>NC_054769.1:233014-332106 GCF_003957565.2 Taeniopygia guttata | reverse complement strand
GGGTTGTTTTTGGCGTTTTTTGGGGGGATTTTGAGGGAATTTGGGGGAAATTTTTGGAATTTTTGGGCGTTTTTCAATTTTTTCAGGGATTTTTTGGGATTTTGGGGATTTTTTTGGGGAATTTTCAGGAATTTTGGAGGATTTTTTTTTTAGTGGGGATTTCCCATTTTTTGGTGTTTATTTAGTGGGAATTTTCCCTTTTTTGGTGGAAATTTCCCGTTTTTGGGGGGATTTTTTTCAGTGGGAACTTTCCCATTATTTTGGGTGTGAACTTTCCCATTTTTGGTTGATTTTCCCAAATTTTGCCTTTTTTTGCCCAGGGTGGGAGAACGTTTACGGCTTCGACATGTCGTGCATTAAGGACGTGGCCATCAAAGAGCCCCTGGTGGACGTGGTGGACCCCAAGCAGCTGGTGACCAACGCCTGCCTCATCAAGGTAGCCCAAAATTGCCCAAAATCACACAAATTTGCCCCAAAATTCCAACAGTTAAAAAAACCCCAAAAAACGGGAAAAAAAAAACAAAAAATCACAAAAAAATCGAAAAAAAACCCAAAAATATCCCCAAAAAATCTCAAATTTATCCCCAAAATCCCGACCAACGCCTGCCTTATCAAGGTAGCCCAAAATTGCCCAAAATCCCACTAATTTGCCCCAAAATTCCAACCGTTAAAAAAAACCCAAAAAAATCAAAAAAAAATCGAAAAAAAAACACAAAAAAACCCAAAAATATCCCAAAAAAATCTCAGATTTATCCCAAACATCCCGACCCGACGCCTGTCTCATCAAGGTAGCCCAAAATTGCCCAAAATCCCACCAATTTGCCCCAAAATTTCAACCGTTAAAAAAAACCCAGAAAAATAAAAACAAAATCTAAAAAAAATCTAAAAAAAATCCTAAAAAAAATCTCAGATTTATCCCCAAAATCCCGACCCGACGCCTGCCTCATCAAGGTAGCCCAAAATTGCCCAAAATCACACGAATTTGCCCCAAAATTCCAACAGGTAAAAAAAACCCAAAAAAAATCCCAAAAAAACCAAAAAAAACCCCAAAAAAATCTAAAAAAAAACCCAAAAAAATCTCAAATTTATCCCCAAAATCCCGACCAACGCCTGCCTCATCAAGGTAGCCCAAAATTGCCCAAAATCCCACTAATTTGACCCAAAATTCCAACCATTAAACAAACAAAAAAAAATCCCCAAAAAATTGAAAAAAAACCCCAAAAATATCCTAAAAAAACCCAAAAAAATCTCAAATTTATCCCCAAAATCCCGACCAACGCCTGCCTCATCAAGGTAGCCCAAAATTGCCCAAAATCCCACAAATTTGCCCCAAAATTCAGAAAATTAAAAAAAAAAAAAAATCCAAAAAAATCACAAAAAAATCGAAAAAAAACCCCAAAAATATCCTAAAAAAACAAAAAAAAATCTCAAATTTATCCCCAAAATCCCGACCAACGCCTGCCTCATCAAGGTAGCCCAAAATTGCCCAAAATCCCACAAATTTGCCCCAAAATTCCAACCGTTAAAAAAAACCCAAAAAAATAAAAACAAAATCTAAAAAAAATCTAAAAAAAACCCCAAAAAAATCTCAAATTTATCCCTAAAATCTCAACCAATGCCTATCTCATCGAGGTAGCCCAAAATTGCCCAAATTAGCCCCAAAATTCCAACCGTTAAAAAAACCCAAAAAAATGGGAAAAAAAAACCCAAAAAATCACCAAAAAATCGAAAAAAACCCCAAAAATATCTCAAATTTATCCCCAAAATCCCCACCAACGCCTGCCTCATCAAGGTAGCCCAAAATTGCCCAAAATCCCACAAATTTGCCCCAAAATTCCAAAAATTTAAAAAAAAAAATGGAAAAAAAACCCAAAAAATATCTAAAAAAAACCCAAAAATATCCCCCAAAAAAATCTCAAATTCATCCCCAAAATCCCGACCAACACCTGCCTCATCAAGGTAGCCCAAAATTGCCCAAATTAGCCCAAAAATTAAAAAAAAATAAATTTAAAAATCTCCAAAAAACTCCCAATTTTTTTTCTCCCCAATTTTCCTCATTTTTTCCCATTTTTTCACCATTTTTAACCCCATTTTCACCATTTTTTCACCAATTTTTCCCATTTTTCACCATTTTTTCACCATTTTTTCACCATTTTTAATAATTTTCCTCAAATTTTCGGTTTTTCTCCCCAGAAAGTCGAGGAGCTGATTTGGGGTTGATTTTGGGTCCTTTCAGGCCATTTTTAACCCCATTTTCTCCATTTTAAAGCCATTTTTTCACGGATTTTCTCCATTTTTTCACCGATTTTCCCCATTTTTTCACCATTTTTTATAATTTTTCCCAAATCTGCCGTTTTTCTCCCCAGGAATTGGACATCCACATGGTGAAGGTGGAGGAGCTGAGCTTGGGTTGATTTTGGGTCCTTTCAGGCCATTTTTTCACTGATTTTCTCCATTTTTTCACCATTTTTTCACCATTTTTTCACCGATTTTCCCCATTTTTTCACCATTTTTTTAAATTTTTCCCAAATTCTCAGTTTTTCTCCCCAGGAATTGGACATCCACACAGTGAAGGTGGAGGAGCTGGTTTGGGGTTAATTTTGGGTCGTTTCAGTCCATTTTAAACCAAATTTTCTCCATTTTTTCACCATTTTTTCACCGATTTTCACCATTTTTTCACCCATTTTTCACCATTTTTAATCTTTTTTCCCAAAATCTCGGTTTTTCTCTCCCCAGGAAGTGGACATCTACACGGTGAAGGTGGAGGAGCTGAGCTTGGGTTAATTTTGGGTCATTTCAGGCAATTTTTAACCCCATTTTCTCCATTTTTTCACCAATTTTCCCCCTTTTTTCCCCCTTTTTTCACCGATTTTCCCCATTTTTTCACCATTTTTTATAATTTTTCCCAAATCTGCCGTTTTTCTCCCCAGGAATTGGACATTCTCCAGGAATTGGAGGAGCTGGGATTGAGTTGGGCTTGGGTTGATTTTGGGTCGTTTCAGGCCATTTTTAACCCGATTTTCTCCATTTTTTCACCATTTTTTCACCGATTTTCACCATTTTTTCACCGATTTTTTTTAATTTTTCCCAAATTCTCGGTTTTTCTCCCCAGAAAGTCGAGGAGTTGGTTTGGAGTTGATTTTGGGTCGTTTCAGGCCATTTTTAACCCGATTTTCTCCATTTTTTCACCATTTTTTCACCGATTTTCACCATTTTTTCACCGATTTTCCCCATTTTTAATCTTTTTTCCCAAATTCTCGGTTTTTCTCCCCAGGAAGTCGAGCTGCTTTGGGGTTGATTTTGGGTCATTTCAGGCCATTTTTAACCCCCTTTTCTCCATTTTTTCTCCATTTTTCACCATTTTTTCACCCATTTTCCCCATTTTTTCACCGATTTTCCCCATTTTTTCACCATTTTTTTTAATTTTTCCCAAAATCTCGTTTTTTCTCCCCAGGAAGTGGACATCTACACGGTGAAGGTGGAGGAGCTGGGATTGGGGTTGATTTTGGGTCATTTCAGGCCATTTTTAACCACATTTTCTCCATTTTTTTGCCATTTTTTCACCGATTTTCCCCATTTTTTCACCATTTTTTTTAATTTTTCCCAAAATCTCGTTTTTTCTCCCCAGGAAGTGGACATCTACACGGTGAAGGTGGAGGAGTTGACCTTCACGGCGCCGTTCTGCCTTCAGGTGAAGCGCAACGATTACGTCCACGCGCTGGTGGCCTATTTCAACATCGAGTTCACGCGCTGCCACAAGAGAACCGGCTTCTCCACCAGTAATTTGGGGCAAAAAACACAAATTTTGGGCAATTTGGGATTTTTGGGAATTTTTTGGGATTTTTTGGGTGGTTTTTAGGGGTTTTTTTGTGATTTTTTGGGGGTTTTTTGGGGTTTTTCTGTCCCACTTCAACATCGAGTTCACGCGCTGCCACAAGCCCAGCGGCTTCTCCACCAGTAATTTGGGGCAAAAAAACGCAAATTTTGGGCAATTTGGGAAATTTGGGAATTTTTTGGGATTTTTTTGGTGGTTTTTAGGGGTTTTTTTGTGATTTTTTGGGGATTTTTTTTGGATTTTTCTGTCCTACTTTAACATCGAGTTCAGGCGCTGCCACAAGAGAACCGGCTTCTCCACCAGTAATTTGGGGCAAAAAACACAAATTTTGGGCAATTTGGGAAATTTGGGAATTTTTTGGGATTTTTTAGGGGAATTTTTTGGGGTTTTTTGGGGATTTTTTGGGTGGTTTTCTGTCCTACTTTAACATCGAGTTCACGCGCTGCCACAAGAGAACCGGCTTCTCCACCAGTAATTTGGGGCAAAAAACACAAATTTTGGGCAATTTGGGAAATTTGGGAATTTTTTGGGATTTTTTGGGTGGTTTTTAGGGGTTTTTTCAGGATTTTTTGGGGATTTTTCTGTCCCACTTCAACATCGATTTCAGGTGCTGCCACAAGCCCAGCGGCTTCTCCACCAGTAATTTGGGGCGAAAAACCCGAATTTTGGGCAATTTGGGATTTTTGGGAATTTTTTGGGATTTTTTGGGTGGTTTTTAGGGGTTTTTTTGGGGATTTTTTGGGGATTTTTCTGTCCCACTTCAACATCGAGTTCACGCGCTGCCACAAGAGAACCGGCTTCTCCACCAGTAATTTGGGGCAAAAAACGCAAATTTTGGGCAATTTGGGATTTTTGGGAATTTTTTGGGATTTTTTGGGTGGTTTTTAGGGGTTTTTTGGGATTTTTTTTGGGATTTTTTGGATTTTTCTGTCCCATTTCAACATCGAGTTCACGCGCTGCCACAAGAGAACCGGCTTCTCCACCAGTAATTTGGGGCAAAAAACGCAAATTTTGGGCAATTTGGGAATTTTTTGGGACTTTTTGGGTGCTTTTTGGGGTTTTTTTGGGGATTTTTTGGGAATTTTTTGGGGGTTTTCTGTCCCACTTCAACATCGATTTCAGGCACTGCCACAAGAGAACCGGCTTCTCCACCAGTAATTTGGGGCAAAAAACGCAAATTTTGGGCAATTTGGGATTTTTGGGAATTTTTTGGGATTTTTTGGGTGGTTTTTAGGGGTTTTTTTTGTGGTTTTTTGGGGATTTTTTGGGGATTTTTCTGTCCCACTTCAACATTGAGTTCAGGTGCTGCCACAAGCCCAGCGGCTTCTCCACCAGTAATTTGGGGCAAAAAACACAAATTTTGGGCAATTTGGGATTTTTTGGGATTTTTTGGGTGGTTTTTAGGGGTTTTTTTGTGATTTTTTGGGGATTTTTTGGGGTTTTTCTGTCCCACTTCAACATCGAGTTCACGCGCTGCCACAAGAGAACCGGCTTCTCCACCAGTAATTTGGGGCAAAAAACGCGAATTTTGGGCAATTTGGGATTTTTGGGAATTTTTTTGGATTTTTTAGGGGAATTTTTTGGGGTTTTTTGGGGATTTTAGGGGTGGTTTTCTGTCCCACATCGACATCGGGTTCACGCGCTGCCACAAGCCCAGCGGCTTCTCCAGCAGGAATTTGGGGCAAAAAACGCGAATTTTGGGCAATTTGGGAAATTTGGGAATTTTTTGGGATTTTTTGGGTTGTTTTTAGGGGTTTTTTTGGGGATAATTTGGGATTTTTCTGGCCTATTTCAACATCGAGTTCACGCGCTGCCACAAGAGAACCTGCTTCTCCACCAGTAATTTGGGGCAAAAAACGCAAATTTTGGGCAATTTGGGATTTTTGGGAATTTTTTGGGTCTTTTTTGGGGGGTTTCGGGGTTTTTTTGGGGGTTTTGGGGTTTTTTTAAGGGAAAAACCGCTGAAAAGGGAGGAAAAAGGGAAAAAAAAAGAAAAAATATCAGGGAAAAAGAGATTAAAAAATGCTGAAAAAAATAGCAGAAAATGGGAGAAAAAGGGGTAAAAAATAGCTCAAAAAATCAGAAAAAAATAGCTAAAAATCAGAAAAAAAATGCTAAAAATTCAGAAAAAAATAGCTGAAAATTTCAGGAAAAAAAGCTAAAAAATACAGAAAAAATAGCTCAAAAAATCAGAAAAAAATAGCTCAAAAATCAGAGAAAAAAGCTAAAAAATTCAGAAAAAATAGCTAAAAAATCAGAAAAAAATAGTTAAAAATTCAGAAAAAAATAGCTAAAAAATCAGAAAAAATAGCTAAAAAATTAGAAAAAAATAGCTAAAAAATCAGAAAAAAATGCTAAAAAATTCAGAGAAAATAGCTAAAAAACTGAAAAAAATGCTAAAAAATCAGGGAAAAAAGCTAAAAAATAAGAGAAAGAAGCTAAAAAATCAGAAAAAAATAGCTACGAAATCAGGAAAATATAGCTAAAAAATTCAGAAAAAATAGCTAAAAAATCAGAAAAAAATGCTAAAAAATTCAGAAAAAACTGCTAAAAAATCAGAAAAAGCCAAAAAAATCAGAAAAAAATAGCTAAAAATTCAGAAAAAAATAGCTTAAAAATCAGGAAAAAAATAGCTAAAAAATCACAAAAAAAAGGTGAAAAAATCAGAAAAAAAATGCTAAAAAATCAGAAAAAAATGCTAAAAACTCGGGGTAAAAAACTAAAAAAAAGGGATAAAAGGCAGGGTGGGTTCCCCTGATTTTGGGCTGATTTTTGGGGTGATTTTGTCTAATTTTGGGTAATTTTTCAGGCCCCGAGTCGCCGTACACGCACTGGAAACAAACCGTGTTCTACATGGAGGGAAAAACAGCTGAAAAATGGGGGAAAAAAGTGAAAAAATCGGGGGAAAAGGGGATTAAAAATGCTGAAAAAAATCAGCAAAAATTGGGGAGGAAATAGCTCAAAAAATCAGAAAAAATAGCTAAAAATTCAGAAAAAACTCAGAAAAAAATAGCTAAAAAATCAGAATAAAATAGTTAAAAATTCAGAAAAAAATGCTAAAAAATCAGAAAAAAAATAGCTAAAAATTCAGGAAAAAATAGCTAAAAAATCAGAAAAAAATGCTAAAAAAATTAGGAAAAAAAGCTAAAAAATTAGAAAAAAATACGAAAAAAATCAGAAAAAATAGCTCAAAAAATCAGAAAAAAATAGCTAAAAAATCGGAAAAAAATAGCTCAAAAATCAGAGAAAAAAGCTAAAAAATTCAGAAAAAAATAGCTAAAAATCAGAAAAAAATAGCTAAAAAATCAGAGAAAAAAGCTAATACTTTCAGAAAAAAATAGCTAAAAAATCAGAAAAAAAATGCTAAAAAATCAGAAAAAAGTGCTAAAATTCAGAATAAAAAGCAGGGCGATTTTCCCTGATTTTGGGCTGATTTTTGGGGTAATTTTGGGCTGTTTTGGGCAATTTTCCAGGCCCCGAGTCGCCGTATACGCACTGGAAACAAACCGTGTTCTACATGGAGGGAAAAACAGCCGAAAAATGGGGGAAAAAGCGAAAAAAATCGGGGGAAAAGGGATTAAAAATGGTGAAAAAAATACTGAAAAAATCAGCAAAAATTGGGGAGGAAATAGCTCAAGAAATCAGAAAAAAATAGCTAAAAAATCAGACAAAAATGCGAAAAAATCAGAAAAAATAGCTAAAAAATCAGAAAAAAATGCTAAAAAATCAGAGAAAAAAGCTAAAAAATCAGGAAAAAAATAGTTCAAAAATACAGAATAAAATGCGAAAAAAATCAGAAAAAATGCTAGAAAATCAGAAAAAAATGCTAAAAAATCAGAGAAAAAAGCTAAAACCTCGGGGTAAAGTGAGGGTGGTTTTCCCTGATTTTTGGGTGATTTTTGTCTGATTTTGGGTGATTTTCCAGGCCCGAGTCGCCGTATACGCACTGGAAACAAACCGTGTTCTACATGGAGGGAAAAACAGCCGAAAAATGGGGGAAAAAGCGAAAAAATCGGTGGAAAAGGGATTAAAAAGGCTGAAAAAAAAATCAGCAAAAAACTGGGGAGGAAATAGCTCAAAAAATCAGAAAAAAATAGCTAAAAAATCAGAAAAAAATACAAAAAATTAGAAAAAATAGCTAAAAAATCAGAAAAAAATGCTAAAAAATCAGAGAAAAAAGCTAAAAACTCGGGGTAAAAGGCAGGGTGGGTTCCCCTGTTTTTTGGGTGATTTTGTCTGGTTTTTGGGTGATTTTCCAGGCCCCGAGTCGCCGTACACGCACTGGAAACAAACCGTGTTCTACATGGAGGAGTACCTGACCGTGAAGAGCGGAGAGGAAATTTTCGGCACCATCACCATGAAACCCAACGCCAAAAACAACGTGAGCCCTCGGATTGGGGCTTTTTTGGGGGTTTTTGGGAGTTTTTGGGGTTTTTTGGGGTTTTTTGGGAGTTTTTTCTGGGGTTTTTTGGGGTCTTTTTTCCATTTAAATTTTGGGTTATGGCGGGTTTTGGTCAGTAGGGGGCGACACCATTTGGGTTTGGAGACCCAAAATTTGGGGGTTTTGACCCAAAATTTGGGGGTTCTGACCCAAATTTGGGGTTTGGAGACCCAAAATTTGGGGGTTCTGACCCAAAATTGGGGTTTGAGATCCAAAATTGGGGTTTGAGACCCAAAATTGGGGTTGGAGACCCAAAATCGGGATTTGGCGTCCCAAAATTGGGAAGTTCTGACCCAAAATTGGGGAGTTCTGACCCAATTTGGGGTTTGAGATACAAAATTGGGGTTTGAGATCCAAAATTGGGGTTTGAGACCCAAAATTGGGGGGTTCTGACCCAAAATTGGGGTTTGAGATCAATAATTGGGGTTTGAGATCCAAAATTGGGGGATTCTGACCCAAAATTGGGGTTTGGAGACCCAAAATTGGGGTTTGGAGACTCAAAATTGGGGTTTGGAGACCCAAAATTGGGGTTTGGAGACCCAAAATTTGGGGGTTCTGACCCAAAATTGGGGTTTGATACCCAAAATTGGGGTTTGAGACCCAAAATTGGGGTCTGAGACCCAAATTGGGGAGTTCTGACCCAAATTTGGGGGGTTCTGACCCAAAATTGGGGTTTGAGATACAAAATTGGGATTTGGGGACCCAAAATTGAGATTTTGGGATCCAAAATTGGAGTTTCCCACCCAAATTTGGGGGTTTCAGACCCAAAATTGGGATTTAGGGACCAAAACTTGGGCTGGGGGACACCTGAAGTAAATTTGGGGTAAATTTGGGGATTTTAGGGACATTTTGGGATAAATGGGAGGATTTTGAGGGGATTTTGGGGTCAAATTTGGGATTTTGGGGGAGGATTTTCAATTTTGGGGCAATTTTGGGGTTTTACTTGGGATTTGGGGGGGTAAATTCAGGGATATTTGGGTGGAATTTTGGGGTAAATTTGGCGATTTTTGGGCTGATTTTCAGTCTGGGGGATTTGGGGATTTCTGTGCATTTCTGGATGACCCAAAATCCCAATTTTTTACCCCAAAAGCGCGACCTGGACTTCACCATCGACCTGGACTTCAAGGGGCAGCTCTGTGAACTCTCCTGTTCCACCGACTACCGCATGCGTTAGGGACCCCAAAATCCGCGGAATTCACCCCAAAAACGCCCCAAACCCACCCCCAAAAAATCCCAAAAAAAACCCCAAAAAAATCCCCCAAAAACCCCAAAAAAACCCCAAAAAATCAAAAAAAACCCCAAAATTGGGGCCGCTGCAGTTCCCGTCCTTCACCACGTGGGGGCGACAAAATCCCAAAATTTGGGGTTTTTTCCCCAATTTGGGACCCGAATTTTTTGGGTTTTTGGGTTTTTTTTGTTTTTCTGTTTTCAGCTCCAAATTTTTGGGGTTTTCCCGATTTTGGGACCGCGAATTTTGGGGGTTTTTCCCTTAATTTGGGACTCGAATTTTTGGGTTTTTTCCCTTAATTTTGGGACCCCAAAACTGTCTCCTGACCCCAAATTTTGGGGTTTTTTTCCCCATTTTGGGACCCCAAATTTTGGAATTTTTTGTTCATTTTGGGACCCCAAAATTCTTGTTTTTTCCCCCATTTGGGAACCCCAAATTTTGGGGGTTTTTCCTCATTTTGGGACCCGATTTTTTTGGGATTTGACCCTTAAATTTGGGGTGTTTTCCCCACTTTGTGACCCCCAAATTTTGGAGTTTTTTTCCTTTTTATTTGACCCAAAATTTTGGGTTTTTCCTCATTTGAGACCCAAATTTTTGATTTTTTTTTTTCCCCAAATTTTGACGGTTTTGCCCCATTTTCTTCCCCAATTTTTGGGGGTTTTTTTTCCCTTTTTGACAACCCCCAAATTTTGTATTTTTTTTTCTTTTTTCCCAAATTTTCGGGGTTTTTCCCTAAATTTTTTTTTGGGATTTCGGGAATCCCTAAATTTTTTTTCCCCCAAAATTTGGGGTCCTCACCTCGACCCCCCCCAAAAAAAATTCGGGAAATTCCCAATTCTTTCCCCTCCCCCATCCCAAATTTTGGGGTTTTTTGGGCCGTTTTTCCCTCCCCTCCCCCCGCGGAATTTTGGGGTGGGGGAGGGGAAATTTTGGGGTGGGGGAGGGGAATTTTGGGGTCCCCCCCCCCCCCGAATTTGGGGGGTCGGGGCCGCCCCTCCCCCCCCTTTGTAACTTATGTTTTTATATCAAATAAAAGCAAATAAAGGGGGAGGGGCTCCGCCTCCACTTTTTGGGGTCCCAAAATTTTTGGGGGGGGTCCCAAAATTTTTTGGGGGGTGGGGGAGGGGTCGGTGTCATCCGGGGGGGGCCCGAAATTCCCCAAAATTTTTTTTTTTTTTTTTTTTTTTTTGGGGTTGAAAATTTGGAAAAATCTCCAAAAAATCGGGGGGGAGGGGAAAATTTGGGGGGGTCCCTAAAATTTGGGGGAGATCAAAATGGGGTGGTCCAAAATTTGGGGGAGGTCCCTAAAATTTTGGGGGGATCCTTGGAGAAATTTGGGGGAGGGGAAAAATTTGGGGGGGGATCCAAAATTTGGGGGGGAGGGGTCAAAATTTGGGGGGGATCCCTAAAATTTGGGGGGAGGGGTCAAAAATTTGGGGGGGTCCCTAAAATTTGCGGGAATGGGTCAAAAATTTGGGGGAGGGGTCAAAAATTTGGGGGGAGGGGAAAAAATTTTGGGGGGGTCCCTAAAATTTTGGGGGGTCCCTAAATTGGAGAAGGGCCCAAATTTGGGGGGAGGGTCCTAAAATTTTGGGGAGGGGTCCAAAATTTGGGGGGGGGGAATCCAAAATTTGGGGGGGTCCCTAAAATTTGGGGGGGATCCAAATTGGAAAAGGGCCCAAATTTGGGGGGGAGGGGTCAAAAATTTGGGGAGGAGGGGAAAAATTGGGGGGGTCCCCAAAATTTTAGGGGGATCCAAAGTTTGGGGGGGAGGATCCAAAATTTGGGGGGGAGGGATCAAAATTTGGGGGGTAGGCAAAAAATTTTGGGGGGCCCTAAAATTTGGGGGGGTGAAAAATTTGGGGGGGGACCCAAAATTTGGGGGGGGGTCAAAAATTTTGGGGGGGGTGAAAAATTTGGGGGGGGAGGGGTCAAAAATTTTGGGGGGGTGAAAAATTTGGGGGGGAGGGGTCAAAAATTGGGGGGGGATCCAAAATTTGGGGGGGGGAATTGGGGGGGGTCCCTAAAATTTTGAGGGGGTGAAAAATTTGGGGGGGGGAGGGTCAAAAATTTGAGGGGGATCCAAAATTTGGGGAGGGTCCAAAATTTGGGGGGGGAGGGGTCAAAAATTTGAGGGGGGGATCCAAAATTTGGGGGGTGGGGAGGGCGGGAATTTTTTGGGGTTCCCAAATTTTTTTGGGGGTGGGGGGGGCAGAACCGGTTTGGGGGGGAGGTTACGTCATGCGGGGGTGGGGGAGGGGCGGGCGGGGTCCGGGTGGGGGAGGGGCGGGCGGTTCGGGGGGGGAGGGGCCGCACCTGACCCCGCCCGCCCCTCCCCCACCCCCCCACGGGCTCAGGTGCGGCGGCGGCGGCGGCAGGTGAGGGTGGGGGAGGGGCGGGAGGGGATTTTGGGGGTTTTTGGGGGTTCGGGGGTGGGGAGGGGCGGGGGTGTTGGCGGGACCCCTCCCCCACCTCTGAACACCCCCGCCCCTCCCCCCCTTAAAACCCCCCAAAAAAACACCCCCGCCCCTCCCCCACCCCTAAAAACCTTCCCCGCCCCTCCCCCACCCTTAAAACCCCCCCGCCCCTCCCCCACCCCTGAAAAAAATCCAAAATTTAAATTTTTTAATGGACAAAAAAAAAAACCAAAAATGAGAAAAATTTCCCCCGGAGGAATTTTGTAAAAAAATTGAGGAATTTTTTTTAAATTGCCAAAAAAAAAAAGAAAAAATTTAGTTTGAAGTTGAAATTTCTAAAAAATGGGGGGAAAAAGAAAAAAAGGGAAAATTTCTCCAAATTCCCACATGGAAAAAATAGCAAATTTAAAATATGAACCAAAAAAAAATTCTGGGATTTGAATTTAAATTTTAAAAATGAAAAGATCCCAACAAAAAAATTTAAAAACTAAAATTTTCCCCAAATCCCCACCTGAAAAAATAGAAAATTTAAAATAAGAACTAAAAAAATCCCAGAATTTGAATTTAAATGTAAAAAATGAGAAAGATCAAAAAAAAAAATTAAAAAACTAAAAATTTCCCCAAATCCCCACCTGAAAAAATAGAAAATTTAAAATAAGAACTAAAAAAAAGAGCAAAGAATTTAAATTTAAATTTAAAAAATAAAAAAAATCCCCCCAAAAATTAATAAAAAAACTAAAAATTTCCCCAAATCCCCACCCGAAAAAAAGATTTTTTAAAAAATCCCAAAAGGCCCCAAATTCTCCCCAAATCTTCCAAAAAAAAAAAACAAAAATAAAAAAAAAAAAATTCCCAAAAATTTCCCAGATTTACCAGAGGAAAAAAATCCTGAAATAAAACGAACAAATTCCCAAAAAAACCTCCCCAAAAATCCCAAAATTATCCCAAATTCTCCCCAAAAATCCCAAAATCTCCCCAAAATCTTCCCAAAAAATCCCAAAATTATCCCAAATACTCCCCAAAATCTAAAAAATTACCTAAAATCTCCTCAAAAATCCCAAAATCTCCCAAAAATTCCAAATTTATCCCAAAAATCCCCAAATTATCCCAAAATCTCCCCAAAAATCCCAAAATTATCCCAAAATCCCAAATTTTTTTGTCCCTTCGCGTCCTTGGGGGAGTTTGGGGGAATTTTTGGGTTTTGTGGAATTTTTGGGGGGATTTTTGGAGGATTTTGAGCGGATTTTAGGGAGAATTTGGGATTTTGGGGGATTTCGAGGAAGTTTTTTTGGGAATTTGGGCAGATTTTGGGGGGAATTTTGGGGAATTCTGGGGGGATTTCGATGGGGATTTTTGGGCGGATTTGGGGACGGATTTTCGGGATTTCCGTGCGGATTTTGGGACGGATTTGGGGACGGATTTTCGGGAATTCGGGTTGGATTTCGGGATGGATTTTTGGGAATTCTGTGCGGATTTGGGGACGGATTTTTGGGAATTCTGGGCAGATTTCAATGGGGATTTTTGGGAATTCTGTTTGGATTTGGGGACGGATTTTCGGGAATTCCAGTCGGATTTGGGGATGGATTTGGGGACGGATTTTGGGAATTCTGTGTGGATTTCAGGATGGATTTTTGGGGAATTCCTTGCGGATTTTGGGACGGATTTTGGGATGGATTTTCGGGAATTCCGGTTGGATTTGGGGACGGATTTTTGGGAATTCTGGTTAGATTTTGATGGGGATTTTCAGGAATTCCGTGCGGATTTGGACAGATTTTGGGACAGATTTTGGGAATTCTGTGCGGATTCGGGACGGATTTTGGGAATTCTGGGCAGATTTCGATGGGGATTTTTGGGTGGATTTCGATGGGGATTTTCGGGAATTCCTTACAGATTTCGGGACGGATTTGGGGATGGATTTGGGGACAGATTTTTGGGAATTCCGGATGGATTTTGGGACGGATTTTTGGGAATTTCAGACAGATTTCGATGGGGATTTTTGGGTGGATTTGGGGACGGATTTTCGGGATTTTGGGGCAGATTTTGATGGGGATTTTTGGGTGGATTTCGATGGGGATTTTTGGGATGGATTTTTGGGAATTCTGTTTGGATTTTGGGACAGATTTTGGGACGGATTTTCGGGAATTCCGTGTGGATTTGGGACAGATTTCGGGATGGATTTTTGGGATTTCCGTGCGGATTTGGGACAGATTTGGGGATGGATTTTGGGACGGATTTTCGGGAATTCCAGTCGGATTTGGGGGATGGATTTGGGGACGGATTTTGGGAATTCTGTGTGGATTTTGGAACGGATTTTGGGATGGATTTTGGGACGGATTTTGGGACAGATTTTGGGAATTCTTTACGGATTTGGGACGGATTTTTGGGATTTCTGGCAGATTTCGATGGGATTTTTGGGATGATTTCGATGAGGATTTTTGGGATAGATTTCGGGGATGGATTTTTGGGAATTCTGTGCGGATTTTGGGACGGATTTTCAGGAATTCCGGGCAGATTTCAATGGGGATTTTCGGGAATTCCAGGCGGATTTCAATGGGGATTTTTGGGCGGATTTCAATGGGGATTTTTGGGATGATTTCGGGACAGATTTGGGGACGGATTTTCGGGAATTCCTTACAGATTTTTTCCGTATTTTTGGGATTCCAGGATGTCGTGCGGGGAGAGGAGCAGATTTTGGGACGGATTTTCAGGATTTCTGGGCAGATTTCGATGGGGATTTTTGGGATTTTTGGGTGGATTTGGGGACGGATTTTTGGGAATTCCGTGCAGATTTGGGGATGGATTTTTGGGAATTCTGTGCGGATTTGGGGACGGATTTTGGGACAGATTTCGGGACGGATTTTCGGGAATTCCGTGCAGATTTGGGACGGATTTTGGGACGGATTTTTGGGAATTCCAGGCAGATTTCGATGGGGATTTTTGGGATTTCCAGGCAGATTTCGATGGGATTTTCGGGAATTCCGGGCGGATTTGGGGACGGATTTTGGGGAATTCAGTTTGGATTTCGGGACGGATTTTGGGAATTTCTTGCAGATTTGGGACAGATTTTCGGGATTTCTGGGCAGATTTCGATGGGGATTTTTGGGTGGATTTGGGGATGGATTTTTGGGAATTCCTTGCGGATTTGGGGACGGATTTTTGGGAATTCCGTGCGGATTTTGGGATGGATTTTGGGCTGGATTTTTGGGATTTCTGGGCAGATTTCGATGGGGATTTTTGGGATGATTTCGGGACAGATTTGGGGACGGATTTTCGGGAATTCCTTACAGATTTTTTCCGTATTTTTGGGATTCCAGGATGTCGTGCGGGTACTTCCAGCACCGGGGGGTGACGTTCCCGGGGCTCCTTTACTCCCCCCGGGGCCTCGAGGCCGCCCGAGAATTCCCCGTGGAGGACGACGACGTCTTCAACGTCACCTACCAGAAATCCGGTCAGATTTGGGGTGAAAACGCGGGAATTTGGGAAAATCACGGAATTTGGGGGGAAATCCCTGAATTTGGGGAAAAATCACGGAATTTTGGGGGGAAAATCACAGAATTTGGGGGGAAAATTGAAAAATTATGGGGGAAAAAGAGTGGGAGGTGCCCCAAAATCCGGTCAGATTTGGGGTGAAAATACGGGAATTTGGGAAAATCCTGGAATTTGGGGGCAAATCCCAGAATTTGGGGCAAAAATCCAAAAATTACAGGGGAGAAATCCAAAAATTATGGGGGAAAATTGAAAAATTATGGGGGAAAAAGAGTGGGAGGTGCCCCAAAATCCGGTCAGATTTGGGGTGAAAAAGCGGGAATTTGGGAAAATCCCGGAATTTGGGGGGAAATCCCCGAATTTTGGGGGGGAATACAAAAATTATGGGGGAAAATCCAAAAATTACGGAGAAAAATCCAGAAATTATGGGGAAAAAGAGTGGGAGGTGCCCCAAAATCCGGTCAGATTTGGGGCAAAAACACGGATTTTGGGAAAATCCCGGAATTTGGGGGAAATCCCAAAATATGGAGGGGAAAATCCCCAAATTTGGGGGGGAAAATCACGGAATTCGGGGGAAAATCCAGAAATTACAGGAGAAAAAGAGTGGGAGATGCCCTGAAATCGGGTCAGCTCTGGGGGAAAAACCCGGATTTTGGGAAAATTCCCCCCAAAAAATTCCAGAAATTCCGGAATTTGAGTTTTTTCCCCAAAAAACACCCCAAAAAAGGGAAAAATTCCCAAAATTCCCATTTTTCAGGAACGGTGTGGATGCTGGAGATCCTGAGCCTGATCCTCCGTGACGGGGACCCCAAATACCCCAAAAACCATGAAACAAACCCCAAAAAAATCACTATAAAACCAAAAAAAATCGCTATAAAACCCCCAAAAAATGGGAAAAATTCCCAAAATTCCCAAAATTCCCATTTTTTAGGGATGCTGGAGATCCTGAGCCTGATCTGGTAGCGTGACCACCACAAATACCCCAAAAAATCACTAAAAAATCCCAAAAAATCACTATAAAACCCAAAAAAATCGCTATAAAACCCCCCAAAAATTGCCAAAAATTCCCAAAAAATTTCCCAAAATTCCTGAAATTCCTGTTTTCCAGGAACGGTGTGGATGCTGGAGATCCTGAGCCTGATCTGGCAGGGCGACCACCACAAATACCCCAAAAACCATGGGAAAATCACCATAAAATCACCATAAAATCACCAAAAATTGCCAAAATTCACCAAAAAAACGGGAAAAATTCCCAAAAAACTGGGAAAAATTCCAGAAATTCCCAAAATTCCCATTTTTCAGGAACGGTGTGGATGCTGGAGATCCTGAGCCTGATCCTCCGTGACGGGGACCCCAAATACCCCAAAAACCATGGGAAAATCACCATAAAATGGCCATAAAATCACCAAAACTCGCCAAAAAATCACCAAAAATCCCCCAAAAAAACGGGAAAAATTCCAAAAAAAATGGGAAAATTCCCAAAATTCCCATTTTTTAGGGACGGTGTGGATGCTGGAGATCCTGAGCCTGATCCTGCGGGACGGGGACCCCAAATCTGGGGCAGAGACCCCAAATACCCAAAATCCATGTAACAACCCCCAAGAAACAACAAAAAATCACCAAAAATCCCTAAAAAAAGGCCGAAATTCCCCAGAAAAAGGGGAAAAAATCCTAAAAATTCCGGAATTCCCATTTTTTTCTAGGGCTGGTGTGGATGCTGGAGATCCTGAGCCTGATCTGGCAGGGTGACCACCACAAATACCCCAAAAAATCCCCAAAAAAATCACTAAAAAACCCAAAAAAATCGCTCTAAAACCTCCCAAAAATGGGGAAAATTCCAAAAAAAAAAGGGAAAAATTCCCGAAATTCCCGTTTTTTCCAGGGACGGTGTGGATGCTGGAGATCCTGAGCCTGATCCTGCGTGGGGGTGACCCCTCCTGGTGCCGTTCGGTGCCCAGCTGGGAGCGCGGCCCGTGGCTGGAGACGCTCCCGGGGCTGCGCCGCGCCCGGATCAACGCGAGACCGAGAATCCTCAGCTCCCACCTGCCCGCGCCGCTATTCCCGAGGGCGTTTTTTAATTCCAAGGCCAAGGTGGGGGAAAAATTGGGATGGGGAAAAAAATTGGGAAATTTCGGTGAAAAAATGAAGTTTCTAGGTGAAAAAATGACGTTTTTACGGGGAAAAATGTCAATTTTTTAAAGGTTTTCTCATGGAAAAAATGGGTTTTTAGGGGAAAAATAGGACTTTTACAGGGAAAAATGGGATTTTTGAGGGTTTTCCGTGGAAAAAATGGGGTTTTTAGGTGAAAAAATGAGGTTTTTAGAGGGAAAAATGTCGTTTTTTTGGAGGTTTTTGCGTGGAAAAATGGGGTTTTTAGGGGGGAAAATGGGATGTTTACGGGGAAAAATGGGATTTTTTTTTAAGGTTTTGTGAGGGAAAATGGGGAATTTGGGTGGAAAAATGAGGAATTTGGGTGAAAAAAATGGAGGTTTTAGGTGAAAAAATGAGGTTTTTAGAGGGAAAAATGGCATTTTTTTGGAGAGTTTTGTGTAGAAAGAATGGGGATTTCAAGGGAGGGACTGGGGGGAAATGGGAAATTTGGTAGGAAAATGAAGTTTTTGGGTGAAAAAATGGAGTTTTTTGGTGAAAAAATGAGGATTTTAGGTGAAAAAATGGGGATTTTACAGGGAAAAATGGGATTTTTTTGGAGGGTGTTGCGTGGAAAAAATGGGGTTCTTAGGGGTGAAAATGGGATTTTTCTGGAGGGTTTTGGATGAAAAAATGGGGTTTTTAGGTGAAAAAATTAAGTTTTTAGGTGAAAAAATGGGGTTTTTAGAGGGAAAAATGTCAATTTTTTGGAGGGTTTTGCGTGGAAAGAATGGGGTTTTTAGGGGGGGAAAATTAGATTTTTGGGTGAAAAAATGGGAAATTTGGGTGAAAAAAATTGTGGTTTTAGGAGGAAAAATGGGGGTTTTAGGTGAGAAAAAGGGTTTTTAGGGGGGAAATGGGGTTTTTAGGGGGAAAATGGGGTTTTTTGGAGGGTTTTGGGTGTTAAAAACGGCGAGGCCGAGAATCCTCAGCTCCCACCTGCCCGCGCCGCTCTTCCCGAGGGCGTTCTTCAATTCCAAGGCCAAGGTGGGGAAAAAAACCTGAAATTTGGGGTGGGGAAAAAAAATCGGGATTTTTGGGTGAAAAAATGAAGTTTTTTGGTGAAAAAATGGAGTTTTTTGGTGAAAAAATGACATTTTTACGGGGAAAAATGTCATTTTTTTGAAGGTTTTTGTGTGGAAAAAATGGGGTTTTTAGGGGGAAAAATAGGATTTTTACAGGGAAAAATGGGATTTTTTGAGGGTTTTCCGTGGAAAAAATGGGGTTTTTAGGTGAAAAAATGCGGTTTTTAGGTGAAAAAATGGGATTTTTAGGGGGAAAATGAGGTTTTTGGGGGGGAAAATGGGTTTTTAGAGGGAAAAATGGGGATTCAACAGGGAAAAATGGGGGTTTTTTGAAGGGTTTTGTGTGGAAAAAATGGGGTTTTTAGGTGGAAAAATGGGGTTTTTAGGTGACAAATTGGGGTTTTTCAGTGAAAAAATGGGGTTTTTAGGGGAAAATGGGGTTTTTTTGGAGGGTTTTGGGTGTTAAAAACGGCGCGGATCAACGCGCGGCCGCGGATCCTCAGCTCCCACCTGCCCGCGCCGCTGTTCCCGAGGGCGTTTTTTAATTCCAAGGCCAAGGTGAGGGGAAAAAATCGGGATTTTTGGGGAAAAAATCGGGATTTTTGGGTGAAAAAATGAAGTTTTTTGGTGAAAAAATGAAGTTTTTAGGTGAAAAAATGGGGATTTTAGAGGGAAAAATGTCATTTTTTTGGAGGTTTTTGTGTGGAAAAAATGGGTTTTTAGGGGGGAAAATGTCAAGTTTTTGGAGGGTTTTGTGGGGAGAAAATGGGGAATTTGGGTGAAAAAATTAAGTTTTTAGGTGAAGAAATGGGGTTTTAGGTGAAAAAATGGGGATTTTAGAGGGAAAAATGGGGGTTTTAGGGGGGAAAACGTCAATTTTTTTGGAGGTTTTTGCGGGGGGTAAATGGGGTTTTAGGTAAAAAAGGGGGAATTTGGGTTAAAAAATTGAGTTTTCTGGTGAAAAAATTGGGTTTTAGGTGAAATAAATGAGGTTTTTAGAGGGAAAAATGGGGTTTTTACAGGGAAAAATGTCAATTTTTTTGGGAGGGTTTTGCATGGAAAAAATGGGGTTTTTAGGGGGAAAATGGTGAGGGAAAAAACATCGGGATTGGGTGAGGGAAAGATAAATGGGAAATTTGGGTGAAAAAATGGGAAATTTGAGTGAAAAAATGGGGTTTCTAGGTGAAAAAATGACGTTTTTAAGGGGAAAAATGTCAATTTTTTGGAGGTTTTCTCATGGAAAAAATGGGGTTCTTAGGGGGCAAAATGGGGGTTTTAGAGGGGAAGATGTCATTTTTTTGGAGGGTTTTCTGTGGAAAAAATTGGATTTATAGGTGAAAAAATGAGGTTTTTAGGTGAAAAAATGGTGTTTTTACAGGGAAAAATTGAGTTTTTAGGTGAAAAAATGAGGTTTTTACAGGGGAAAATGGGATTTTTATTGAGGCTTTTGCGGGGAAAAATGGGGAATTTGGGTGAAAAAAATGGAAGTTTTAGGGGGAAAAATGGGGTTTCTACAGGGAAAAATGGGGGTTTTTGGAGGGTTTTGCGTGGAAAAAATGGGTTTTTTAGGGGGGAAATGGGAAATTTGGGGGGAAAAAATTGGAAAATTTGGGTGAAAAAAAGAAGTTTTTTGGTGAAAAAATGAAGTTTTTAGGTGAAAAAATGGGGATTTTAGAGGGAAAAATGTGGATTTTACAGGGATTTATGTGGGATTTGGGTCAGAAATGTCGGATTTTTATCGGATTTGGGTCAGAAATGTCAGATTTGGGTCAGAAATGTCGGATTTGGGTCAGAAATGTCCCAATTTTTATGGGATTTTGGGTCAGAAATGTCGGATTTTTGTGGGATTTTGGGTCAGAAATGTCGGATTTGGGTCAGAAATGTCCCATTTTTATGGGATTTGGGTCAGAAATGTCGGATTTGGGTCAGAAATGTCGGATTTGGGTCAGAAATGTCCCATTTTTGTGGGATTTGGGTCAGAAATGTCGGATTTGGGTCAGAAATGTCGGATTTTTTTGGGATTTTGGGTCAGAAATGTCCCATTTTTATGGGATTTGGGTCAGAAATGTCAGATTTTTATGGGTTTTTGGCTCAGAAATGTCAGATTTGGGTCAGAAATGTCGGATTTTTGTGGGATTTAGGTCAGAAATGTCCCATTTTTGTGGGATTTGGGTCAGAAATGTCGGATTTGGGTCAGAAATTTCAGATTTTGGGTCAGAAATGTCCCATTTTTATGGGATTTTGGGTCAGAAATGTCGGATTTTTATGGGATTTGGGTCAGAAATGTGGGATTTTTTTGGGATTTTTTGCGCCGGCAGCCCCAGGGGCCGCGGCAGATTTTGGGATTTTGGGGATTTTTTTTGATTTTTTGGGAATTTTGGGATTTTTTCCAGGTGATTTACACGGTGCGGGACCCCAAGGACGTCCTGGTGTCCCTTTTCCATTTCTCGCGGATTTTCCGACCCTACAAAGACCCCGGGAGCCTCCCGGAGTTCATGGAGAAGTTCCTGCGCGGAGACGGTGCCAAATCGGGGGAAAAAAGGGCGATTTTGGGAAAAACGGGGATTTTGGGAGATTTGGGGAAAATGGGGAGATTTGTGGAATTTTGGGTTTTTTTGGGGGGAACTTGGGGATTTTGGGGGAGATTTGGGGGGAATTTGGGGAGATTTGGGGATTTTGGGGGAATTTGGGGGGGTCTTGGGGATTTTTTGGGAGATTTGGGGATTTTGGGGGAGATTTGGGGAATTTTGGGGGGATTTTGGGGAATTTTGGGGAGATTTGGGGAATTTTGGAGGAGATTTGGGGATTTTGATGGAGGTTTGGGAATTTGGGGGAATTTTGGGGAGATTGGGGAATTTGGGGAGATTTGGGGAATTTTGGGGGAGATTTGGGGAAAATTGGGGAGATTTGGGGAAAATTGGGGAGATTTGGGGAATTTTGGGGGATTTTGGGGAATTTGGGGAATTTTGGGGAGATTTGGGGGATTTTGGGGGAGATTGGGGATTTTTTGGGGAGATTTGGGGAATTTTGGGGTATTTAGGGATTTTGATGGAGATTTGGGGATTTTGGGGCAAAATGGGGAGATTTGGGCATTTTGGGGGGATTTTGAGGGAATTTTGGGGGTTTGGGGGAGATATGGGGAATTCTGGGGGGAATTTGGGGGTTTTTTTGGGGAATTTGGGGATTTGGGGGATTTGGGGTCGGAAATTCAGGATTTGGGGTCAGAAATTCAGGATTTGGGCTCAGAAATTCAGGATTTAGGGTCAGAAATTCAGGATTTGGGGTCGGAAATTCAGGATTTGGGCTCAGAAATTCAGGATTTGGGGGTCGGAGGTGCCCGCGGGGTGTCCCCAGCGATGTCCCCAAGTGTCCCCGAGTGTCCCCAAGTGTCCCCAGCCACGTCCCGTGTCCCCAGTGCCCTTCGGCTCCTGGTTCCAGCACGTCCGGGGGTGGCTGCAGCTCCGCGGCCGCGACAATTTCTTCTGGATCAGCTACGAGGAGCTGCAGCAGGTGACACCTGGGGACATTTGGGGACATCTGGGGACATTTGGGGACATTGGGGACATTGGGGACACCTCAATGTCATCCCCAGTGTCACCTCAGGGTCCTCAAACCCAAAAATTCCCCCGAAATCCCCAAATGTCCCCAAAGACACCAAATGTCCCCAATGTCCCCAATGTCCCCAATGTCCCAATGTCCCCAATGTCCCCAATGTCCCAATGTCCCCCCAATGTCCCCAATGTCCCCAATGTCCCCAATGTCCCCGATGTCCCCAATGTCCCCAATGTCCCCAATCCCCCCAATGTCCCCAATCCCCCCAATGTCCCCAATGTCCCAATGTCCCCAATCCCCCAATGTCCCCAATCCCCTCAATGTCCCCAATGTCCCCAATGTCCCCAATGTCCCCAATGTCCCCAATGTCCCCCCCAATGTCCCCAATGTCCCCCAATGTCCCCAATGTCCCCAATGTCCCCAATGTCCCCAATGTCCCCCAATGTCCCCAATGTCCCCCCAATGTCCCCAATGTCCCCCAATGTCCCCAATCCCCCCAATGTCCCCCCAATATCCCCAATGTCCCCAATGTCCCCAATGTCCCCCAATGTCCCCAATTCCCCCCCAATGTCCCCAATGTCCCCAATGTCCCCAATGTCCCCAATGTCCCCAATGTCCCCAATGTCCCCAATGTCCCCAATCCCCCAATGTCCCAATGTCCCCAATGTCCCCAATGTCCCCAATGTCCCCAATGTCCCCAATGTCCCCAATCCCCCCGATGTCCCCGATGTCCCCGATGTCCCCAATCCCCCCAATGTCCCCAATGTCCCCAATGTCCCCCCAATGTCCCCAATCCCCCCAATGTCCCCAATGTCCCCAATGTCCCCAATGTCCCCAATGTCCCCAATGTCCCCAAATGTCCCCAATGTCCCCAATGTCCCCAATCCCCTCAATGTCCCCAATGTCCCCAATCCCCCCAATGTCCCCATTCCCCCCAATGTCCCCAATGTCCCCAATGTCCCAATGTCCCCAATGTCCCCAATCCCCCAATGTCCCCAATCCCCCAATGTCCCCAATGTCCCCAATGTCCCCAATGTCCCCAATCCCCCAATGTCCCCAATGTCCCCAATCCCCCCAATGTCCCCAATGTCCCCAATGTCCCCAATGTCCCCAATGTCCCCAATGTCCCCAATGTCCCCAATGTCCCCCCCAATGTCCCCAATGTCCCCAATGTCCCCAATGTCCCCAATCTCCCCAATGTCCCCAATGTCCCCCCAATGTCCCCAATGTCCCCAATGCCCCCAATGTCCCCAATGTCCCCAATGTCCCCAATGTCCCCAATGTCCCCCCCATGTCCCCAATGTCCCCAATCCCCCCAATGCCCCCAATGTCCCCAATGTCCCCAATGTCCCCAATCCCCCCAGTGTCCCCAATGTCCCCAATGTCCCCAATGTCCCCAATGTCCCCCCAATGTCCCCAATGTCCCCAATCCCCCCAATGTCCCCAATGTCCCCAATGTCCCCAATGTCCCCAATCCCCCCATGTCCCCAATGTCCCCAATGTCCCCAATGTCCCCAATCTCCCCAATGTCCCCAATGTCCCCAATCCCCCCAATGTCCCCAATGTCCCCAATGTCCCCCCCAATGTCCCCAATGTCCCCAATGTCCCCAATGTCCCCAACCCCCCCAATGTCCCCAATGTCCCCAATGTCCCCAATCCCCCCAATGTCCCCAATGTCCCCAATGTCCCCAATGTCCCCGATGTCCCCAATGTCCCCAGGACCTGCGGGGCAGCGTGGAGCGCCTCTGCTCCTTCCTGGGCCGGCCGCTGTCCCCGGCGGCGCTGGACGCGGTGGTGGCCAACGCGTCCTTTGTCACCATGAGCCACAACCCCATGAGCAACTTCAGCCTCAGCCCCACCTTCATCCTGGACCGGCGGCGCGGCCCCTTCCTGCGCAAGGGTGGGACATTGGGGACATTGGGGACATTGGGGACATTGGGGACATTGGGGGACATTGGGGGGATTGGGGGCATTGGGGGGATTGGGGACATTGGGGGAATTGGGGGGATTGGGGACATTGGGGACATTGGGGGGATTGGGGACATTGGGGACATTGGGGGGATTTGGGGACATTGGGGAGATTGGGGGGATTGGGGACATTGAGGGGATTGGGGGGATTTGGGACATTGGGGACATTGGGGACATTGGGGACATTGGGGACATTGGGGACATTGGGGGGATTGGGGACATTGGGGACATTGGGGACATTGGGGACATTGGGGACATTGGGGACATCGGGGACATTGGGGACATTGGGGGACATTGGGGACATCGGGGACATTGGGGACATTGGGGACATTGGGGACATTGGGGACATTGGGGGGACATTGGGGACATCGGGGGGACATTGGGGACATTGGGGACATTGGGGACATTGGGACATTGGGGACATTGGGGGATTGGGGACATTGGGGACATTGGGGACATTGGGGACATTTGGGGGTTTTTCCCACTTTTTGCCCATTTTTTTCCCCATTTTCCCCCTGTGTTTTTCCCATTTCCCCCCATTTTCTCCCCGTATTTTCCCATTTTCCCCCATTTTCTCCCTGTTTTTTCCCATTTCCCCCCATTTCCCCATTTTGCCCATTTCCCCCATTTTCTTTCCACATTTTCCTGGTTTTCCCTGTTTTCTCCCCATTTTTCCCCATTTTCTCCCTCTTTTTCCCATTTTCCCCACTTTTGCCCATTTCCCCCAATTTTCTCCCCATTTTTCCCAATTTCCCCGTTTCCCCATTTTCCCCCATTTTCCCCCATTTTTTTCCCATTTTCCCAATTTTCTCTCCGTTTTTTCCCATTTTCCCCTATTTTCCCCGTTTTCTCCCTGTTTTTTCCCCCCTTTCCCCCCATTTTTTCCCATTTTCTCCCCGTTTTCTCCCCATTTTCCCCATTTTTCCCCATTTCCCCCCATTTTCTCCCCCTTTACCCCCCATTTCCCCAATTTACCCATTTCCCCCCGTTTTTCCCCATTTCCACCCCCCGTTTTTTCCCATTTTTCCCATTTTTGCCCAATTTCCCGCGTTTTGGGCCCGTTTCCCGCAGGGATCTCGGGGGACTGGCGGAACCACCTGAGCCCGGAGCAGAGTCGGCGCTTCGACCGCGTTCTACCGGAGCAGATGCGGGGCTGGGGGTCTCCTTCCCCTGGGACCCCCAAATGAGGGGGTGGACCCCCAAAAATCCCCCCAGGAACCCCAAAATCAGGGGGGAAACCCCCCAGGACCCCCAAAATCAGGGGGAAACCACCCAAAAAACCCCCCAGGAACCCCAAAATCAGGGGGAAACCCCCCAAAAAAAACCCTCAGGAACCCCAAAATCAGGGGGAAACCCCTCAGGACCCCCAAAATCAGGAGGAAACCCCCCAAAAAACCCCCCAGGAACCCCAAAATCAGGGGGAAACCACCCAAAAAACCCCCCAGGACCCCCAAAATGAGGAGGAAACCCCCCAAAAAACCCCCCAGGACCCCCAAAATCAGGGGGAAACCCCCCAAAAAACCCCTCAGGACCCCCAAAATGAGGGGGAGGACCCCCAAAAAACCCCCCAGGACCCCCAAAATGAGGAGGAAACCCCCCAAAAAACCCCTCAGGAGCCCCAAAAATCAGGGGGAAACCGCCCAAAAAACCCTCAGGACCCCCCTGAAACTCCCCAGGACCCCCAAAATCAGGGGGAAACCCCCCAAAAAACCCTCAGGACCCCCAAAATTAGTGGGGAACTCCCCAGAAATCCCCACAGGACCCCCCCAAGACCCCCTAAGGACCCCCCAAAAGGGGAGGAGACCCCCCAGGAACCCCCAAATTTGTCTAGACCCCCAAAAACCCCCAGGACCCCCCCTGAGACCCCAAAAACCACCCCAGGACACCCCTGAGACCCCCAAAAACCACCCCAGGACCCCCTGAGACCCCAAAAATCCCTCCAGGACCCCCCTGAGACCCCCAAAAACCCCTTCAGGACCCCTCCCCAATTTGGGGGTCCCCACAACCCCCCCCAGTGCCTTCAGGGCCGCCCCTCCCCAAATTGGGCTAATTAATAAACACCAATTAATGACGCCGGTAATTGATGAAGGGGGGTTTATTTGGGGGGTATTTTGGGGAGGGGTCCTGGGGATTTTTATGGGGGAAATCCTGAGGTTTTTGGGGGGGATCCAGGGTTTTTGGGGGTTTTTTTAGGGAGGGTCTTGGGGGTTTTTAGGGGAACCCCAGGGTGGTTTTGGGGAGGGGTCCTGGGGATTTTGGGGAGGGGTCCTGGGGTGGAAATGTGAGGGGAAAAATGGAAGAAATATGAGGGAGAAAAGGGAGGAAATGTGAGGGGAAAATGACGTGAAATAGGGGAAAAAGTGAGGAAATGTGAGAGAAAAATGGAGGGAAAAGTGAGGGGAAAATGGAGGAAAATGTGAGGGGAAAATGGAGGGAAATGTGAGGGGAAAAATGGAGAAAAATGTGAGGGGAAAATGGAGGAAAATGTGAGGGGAAAATGGGGGAAATGTGAGGGGAAAATGGAGGAAAATGTGAGGGGAAAATGGAGGAAAATGTGAGGGGAAAATGGAGGAAAATGTGAGGGGAAATATGAGGGGAAATGTGAGGGGAAAATGGAGGAAAAGGTGAGGGGAAAATGGGGGAAATGTGAGGGGAAAATGGGGGAAATGTGAGGGGAAAATGGAGGGAAATGTGAGGGAAAATGGAGGAAAATGTGAGGGTAAAATTTGGGAACGAGAAGAAAAAATGGGGGAAATGTGAGGGGGAAATGTGAGGGGAAAATGGAGGGAAATGTGAGGGGAAAATGGAGGGAAATGTGAGGGGAAAATGGAGGGAAATGTGAGGGGAAAAAGGGCGGGAAACGTGAGGGGAAAAAGGGCGGGAAAATGTGAGGGGAAAATGGTGGGAACAAGACGGGAAAGAGGGGGAATATGAGGGGAAAATGGGAGAAATGGAGGAAAATGTGAGGGGAAAATGGTGGAAAATGTGAGGGGGAAATGGTGGAAAATGTGAGGGGAAAATGGAGGAAAATGTGAGGGGGAAAAGGGAGGAAACATGAGGGGAAAATGGAGGGAAATGTGAGGGAGGGGAAAAGGGGGGAAAATGTGAGGGGAAAAAGGGCGGGAAAATGTGAGGGGAAAATGGAGGAAAATGTGAGGGGAAAATGGGGGAAATGTGAGGGGAAAATAAGGGAAATGTGAGGGAAAATGGAGAAAAATATGAGGGGAAAATGGAGGAAAACGTGAGGGGAAAATGGAGGAAAATGTGAGGGGAAAAGGGGGGGGAAAGGGGAGGGGGGAAAAGGGCGGGAAACGTGAGGGGAAAATGGAGGAAAACGTGAGGGGAAAATGGTGGAAAATGTGAGGGGAAAATGGGGGAAATGTGAGGGGAAAATGGTGGAAAATGTGAGGGGAAATATGAGGGGAAATGTGAGGGGAAAATTGGTGAAATGTGAGGGGAAAAGAGTGGAAAACATGAGGGGACAAAATGGAGGGAAACGTGAGGGAAAAAAGGGCAGGAAACGTGAGGGGAAAATGGTGGGAACAAGACGGGAAAGAGGGGGAATATGAGGGGAAAATGGGAGAAATGGAGGAAAATGAGGAAAATGTGAGGGGAAAATGGAAGAAAATGTGAGGGGAAAAAAGGAGGGAAACGAGAGGAAAAAGGGCGGGAAAATGTGAGGGGAAAAAAGGGCGGGAAAATGTGAGGGGAAAATGGGGGAAATATGAGGGGAAAATGGTGGGAACGAGACGGGAAAGGGGGAATATGAGGGGAAAATGGGGAGAAATGGAGGAAAATGAGGAAAATGTGAGGGGAAAATGGTGGAAAACGTGAGGGGAAAATGGAGGAAATGTGAGGGGAAAATGGAGGAAAATGTGAGGGGAAAATTTGGAAAACGTGAGGGGAAAATGGAGGAAAATGTGAGGGGAAAATCTGGGAAACGAGAGGAAAAAATGGGGGAAATGTGAGGGAAAATGGAGGACAATGTGAGGGGAAAATGGAGGAAAATGTGAGGGGAAAATGGAGGAAAATGTGAGGGGAAAAAGGAGAGAAATGAGAGGGAAAAGGGAGGGAAAATGTGAGGGGAAAATGGAGGAAAATGTGAGGGGAAATGGAGGAAAATGTGAGGGAAAATGGAGGAAAATGTGAGGTGAAAAAAGTGGGAAATATGAGGGGACAAAAAATGGCGGGAAAGGTGCAAAATGGCCGCCCAAATCCCTGCGTGCTTTCCCCCACAAACTGTGTTAATTAACAGCCGCCGTCGTTAATCACCATCAACTCCGTTAATTGATGCTGAAAGGGAAGTTTATTTGGGGAGGGGGTCGGTTTTGGGCGGGGGGTGGTGCCAGTGCCTGTGAGGGTGATGAAGGTGATGAAGATGACGAAGATGATGAAGGTGATGAAGATGATGAAGGTGATGAAGATGATGAAGGTGATGAAGGAAATGGCGGCTCCATGGTGGCTCCTCCTGTGGAAATTCGGGAAATTTGGGATGAGGTCTTGGTTTTTTTTTGGGGGGGGATCATGATGTTTTTAAAAAAGGAGTTTTTTTAGGGGGCAAAAATCCTAAAGTTTTTTAGGGGGAATCCCTGGGGGTTTTGGGGCAATCCTGGTTTTTGGTTTTTTTTGTTTTTTTTTTGGGAGGGAATCTCTGTTTTTTTGGGAAGGGTCCCAAGGGTTTTTGGGGAAAATCCCCAGGAGTTTTTTGGGGGGGAATTCTGGAGTTTTTGGGAGGGGAAATCCCAAATTTTTGGGAAGGGTCCCGAAGGGGTTTTTTGGGGGGAATTCTGGAGGTTTTTGGGAGGGGAAATCCCAACGGTTTTTGGAGTGAAATCCCAAATTTTTGGGAAGGGTCCCAGGGTTTTTTTAGGGAGAATTCTGGAGGTTTTTGGGAGGGGAAATTCCGATGATTTTTGGAGAGAAATCCCAAATTTTTGGGAAGGGTCACGGGGGTTTTTTGGGTACAATCCCAAAGTTCTTTTTGAGGAGAATTCTGAGGGTTTTTGGGGAGGGTTTCTGGGGGGGAATTTGGGGGTTTTTGGGGAGAATCCCAGTTTTTTGGGGGGAAATTCTGGGTTTTTTTGGGGTGTGTGTCCTGGGTTGGTTTTGGAGGAGAATCCCAGGGGGATTTTTTTGGGGGGAAATTTGGATTTTTGGGGTGTGGGTCCTGGGTTGTTTGGGGGAGAATCCCAGGGGGGTTTTTTGGGGGAAATTTGGGGGTTTTTGGGGTGTGTGTCCTGGGTTGGTTTGGGGGAGAATCCCAGGGGGGGTTTTTTGGGGGAAAATTTGGGTTTTTGGGGTGTGTGTCCTGGGTTGGTTTGGGGGAGAATCCCAGGGGTTTTTTTGGGGGAAATTGGGGGTTTTTGGGGTGTGTGTCCTGGGTTGTTTTGGGGGAGAATCCCAGGGGGGTTTTTGGGGAAATTTGGGGTTTTTGGGGTGTATGTCCTGTGTTGTTCTGGGCAGAATTCCAGGGTTTTTTTGGGGGAAAATTTGGGTTTTTGTGGTGTGTGTCCTGGGTTGGTTTGGGTGTGAAAAAATCTCAGGTTTTTTTTTTTTTTTTTTTTGGGGTGATCCTGGGGA
Organism: Taeniopygia guttata; assembly: GCF_003957565.2. Taxonomy (NCBI): domain Eukaryota; kingdom Metazoa; phylum Chordata; class Aves; order Passeriformes; family Estrildidae; genus Taeniopygia; species Taeniopygia guttata. Next base: position 302,426 of record NC_054769.1, on the reverse strand, counting down.
ATTTTTTGGGGAGGAATCTTGGGATTTTGGGGAGGTTTTGGGGGTCTCACCCTCAGGCTGCCGCCCCCTCGAATTTCTTCTTGCGCCCCTCCATGCCGCTCATGGCGTCCACGTTCTTGCGCCAGTCCCCGACCTCGTAGCTCTCCTGGGACATTGTCCCCAGTGTCCCCAAAATACCCCAAATACACCCCAAAACTACCCCCCAAAAAACCCTAAAATCGCCACAAAACCGACCCAAAATCCCTCCCAAAAATACCCCCCAAAAAGGCTAAAACATCCACAAAACACCCCTAAAAATACGCCTAAAAATACCCAGAAACCACCTGGGAAATTACCCCGAAACACCACTAAAAGCCCTCCCAAAAACCCCCCAAACCACTAAAAAAACCACTCCCAAAAACATCCCAAAACCCACCCCCAAAAATACACCCAAAACACACCCAAAAACAACCTAAAAATACCACAAAAAACTACCCTGAAACCCCACTAAAAGCATCCCCAAAAATACCACAAACACACCCAAAACACCAGAAAAATACCAGAAAAAAATCCCCAAAACCTCACAAAAATACCCTAAAAATACCTGAAAAAAAATCCCCAAAATACCACCAAAAATATCCCCAAAAACACCAAAAAAAACACCCCCAAAACACCACAAAAATATCCCCAAAACACCCCAAAAATACCCCCCAAAAAATCCCCAAAACCTCACAGAAATACCCCAAAATACCAGGAAAAAATATCCCGAAAATACCACAAAAATACCAGAAAAAAAAATCCCCAAAACCTCACAAAAACACCCCAAAAATACCAGAAAAAAAATCCTCAAAACACCACAAAAACCCCCTAAAACACCCCCAATATGGTGTGCGTCTCCTGTTTTTTTTGGGTGGGATAAAAACCAAACCCCTATTTCATTTTGGGGTAACCCTGGTGATTTTCGGGGAGCCCCCTCACCTTCTCGGCGTCGTCCTTGCGCACCTGGCGCAGCCCGGCCCGCAGGTCGGTGCCCACGCGCGGCTTGGTGCCCAGCAGCGCCGCCATCATGGCGTCGGCCGACAGCCGCACGCGGCGCAGGTTGGGCCGCACGAAGCGGCCGGCGGCCACGCGGCGACGCAGCTCCTCCAGCTGTGGGGACATCAGGGACATCGGGGGGATTGGGGACATTGGGGGGATTTGGGGATGTTGGGGACATTGGGGGATTGGGGGGATTTGGGGATGTTGGGGATGTTGGGGATATTGGGGACATCAGGGGGATTTGGGGATATCAGGGGGATTGGGGACATCGGGGACATTGAGGACATTGGGGACATTGGGGACATTGGGGACATTGGGGGGATTTGGGACATTGGGGGGATTGGGGACATTTGGGGCATTGGGGACATTGAGGGGATTGGGGACATTGGGGACATTGGGGGGATTGGGGAAATTGGGGGGATTGGGGACATTGGGGGATTGGGGACATTGGGGACATTGGGGGGATTGGGGACATCAGGGACATTGGGGACATTGAGGGGATTTGGGACATTTGGGACATTGGGGGGATTGGGGACATTGGGGGCATTGGGGGTATTGGGGGCATTGGGGACATTGGGGACATTGGGGCATTGGGGACATTGGGGACATTGGGGACATTGGGGGGATTGGGGGGATTGGGGACATTGGGGACATTGGGGGGATTGGGGACATTGGGGACATTGGGGACATTGGGGGGATTGGGGACATTGGGGACATTGGGGACATTGGGGACATTGGGGACATTGGGGGGATTTGGGACATTGGGGGGATTGGGGACATTGGGGACATTGGGGACATTGGGGGTATTGGGGACATTGGGGGGATTTGGGACATTGAGGGGATTTGGGGACATTGGGGGTATTGGGGACATTGGGGACATTGGGGGGATTGGGGGGATTTGGGACATTGGGGGACATTGGGGGGATTGGGGACATTGGGGACATTGGGGACATTGGGGACATTGGGGGGATTGGGGACATTGGGGACATTGGGGACATTGGGGACATTGAGGGGATTTGGGGACATTGGGGGGATTGGGGACATTGGGGGGATTGGGACATTGGGGGGATTGGGGGGATTGGGGACATTTGGGACATTGAGGAGAATTGGGGACATTGAGGGGATTGGGGACATTGGGGGGATTTGGGGCATTGGGGACATTGGGGGGATTGGGGACATTGGGGGGATTGGGGACATTGGGGACATTGGGGACATTGGGGACATTGGGGACATTGGGGACATTGGGGGGATTGGGGGATTGGGGACATTGGGGACATTGGGGGGATTTGGGGACATTGGGGACATTGGGGGCATTGGGGACATTGGGGACATTTGGGGCATTGGGGACATTGGGGACATTGGGGACATTGGGGGGATTTGGGGATATCGGGGGGATTGGGGACATTGGGGACATTGGGGGGAATTGGGGACATTGGGGACATTGGGACATTGGGGGGATTTGGGGACATTGGGGACATTGGGGGGATTGGGGGGATTGGGGACATTGGGGACATTGAGGGGATTTGGGACATTGGGGACATTGGGGGGATTGGGGACATTGTGGACATTGTGGACATTGGGGACATTGGGGACATCAGGGCCAGGTTCCCTCGCACACCCTGGGGACACCCCTAGGACACCCTGGGGACACCCCGGGGACACCTCGGGGACACCCCGGGGACACCCCGGGGACACCCAGGGGACACCTCGGGGACACCTTGAGGACACCCTGGGGACACCTCGGGGACACCTTGGGGGTGGCCGTGTCCCTGTCCCCACCTCGGTGACGTTCTTGCTGACGCGCGTCCCCATGTCGTAGCGCTCCTCGTCCACGCGCGCCACGCAGGCGTGCAGCTCCCGGCACAGCTCCTGGGGACACCCAGGGGACACCCGGGGGACACCGGAGCTGGGTGACATCCCTGGTGTCCCTAATGTCCCCCCCGGTGTCCCCAGTGTCCCCTCGGTGCCACCATTGTCCCCTCACGTCATGGTGTCCCCAATGTCCCCGATGTCCCCAGTGTCCCCAGTGCCGCCATTGTCCCCCCATGTCACGGTGTCCCCAATGTCCTCAGTGTCCCCCCGGTGCTGCCATTGTCCCCTCACGTCACGGTGTCCCCGATGTCCCCGGTGTCCCCTCACCTGCAGCTCTGTCACCTCAAGCCCTTTTTCCCCTCATGTTCCGTCCATTTTCCCCTCACATTTTCCTCCATTTTCCCCTCACATTTCCCACCATTTTCCCCTCACACTTTCCCGCCCTTTTTCCCCTCACGTTTTCCCGCCTTTTTCCCCCTCACGTTTTCCCGCTCTTTTTCCCCCTCACGTTTTCCCGCTCTTTTTCCCCTCACGTTTCCCACCATTTTCCCCTCACATTTTCCTCCATTTTCCCCTCACATTTGCCTCCATTTTCCCCTCACATTTCCCACCCTTTTTCCCCTCACGTTTTCCCGCCCTTTTCCCCCTCACATTTTCCACCATTCTCCCCTCACCGTTCCCTCCATTTTCCCCTCACCTTTCCCTCCATTTTCCCCTCACTTTTCCCACCATTTTCCCCTCACAGTTCCCTCCTTTCTTCCCCTCACGTTTCCCACCATTTTCCCCTCACATTTTCACCATTCTCCCCTCACATTTTCCTCCATTTTCCCCTCACATTCACCACCATTTTCCCCTCACCTTTCCCTCCATTTTCCCCTCACGTTTTCCACCATTTTCCCCTCACATTTCACATTTCCCCTCACCTTTCCCTCCATTTTCCCCTCACATTTCACATTTCCCCTCACCTTTCCCTCCATTTTCCCCTCACGTTTTCCTCAATTTCCCCCTCACATTCCCCCCCACATTTTCCTCCATTTTCCCCCCACATTTTTCACCATTTCCCCCTCACATTTTCCTCCATTTTCCCCTCATGTTTTCCACCATTTTCCCCTCACATTTTTCACCATTCTCCCCTCACATTTTCCCACCATTTCCCCCCCCATATTTCCCATTTCCCCCCACATTTTTCCTCCATTTTCCCCTCACATTTCCCCATTTTCCCCTCACATTTCCCTGAATTTTCCCCCCATATTTCCCATTTCCCCCCACATTTTTCCTCCATTTTTCCCTCACATTTGCCACCATTTCCCCCTCACATTTTCCTCCATTTTCCCCTCACATTTCTCCCATTTTCCCCTCACATTTTCCTCCATTTTCCCCCTCACCTTTCCCTCCATTTCCCCCTCACATTTTCCCACCTTTTCCCCCGCACATTTTCCCATTTTCCCCTTTTTCCCCCCAAATTTCCCCACCTGCAGCTCGGCCGCCCCCATCCCCTCCAGGGCCGCCAGGGGTGGGCAGAGCTCCCCCAAAACCCGAATTTTTTCGGCCGCCCTTTCCTGTTCCTCCTTCTCCAGGTCCCGCTTCGCCCTCTGCAGCAGCAGCGTCTGAAATTTGGGGACAATTCCCAAAATTTGGGGACAATCCCCAAAATTTGGGGCATCCCCAAGAACCTCAAGGCACCCTCAAAATCAGAGGTAAGCCACAAAATTTGGGGGAAAAAACCCTCAGATTTAGCCGGGCCATTGAGATTTTGGGGTTCTTGGTTGGGGGAAGATTTGGGGACAACCCCCAAAATTTGGGGACAATCCCCAAAATGTGGGGGCACCCTCAAGGCACCCCCAAAATCAGAGATAAGCCCCAAAATTTGGAAAAAAAACCCCCAAATTTAGTTGAGACATTGAGATTTTGGGGTTCTTGATTGGGGGAAAATTTGGGGACAAACCCCCAAAATTTGGGGACAACCCCCCAAAATTTGGGGACAATCCCCAAAATTTGGGGACACCCCCAAGACCCTCAAGGCACCCCCAAAATCAGGAGAAAGCCCCAAAATTTGGGAAAAAAACCCCTCAGATTTAGTTCGGACATTGAGATTTTGGGGTTCTTGATTGGGGGAAGATTTGGGGAAACCCCCCCAAAATTTGGGGACAATTCCCAAAATTTGGGGACAAACCCCCAAAATTTGGGGACACCCCAGGACCCTCAAGGCACCCCCAAAATCAGAGGTAAGCCCCAAAATTTGGGAAAAAAACCCCCAAATTTAGTTGGGACATTGAGATTTTGGGGTTCTTGATTGGGGGACAATTTGGGGACAAACCCCCAAAATTTGGGGACACCCTCCTGAAATTTGGGGACAATCCCCAAAATTTGGGGCATCCCCAGGACCCTCAAGGCACCCCCAAAATCAGAGGTAAGCCCCAAAATTTGGGGACAAACCCCTCAAATTTAGTTGGGACATTGAGATTTTGGGGTTCTTGATTGGGGGAAAATTTGGGGACAACCCCCAAAATTTGGGGACACCCCCCCAAAATTTGGGGCATCCCCAGGACCCTCAAGGCACCCCCAAAATTAGGAAAAAGCCCCAAAATTTGGGGACAAACCCCTCAAATTTAGTTGGGACATTGAGATTTTGGGGTTCTTGATTGGGGGAAGATTTGGGGACAAACCCCCAAATTTTGGGGACCCTCCCCCCAAATTTTGGGGACAATCCCCCCAAATTTTGGGGTCTCCCCCCCGCTCACCTTCAGCTGGAGCTTTCGGGACGCCGAAATTTTGGATTTTCTCTGGAGGGAGAAATTTGGGGTCAGGATTTGGGGTGGGAATTGAGGGATTTTGGGGTTATTTAGGGGTTATTTTGGGGTTTTCAGGGTGGATTTTTGGGGGGTTTGGGGTTATTTTGGGGGGTTTTGGGTTATTTAGGGTTTTTGGGGTTATTTTGGGGTTTTCAGGGTGGTTTTTTTGAGTTATTTTGGGGTTTTCTGGGTGCTTTTTTCGGGGGTTATTTTGGGGTTTTCAGGGTGGATTTTTGGTGGTTTTGTGGTGGATTTTTGGTGGTTTTGGGGTTTTCAGGGTGGATTTTTGGGGGTTTTGTGGTTAATTTGGGGTGATTTTGGTGTTTTCGGGGTGATTTGGGGTTATTTTGGGGTTACTTCGGGTTTTTTAGGGTGGATTTTTGGGGTTATTTGGGGTTATTTTGGTGTTTTTGGGGTTTTCAGGGTGGATTTTTGGGGTTTTTGTGGTTATTTTGGGGTTTTCAGGGTATATTTTTGGTGGTTTTGGGGTTTTCGGGGTGTATTTTTGGTGTTTTTGGTGTTTTCAGGGTGGGTTTTTGGGGTTTTTGGCGTGATTCAGGGTTACTTTGGGGTTTTCAGGGTGGATTTTTGGGGTTTTCGGGGTGTATTTTTAGGGTTTTTGGGATGATTTGGTGTTTTCAGGGTGGATTTTTGGTGTTTTTGGGGTTTTTGGGGTGATTTGGGGTTATTTTGGGGTTTTTGGGGTGGATTTTTTGATTTTTGGGGTTTTCAGGGTGGATTTTTGGGGTTTTTGGGGTGTATTTTTGGTGTTTTTGTGGTTTTCAGGATGGATTTTTGGGGTGTATTTTTGGTGTTTTTGGGCTTTTCAGGGTGGATTTTTGGGGTTTTCAGGGTGGATTTTTGGGGTTTTCAGGGCGGCTTTTTGGTGTTTTTGGGGTTTTTGGGGTGGATTTTTGAGGTTTTCAGGGTGGATTTTTGGGTTTTTGGGGCGTATTTTTTGATTTTTGGAATTTTCAGGGTGGATTTTTTGGGTTTTTGGGGCGGATTTTTTGATTTTTGGGTTTTTCAGGGCAGATTTTTGGGTTTTTTGCGGTTATTTTGGGTTTTTTGGGGTGGATTTTTTGATTTTTGGGTTTTTCAGGGCAGATTTTTGGGTTTTTTGCAGTTATTTTGGTGTTTTTGGGGTGTTTTTGGGGTGCTTTCCCACCTTGGCGTGGGGCTCCACGGCGTAGCCGCGGTAGTTGGCCGAGGATTTGCGGCGCAGGGGGGGCGGCTGCGGGGGGGGGTCCCGGGGGGGCTCCGACCCCTCCCCCCCCTCCCCCCCCCCCTCCTCCTCCGGGGCTCTCTGGTCACGGGCAGCGAAGGGTTAAACGGGGGGGGGTCCCCAAAAATGGGGGGGGGTCCCCAAAAATGGGGGGAGGGAGAATTTGGGGAGGGGTCTCACCATGGGATCCTCCCTGGGGGGGGAAAGAGTGGTTAGAGACCCCCAAATTGGGGTGGGGGACCCCAAAATTGGGGTGGGGGACCCAAATTTGGGGTGGGGGACCCCAAAATGGGGTGGGGGATCCCCAAAATGGGGTGGGGGAATTTGGGGAGGGGTCTCACCGTGGGCTCCTCCCTGGGGGGGGAAAGAATGGTTAGAGACCCCCAAAATGGGTTAGAGACCCCCAAAATGGGGTGGGGGACCCCAAAATGGGGAGGGGGTCCCCAAAAATGAGGGGGGGTCCCCAAAAATGGGGGAAGGAATTTGGGGAGGGGTCTCACCGTGGGATCCTCCCTGGGGGGGAAAGAGAATTGTTAGAGACCCCCAAAATGGGTTAGAGACCCCCAAAATTGGGGTGGGGGATCCCAAATTGGGGAGGGGGATCCCGAAATTGGGGAGGGGGATTCCCAAAATGGGGGGGGGATCCCCAAAAATGGGGAGGGGGGATTTGGGGAGGGGTCTCACCGTGGGATCCTCCCTGGGGGGGGAAAGAATGGTTAGAGACCCCCAAATTGGGTTAGAGACCCCCAAAATGGGGAGGGGGACCCAAATTGGGGTGGGAGATCCTCAAAATGGGGAGGGGGACCCCCAAAATGGGGTGGGAGATCCCGAAATGGGGAGGGGGACCCCAAAATGGCCCCAAAATGGGGAGGGGGACCCCAAAATGGCCCCAAAATGGGGAGGGGGACCCCAAAATGGCCCCAAATTTGGGTGGAGACCCCCAAAATGGGGTGGGGGATCCCCAAAATGGGATGGGACCCCCAAATTGGGGAGGGGGACCCCAAAATGGGGTGGGGGACCCCCAAATTGGGGAGGGGGTCCCCAAAATGGGGAGGGGGATCCTTAAAATGGGGAGGGGGATCCCGAAATTGGGGTGGGGGTCCCCAAAATTGGGGAGGGGGATCCCAAAATGGGGAGGGGGACCCCAAAATGGGGTGGGGGTCCCCAAACATGGGGAGGGGGACCCCCAAAATGGGGAGGGGGATCCTTAAAATGGGGAGGGGGATCCCAAAATTGGGGTGGGGGATCCCAAAATGGGGAGGGGGATCCCAAAATGGGGAGGGGGACCCCCAAAATTGGGGAGGGGGATCCCCAAATTGGGGAGGGGGATCCCAAAATTGGGGTGGGGGACCCCAAATTGGGGTGGGGGACCCCAAAATGGGGTGGGGGACCCCAAAATGGGGAGGGGGTCCCCAAAAATGGGGGGGGGGAATTTGGGGAGGGGTCTCACCGTGGGATCCTCCCTGGGGGGGGAAAGAACGGTTAGAGACCCCCAAATTGGGGAGGGGGACCTAAAATGGGGTGGGGGACCCAAATTGGGGAGGGGGATCCCAAATTGGGGTGGGGGATCCCCAAAATGGGGTGGGGGACCCCCAAAATGGGGTGGGGGACCCCAAAAATGGGGGGGGGGATTTGGGGAGGGGTCTCACCGTGGGATCCTCCCTGGGGGGGAAAAGAATGGTTAGAGACCCCCAAATTGGGTTAGAGACCCCCAAAATGGGGTGGGGGACCCCAAAATGGGGAGGGGGATCCCAAAATGGGGTGGGGGACCCCCAAATTGGGGTGGGGGATCCCAAAATTGGGGAGGGGGATCCTTAAAATGGGGAGGGGGATCCCAAATTGGGGAGGGGGATCCCAAAATGGGGAGGGGGATCCCAAAAATGGGGAGGGGGATCCCCAAAATTGGGGTGGGGGAGCCCCAAAATGGGGAGGGGGATCCCAAAATGGGGAGGGGCATCCTTAAAATGGGGAGGGGGACCCCCAAATTGGGGAGGGGGATCCCCAAAATGGGGTGGGGGATCCCAAAAATGGGGAGGGGGATCCCCAAAATTGGGGTGGGGGAGCCCCAAAATGGGGAGGGGGACCCCAAAATGGGGAGGGGGACCCCAAAATGGCCCCAAAATTGGGGTGGGGGACCCCAAAATTGGGGAGGGGGACCCGAAATTGGGGAGGGGGTCCCCAAAATGGCCCCAAATTGAGGAGGGGGGACCCCAAATTTGGGTGCGACCCCCCCCCCGAGACCCCCACTCACATTTCAGCCATTCCGAAGCTTCTGGAAGACACGGGGGGGTCAGGTGAGGTCACGGGGGGGTCACGGGGGGTCACGGGGGGTCACGGGGGGTCACGGGGGGTCACGGGGGGTCACGGGGGGGCAGGGGGGGTCAGGAGACCCCTCCCCAAAATTCCAACCCGCCCCTCCCCCCCCCAAACCCGCCCCTGTTTGATAAGGGTTAAAAATAGTCCCTTATCAGCCCCTCCCCCACCCCGGGAACGGGACCGCCCCTCCCCCACCCCCCCCGTAAATAGCGCCAAGGGCAGCGAGGACACAGAGACCCCCCCCCAAAATTACCCAAAAAACAGAAAAATTGCCCCAAAATAACCCAAAAAACCCAAAAATTACCTCAAAAAAACCTAAAAATGCCTTAAATTACCCAAAAAATCCCTTAAATTACCCCAAAAAACCCCAAAAAACTCCAGAAATCCCCAAAAATCGCCCCAAAAACTCCCGGGACAGCGAGACCCCTCCCCAAAATAACCCAAAAACCCAAAAATCGCCCCAAAAAAATCCAAAATCCCAAAATCGCCTCAAAAAACCCTTATATTACCCAAAAAAATCCCTTAAATTACCCCAAAAAACCCCAAAAATCGCCCCAAAAACTCCCGGGACATCGAGACCCCCGCCCAAAAATACTCAAAAAACCAAAAATCGCCCCAAAAACCCCAAAAATCGCCCCAAAAAACCCTAAAAATGCCTTAAATTGCCCCAAAGAAACCAAAAATCGCCCCGAAAATCGCCCCAAAAAACCCCAAAATCCCTTAAATCACCCCAAAAAACCCCAAAAATCCCAAAAAAATCGCCCCAAAAATCCCAAAAATCGCCCCAAAAAACCCAAAAATCCCTTAAATTGCCCCAAAACCCCCGAAAATCCCTAAAATTACCCAAAAATCGCCAAAATCCCCCAAAATCCCGAAAAATCACCCCAAAAAAACCCAAAAATCCCTTAAACCGCCCCAAAACCCCCAAAAATCCCTTAAATCACCCCAAAAAAACCCCAAAAATCCCTTAAATTGCCCCAAAACCCCCGAAAATCCCTAAAATTACCCCAAAATCGCCAAAAATCCCCCAAAATCGCCCCCAAAATCGCCCCAAAAACTCCCGGGACACCGAGATCCCCCAAAAAAAAAACCCAAATCCCCAAAAATCGCCCCAAAAAACCCAAAAATCCCCAAAAAAACCCAAAAATCCCTTCAATCGCCCCAAAACTTCCCGGGACATTGAGACCCCCCCCAAAAAAAACCCAAAACCCCCAAAAATCCCTTAAATCGCCCCAAAACCTCCCGGGACACCGAGACCCCCCCCCAAAATATACCCAAAAAACCCAAAAATCACCCCAAAAACTACCGGGACATCGAGACCCCCCCCAAAAAAATCCCTAAAATCCCTTAAATCACCCAAAAAACCCCAAAAATCCCCAAAATCCCCAAAAAACGCCCCAAAACCCCCCGGGACCCCCTCCCCAAATCACCCCAAATCCCCCCAAAATCACCCCTAAACCCCCCTGGGACCCCCTCCCCAAATTACCCCAAATCCCCCCAAAATCACCCCCAAAACGCCTGGGACCCCCTCCCAAAAATTACCCTAAAATCACCCCAAAATCCCCCCAAAACCTCCTGGGACCCCCTCCCTAAATCCTCCCAAATCCTCCCAGGGACTTTGGGGCACTCGGGGACCCCCCGGGACCCCCCAAGACCCCCCAAAACCCCCCAAAATTCCCCAAAAACCCCCAAAACCCCCCAAAATCGGGACCCTCCCCCGGTACCTGCGGGACGCGGCCGTGGGAACGCGGCGGCGATTTATGAATGGGAGGGGGCGGGGCCTAAAGCGGGGGCGGGGCTAAGGAGGGGAGGGGGCGGGGCTATCGAGGGTGGGGGGCGGGGCTTAAAGGGGCGTGGGAGGGGTTTGGGGGATTTTTGGGGGGATTTTTGGGGGGATTTTTGGGGGGATTTTTGGGGGGATTTGGGCGAATTTTGGGGGTGTTTGAGGCGGGATAATTTGGGGAGGGGTCTCGGGGTGAGGGAGGGGAATTTGGGGAGGGGGTCTCAGGGCACTGTCAGGGTAATTTGGGGAGGGGTCTCGGAGGCATGAGGGGGATTTGGGTCTGATTTTGGGGGGTAATTTGGGGAGGGGTCTCAGGGCTCTTTGGGGTAATTTGGGGAGGGGTCTCAGGGCCATTTGGGGTAATTTGGGTCTGGGGTCTCAGGGCTATTTGGGGAGGGGTCTCAGGGCCCTTTGGGGTAATTTGGGTCTGGGGTCTCAGGGCTATTTGGGGAGGGGTCTCAGGGCTATTTGGGGTAATTTGGGTCTGGGGTCTCAGGAACAGGAAGAGGATTTGGGGGATAATTTTGGGAGGGGTCTCAGGGCTATTTGGGGTAATTTGGGTCGGGGTCTCAGGGCCGTTTGGGTTAATTTGGGTCTGGGGTCTCAGGGCTATTTAGGATAATTCGGGGAGGGGTCTCAGGGCCCTTTGGGGTAATTTGGGTCTGGGGTCTCCGCGCTCGGCCCCTTGCGGAAGCGCAGGTGGGCCGGGGGCTCCCCGGGCCCCCCCCAGGGCTCGAAGCCCCCCGCCCCCGCCAGAGCCGCCGCGCGCGCCCGCAGCGCCCCCAGCTGGGCGGGGCGGAGGGAGGGAACCAACCTGCAATTTGGGGAGGGGGCGTCACCGGGGTGGGGGAGGGGGGTCCAGGGGGGGGTTCGGGGAGGGGGCGTTAGTGGGGAGGGGGCTGGGCCGGGTTAATTTGGGTCTGGGGGCTCCAAGGGGGAATTTGGGGAGGGGGTGTTAATGGGGATGGGGGATCCAACGGGGGAATTTGGGGAGGGGGCGTCAGTGGGGATGGGGTCTGCTCCGTGTTAATGGGGAGGGGGTTCTAAGGGGGAATTCGGGTCTGGGGGCTCCAAGGGGGAATTTGGGGAGGGGGCGTCAGTGGGGTGGGGGAGCCGACGGGGGAATTTGAGGAGGGGGCTCTAAGGGGTTAATTTGGGGAGGGGGTGTTAATGGGGCTGGGGTCTGCTCCGTGTTAATGGGGAGGGGGTTCTAAGGGGGAATTCGGGTCTGGGGGCTCCAAGGGGGAATTTGGGGAGGGGGCGTCAGTGGGGTGGGGGAGCCAAGGGGGTAATTTGGGTCTGGGGGTGTTAATGGGGAATGCGGGCAGGGGGGTCCAGGGGGGAGTTTGGGGAGGGGGCTCGGCCGGGGGAATTCGGGTCTGGGGGTTCCAAGGGGGAATTTGGGTCTGGGGGCTTCAAGGGGTAATCCGGGTCTGGGGGCGTCACCGGGGAGTGCGGCAGGGGCTCCAAGGGGGAATTTGGGGCTGGGGGCTCCAAGGGGGAGTTTGGGGAGGGGGCGTTAATGGGGAAGGGGCTCTAAGGGGGAATTCGGGTCTGGGGGTTCCAAGGGGGATAATTCGGGTCTGGGGGCTCCAAGGGGTAATTTGGGTCTGGGGGCCGCTCAGGGTTAATTTGGGTCTGGGGGCGTTAATGGGTCTGGGGGCGTTAATGGGTCTGGGGGCTCGGCCGGGGGAATTTGGGTCTGGGGGCGTCAATCGGGATGGGGGATCCAACGGGGAAATTCGGGTCTGGGGGTTCTAAGGGGGCGTTTGAGGAGGGGGCGTTAATGGGGAGGGGGCTCGGCCGTAGTAATTTGAGTCTGAGGGATGCTCGGGGTTAATTTGGGGAGGGGGCGTTAATGGGGGCTGCTCCAGAGTAATTTGGGTCTGGGGGCGTTAATGGGGAGGGGGCTCGGCAGGGGGAATTTGGGTCTGGGGGTTCCAAGGAGGAATTTTGGGCTGGGGGCTCGGACGGGGGATTCGGGTCTGGGGGCTGCCCGGGGTTAATTTGGGTCTGGGGGTTCCAAAGGGGAATTTGGGGAGGGGGCGTCAGTCGGGAGGGGGGAGCCCTCGGGGGAATTTGGGTCTGGGGGTTCCAAGGGGGAATTCGGGTCTGGGGGGGTTAATTTGGGTCTGGGGGCGTTAACGGGGTTAATTTGGGTCTGGGGGCGTTAATTCGGGTCTGGGGGGGGTTAATTTGGGTCTGGGGGCGTTAATTTGGGTCTGGGGGGGGTTAATTTGGGTCTGGGGGCGTTAATTTGGGTCTGGGGTCTCTCGGGGTTAATTTGGGTCTGGGGGCGTTAATTTGGGTCTGGGGTCTCTCGGGGTTAATTTGGGTCTGGGGGCGTTAATTTGGGTCTGGGGTCTCCCGGGTTAATTTGGGTCTGGGGGCGTTAATTTGGGTCTGGGGGGGTTAATTTGGGTCTGGGGTCTCCCGGGTTAATTTGGGTCTGGGGTCTCCAGGGGTAATTTGGGTCTGGGGGTGTTAATTTGGGTCTGGGGGCGTTAATTTGGGTCTGGGGGCGCTCGGGTTAATTTGGGTCTGGGGGCGTTAATTCGGGTCTGGGGGGGTTAATTTGGGTCTGGGGTCTCTCAGGTTAATTTGGGTCTGGGGGCGCTCGGGTTAATTTGGGTCTGGGGGCGGTAATTTGGGTCTGGGGGCGTTACTCACGTCGGCAGCTCCACCAACAGCGTCGCCCCCGGAGCCGCCAAAGCCGCGAGCGCGGGAGAGAGAGCGGGGAGGGACCTGCGACCCCAGACCCAATTCAGAGAGAGACCCCAGACCCAATTCAGAGTGAGAGCGGGGAGAGACCTGCGACCCCAGACCCAATTCACGGTGAGACCCCAGACCCAATTCAGAGCGAGACCCCAGACCCAATTCGGGACCCCCAAACCTCCCCCTGTGAGACCCCAGACCCAATTCAGAGTGAGAGCGGGGAGGGACCTGAGACCCCAGACCCAAATTAACCCGAGCGCCCCCAGACCCAATTCGGGACCCCTGTGAGACCCCAGACCCAATTCGGGAGTGAGAGCGGGGAGGGACCTGCGACCCCAGACCCAATTCAGAGTGAGAGCGGGGAGGGACCTGAGACCCCAGACCCAAATTAACCCGAGCGCCCCCAGACCCAATTCAGGACCCCCAAATCCCCCCAGAGACCTGCGAGACCCCAGACCCAATTCAGAGTGAGACCCCAGACCCAATTCACAGTGAGACCCCAGACCCAATTCAGAGTGAGACCCCAGACCCAATTCACAGTGAGACCCCAGACCCAATTCAGGGTGAGAGCGGGGAGGGACCTGAGACCCCAGACCCAATTCACAGTGAGACCCCAGACCCAAATTACACCTGTGAGACCCCAGACCCAATTCGGGACCCCAGACCCAATTCAGAGTCAGAGCGGGGAGGGACCTGAGAGACCCCAGACCCAATTCAGAGTGAGACCCCAGACCCAATTCGGGACCCCAGACCCAATTCAGAGTGAGAGCGGGGAGGGACCTGAGAGACCCCAGACCCAATTCAGAGTGAGACCCCAGACCCAATTCGGGAGTGAGAGCGGGGAGGGACCTGAGACCCCAGACCCAATTCGGGAGTGAGAGCGGGGAGGGACCTGCGACCCCAGACCCAAATTACACCGGGGAGACCCCAGACCCAATTCGGGACCCCCACGAGACCCCAGACCCAATTCGGGACCCCCAAACCTCCCCCCGCAGAGACCCCAGACCCAATTCGGGACCCCCAAACCTCCCCCAGCAGCGCCCTGCGAGACCCCAGACCCAATTCGGGGCTGCTTTAGGATCCCCAAATCCTCCCCCGGGATCCCCAAAACCTCCTCCAGACACCCCCAGACCCCCCAAATTTTCACCCGGGACCCCCAAATCTCCCCCCAGAGCCCCCCAAAAGCTCCCCCAAAACACCTCCGGGACCCCCAAACCTCTCCCCAAAACCTCCCCCAGACCCCCCAGACCCCCTCAAACCTCCCCCAGACCCCCCAAGCCCCCCAGCGGGACCCCCAAAACCTCCCCCAAACCCCCAAAAGCTCCCCCAGACATCCCCCCAAATCCCCCCCAGACTCCCCAAATCCCCCCCCAGGACCCCCCAAAACCTCCCCCAGATCTCCCAAATCCTCCCCCAAACCGCCCCAGACCCCCCAAATCCTCCCTCAGGACCCCCAAAGTCCCCCCAGAAGCCCCCAACCCCCCCAAACCTCCCCCAAACCCCCCCAGACACCCCCAGACCCCCCCCAAATTTTCACCCGAGACCCCCAAACGTCCCCCCAAACCTCTCCCAGCCCCCTCCGGGACCCCCAAATCTCTCCCCAGCCCCCCCAAATCCTCCCTCAGGACCCCCAAAACCTCCCCCAAAGCCCCCCCAGACCCCCCCAAAACCACCCCTAGAGCCCCCAGGACCCCCCAGAACTTCCCCGAAGCCCCCCCAAAGTCCCCCGGGACCCCCCAGACCCCCCCAATCCTCCCCCGGGACCCCCCAAATCCCCCCCAAATCCCCTCCCAGACCCCCCAAATCTCCCCCCAGACCCCCCAAAACGTGCCCCAAATCCCCCCAAAACCTCCCCCACGCCCCCCGTGACCCCCAAAACCTTCCTCAGGACCCCCAAATCCTCCCCCAGACCCCCCAAATCCTCCCAAAACCTCTCCCAGACACCCCAAGACCTCCCCCAACCCCCTCCGGGACCCCCAAATCTCCCCCCAGACCCCACAAAACCTCTCCCAGACCCCCCCCAAATCCTCCTCCGGGACCCCCAAACCCCCCAAAATCTCCCCCAAAAACCTCCCCGGGACCCTCAAAACCTCCCTCAAACCCCCCCGGGACCCCCCAAACCTCCCCCAAACCCCCCAAAACCTCCCCCAAACCCCCCAAATCTCCCCCAGACCCCCCCAAATCTGCCCCAAGGCCCCCCACAACCTCCCCCAAGACCCCCAAATCCTCCCTCAGGACCCCCAAAATCTCCCCCCAAACCTCCCCCAAACACCCCCAGACCCCCCAAATTTTCCCCCTGGACCCCCAAACCTCCCCCAGACCCCCCAAACCCCCCCAAACCCCCCCCTTGGGACCCCCGCCCACCTCCAGCCCAGCACCAGCAGTTGGCAGCGCCCCCCGAGGCGGGCGGGGGTCGCGGGGGGGTCCCCGAGGGGCAGAAAACGGATCCGGATCGGCAGCGGAGCCAACGGCCCTGGGGGGGAAATTTGGGGGGTCTTGGGGGGTCCTGGGGGAGATTTAGGGGGGATTTGGGGGGTCTGGGGGGGATTTGGGGGGTCTGGGGGGATTTGGGGGAAGATTTGGGGGGTTTGGGGGAGATTTGGGGGGTCTTGGGGGGTCTTGGGGGGGATTTGGGGGGTCCTGGAGGGGATTTGGGGGGTCCTGGGGGAGATTTGGGGGGTCCTGGGGGGGATTTGGGGGAGATTTGGGGGGTCTGGGGGGGAATTGGGGGGTCTGGGGGAGATTTGGGGGGTCTGGGGGGGATTTGGGGGAGATTTGGGGGGTCCCGGGGGGGTTTTTGGGGGGTCACTCACCCAGCGGGTCGGAATCCTCACCGGGGGGGTCCCGCTCCCCATTTTGGGGGTCCCGGTCCCCATTTTGGGGGTCCCCATTTTGGGGGGGGTCCCCGTTTTGGGGGGGGTCCCCATTTTGGGGGGGGTCCCCATTTTGAGGGGGGTCCCCATTTTGGGGGTCCCGGTCCCCTTTTTGGGGGTCCCGGTCCCTATTTTGGGGGGGGTCCCCATTTTGGGGGTCCCGGTCCCCATTTTGGGGGTCCCGCTCCCCATTTTGGGGGTCCCGATCCCCATTTTGGGGGTCCCCAGCCCCATTTTGGGGGTCCCCCCCCGTGAGCAGCTCCCGCAGCAGCTCCGTGACCGCGGCCAGGGACAGTTCGGTGGCGCTCTGGGGGGGTGGGGAGGGGTCCCTGAGAGACCCCCCCCAAAATAAACCCCCAAATAACACCCCGAATGAGACCCCCCCCCAAAATAAACCCCCAAATAACCCCCCCAAAATAAACCCCCAAAATAACCCCGAATGAGACCCCCCACCCAAAATAAACCCCCCCAAAAAAAACCCCAAAATAAACCCCCAAAATAACCCCAAATAACCCCAAAAACCCCCAAATAACCCCCCAAATAACCCTCCCAAATGAGACCCCTCCCCAAAATAACCCCCAAAATAACCCCCCAAATGAGACCCCCCCCAAAATAAACCCCCAAAATAAACCCCCAAATAAACCCCCCCAAAAAATCCCCCCCCAAAAACCCCCAAAATAAACCCCCCAAAAAAAACCCCAAAATAACCCCCAAAATAAACCCCCCAAATAACCCCCCCAAATGAGACCCCCCCAAAAAAAACCCCCCAAAAAAAACCCAAAAAAACCCCAAAATAAACCCCCAAATAACCCCAAAATAACCCCAAAATAAACCCCAAAAAAACCACAAAAATAACCCCCAAATAACCCCAAAAAACCCCAAATAACCCCCAAATAACCCCAAAATAACCCCAAATAACCCCCAAAAACCTCCATTAACCCACCCCAAAATAACCCCAAATAACCCCAAAATAACCCCAAAATAACCCCCCAAAAAAACCCCAAATAACCCCAAAACACCCAAAAAAAACCCAAAAAAACCCAAATCGCCCCCAAACAACCCCAAAAAACCCCCAAAAAACAAAAAAAAACCCCAAAAAAACCCCAAAAAACCCCAAAAAACCCCAAATCGTTCCCCCCGCCCCTCCCCCACCTGCGGTCGGTCCCGGTTCCCGCCGCCGCCGAGGCCGAAGGCGATGAACGGTCCGGTGGCGATGTCCCCCCAATAGGCGGGGGGGGACACCGAGTGCCCGTCCTGGGGGCACGGCGGCCGGTGACACCCCCGGTGACCCCCCCGGTGACCCCCGGTGTCCCCCCGGTGTCCCCCCATGACCCCCACGGTAACCTCCGGTAACTCCCCGTGATCCCTCCGGTGACCCCCGGTAACCGCCGGTGACCTCCCTGGTAACCCCCGGTGACCCCCCGGTAACTCCCGGTATCCCCCGGTGACCCCCGGTGACCTCCGGTGTCCCCCCATGACCCCCTGGTGACCTCCGGTGTCCCCGGGTGACCCTCCGGTGACCCCCCATGACCCCCCCGGTGACCTCCGGTGACCCCCCCCGGTAACCCCTGGTCAGCCCCGGTGTCCCCCGGTGTCCCCCGATGTCACCCGGTGTCTCCCGGTATCCTCCGGTGACCCCCCCGGTAACTCCCGGTATCCTCCGGTAACCCCCGGTAACCCCTGGTGACCCTCCGGTATCCCCCGGTAACTCCTGGTGTCCCTCGGTAACGCCCGGTAACCCCCAGTGACCCCCGGTGACCCCCCCGGTGTGCCCCGGTGACCCCCCCCGGTATCCTCTGGTGTTCCCCGGTATCCTCCGGTGACGCCCGGTAACCCCCGTTAACCCCCACAGTGACCCCGGTGACCTCCGGTGACCCCCCGTTATCCCCCGTTATCCCCGTTATTCCCGTTATCCCCCCGTTTTTTCCCCGTTATTTCCCCGTTTTTTCCCCGTTATTTCCCCGTTATTCCCGTTATTCCCGTTATCCCCCCCCTTATTCCCGTTTTCCCCGTTATTCCCATTATTTCCCCGTTATCCTCCCGTTATTCCCGTTATTCCCGTTATCCCTCCGTTATTTTCCCGTTATTTCCCCGTTATTTCCCCGTTTTCCCCCCGTTATTCCCATTTTTTCCCTGTTATCCCCCGGTATTCCCGGTACTCCCGTTCCTCCCGGTGCTCCCGGTGCACTCACGGCGCGGGGCCGGGGGTCGCTCAGCACCGTCGGGTTCGGGGTCGCTCCGCCCCCCCCGAAGGCGGTTCCGGTTTCCCGCCAGAGGCGGAACTCCTCCGGTGACACCGACGCGGCCTTGGGGACACCGGGGGGACAGCCGGGTTACCGGGGGGATAACGGGGACACCGGGGGAGGGGCGGAGGTGGTCCCCCGGTGCCCTCCGGGATTTACCGGGAGATCCCCGCTGGCCCCGCCCCGTTCCCGGTGTCCGCCCGGTGTCCCCGTTATTCCCTCCCCGGTGTCCCCCTGGTGTCCCCGTTATCCTGGTGTCCTGTTATACCCCCGTTATCCCGGTGTCCCGGTGTCCTCCCGGTGTCCCCCCCAGTGTCCCCGTTATCCCCGTTATGCCCACGGTGTCTCCGTTATCCCCCCGGTGCCTCCCCAGTGTTCCCTCCCGTTCCCGTTATTCCCCCGGTGTTCCCGTTATGCCCCCGGTGTCCCCCCGGTGTCCCCTCCCCCGTTATCCCATTATCCCGTTATCCCGGTGTCCCCGGTATCCCCCCGTTATCCCCGATGTCCCCTCCCTGTCTCCGTTATTCCCCCGGTGTCCCTCCGGTGTCCCCTCCCCGTCCCCGGTATCCCGCCCCGTCCCGGTGTCCCGCCGGTTCCGCCGTTATCCCTGGTGTCCCCCCGGTGTTTCCCCGGTGTCCCCGTTATCCCCCCGGTGTTCCCTCCCCGGTGTCCCTCCCCGTTATCCCCGTTATTCCCCCGGTGTCCCTCCCCATCCCCACTGTCCCCTCCCCGGTGTTCCCCCGGTGTCCCCGGTATCTCGGCTGTCCCCGGTGTCCCCCCGTTATCCCCGTTATCCCCCCCGGTGTCCCCTCGGTGTCCCCGTTATCCCCGATGTTCCCCCGGTGTCCCCTCCCGGTGTCCCCTCCCTGTCCCCGGTGTCCCCTCCCCTGTTCCCGTTATCCCCCCGGTGTCCCATCCCTGTTCCCACCCCGTCCCCGGTGCCCCCCCCGTTATCCCCCCGTTATCCCCGTTATTCCCGTTATCCCGTTATTCCCCCGTTATTCCCCCGTTATCCCGTTATCCCCCGTTATCCCCCGTTATCCCCCGTTATTTCCCCGTTATTTCCCCGTTATTCCCGTTATTCCCGTTATTTCTCCATTATTTCCCCGTTATTCCCCCGTTATTCCCGTTATCCCGTTATCCCGTTATCCCCCGTTATCCGTTATCCCCGTTCCTCCCCCGTTATTCCCGTTATCCCGGTACCGCCGTTACCCCGCGGGGCCGCAGCGCCATCTGCAGTTCCCAATCCGCCACCGCCGCGCGGGCCTCGAACCGGGCCCCGAACCGCCGCCGCAGCCTCCGGTCCCACCCCGGGGGCGCCGGTACCGGCCCCGGTTCCGCCTCCGGTACCGGCCCCGGTTCGGCCCCCGGTACCGGCAGCGCCCGTTCCCAACGCCGCAGCACCGCCTCCAGCGCGTCCCGGTCCCGGCACTGCGGGAGGGGCGGCCGGTACCGGAAAGAACCGGAACCGGTACCGGGCAGAACCGGGACTCGGTACCGGTACCGGGACCCTGAGTTCCGGTACCGGCACTGCGGGAGGGCGGCCGGTACCGGACAGCACGGGGATTCGGTACCGGACAGCACCGGGACTGTGAGTTCCAGTACCGGACAGCACCGGGACCCAGCACCCGATACCGGAGAGCACCGGGACCCGCTACCGGTACCGGACAGCACCGGGAGCCGGTACCGGACAGAACCGGGGCCCCCCAGAGCCGGTACCAGACAGCACCGGGACTCTGAGTTCCGGTACCGGGTAGCACCGGGACCCTCAGAGCCGGTACCGGACAGCACCGGGAGCCGGTTACCGGACAGCACCGGGAACCGGTACCGGTACCGGTCAGAACCGGAACCCACCATCCGGTACCGGGCAGAACCGGGACTCGGCTCCCGGTACCGGACAGCACCGTGACCCTCAGAGCCGGTACCGGACAGCACCGGGAGCCGGTACCGGTACCGGGCAGAACCGGAACCGGTACCGGACAGAACCGGGACTCGGCTTCCGGTACCGGACAGCACCGGGACCCGGTACCGGACAGCACCGGGAGCCGGTACCGGGCAGAACCGGGATTCGGTACCGGGCAGAACCGGGGCTGGTACCGGACAGCACCGGGACTTTGAGTTCCGGTCCCGGCACTGCGGGAGGGGCAGCCGGTACCGGACAGAACCGGGATTCGGTACCGGACAGAACCGGGAGCCGGTACCGGTACCGGACAGCACCGGGACCCCCAGAGCCGGTACCGGGCAGCACCGGGAGCCGGTACCGGGCAGAACCGGAACCGGTACCGGGCAGCACCGGGACTCTGAGTTCCGGTACCGGGCAGAACCGGGACTCGGCTTCCGGTACCGGACAGCACCGGGACCCTCAGAGCCGGTACCGGACAGAACCGGGACACTGAGTTCCGGTACCGGAAAGAACCGGGACTTGGCTTCCGGTACCGGACAGAACCGGGACACTGAGTTCCGGTACCGGACAGCACCGGGACTTGGCTTCCGGTACCGGACAGAACCGGGAGCCGGAACCGGTACCGGGCAGAACCGGGACCCTCAGAGCCGGTACCGGACAGCACCGGGACTCTGAGTTCCGGTACCGGACAGCACCGGGAGCCGGTACCGGGCAGAACCGGGAACCGGTACCGGACAGCACCGGGAGCCGGTACCGGTACCGGGCAGCACCGGGACTCTGAGTTCCGGTACCGGACAGCACCGGGAGCCGGTACCGGGCAGAACCGGGAACCGGTACCGGACAGCACCGGGAGCCGGTACCGGTACCGGGCAGCACCGGGACTCTGAGTTCCGGTACCGGACAGAACCGGGAGCCGGTACCGGACATCACCAGTGAGCAGGCCCCCGGTACCGGACAGTCCAAGTGTCCCGGTCCCGGTACCGGACAGTCTCTGTGTTCTGGCACCCGGTACCGGCCAGCCGCGCTCTCCCGGTATCCCCTGGTACCGATGACCCGGTACCGCTCAGTCCCGGTGTCCCGCCCCGATCGGTACCGGTCAGTCCCGGTGTCCCGCCCCGCTGCCCCGATCAGTCCCGGTCAGTCCCGATCGGTCCCGGTGTCCCGCCCCGGTCGGTCCCGGTCAATCCCGGTCGGTCCCGATCAGTCCCGGTCCCGGTGCCCCTCCCCGGTTAGTCCCGGTGTCCCCGGTCCCGGTGTCCTTCCCCAGTCAGTCCCGGTGTCCCGCCCTGGTCGGTCCCGCCCCGCCGCCCCGATCGGTCCCGGTGTTCCCGGTGTCCCGCCCCGGTCAGTCCCGCTGTTCCCGGTCAGTCCTGGTGTCCCTCCCTGATCGGTCCCGGTGTCCCTCCCCGGTCAGCCCCAGCCAGTCCCGGTCGGTCCCGTTGTCCTGCCCCGCTGCCCCGGTCGGTCCCGGTCTTCCCGGTGTCCCTCCCCGGTCGGTCCCACCGCCCGCCCCGGTCAGTCCCGGTGTTCCCGGTGTCCCTCCCCGGCCGCTCTCGGTGTCCCCGGTCAGTCCCGGTCAGTCCAATCGGTCCCGGTGTCCCTCCCCGGTCAGTCCCGGTGTTCCCGGTCAGTCCCGGTCGGTCCCGATCGGTCCCGGTGTCCCGCCCCGGTCAGCCCCGGTCAGTCCCGGTCCCGGTGTCCCGCCCTGGTCAGTCCCGGTGTCCCTCCCCGGTCGGTCCCTCCCCGCCCGGTCCCGGTGTCCCCGGTCCCGGTGTCCCGCCCCGCCGCCCTGATCAGTCCCGGTGTCCCTCCCTGGTCACTCCCGGTCAGTCCCGGTGTCCCCGGTCCCGGTGTCCCTCCCCGGTCAGCCCCGGTCAGTCCCGGTGTCCCTCCCCGGTGTTCCCGGTCCCGCCGCCTCGGTCAGTCCTGGTGTCCCGCCCCGCCCGGTCCCGCCCTGGTCAGTCCCGGTCAGTCCCGGTGTCCCACCCCGGTGTCCCTCCCCGCCCGGTCCCGGTGTCCCTCTCCGGTCAGTCCCGGTGTTCCGCCCCACCGCCCTGATCGGTCCCGGTCACTCCCGGTCCCGGTCCCGGTCCCGGTGCCCGGTTCTGACCTTCATGAGGCGGAGATCGGCGGGTCCGTCCCGTTCCCGTTCCCGGTCCCGGGGCGGGTCCCGGTGCCGCTCGAGGCGGACCCAGCGGCGGAGCCGCGCGGCGGTACCGGAGAGCAGCGCCGCCGTTCCCGAGCGCAGCGACCCCGAACCGAACAGCTCCAACAGCGCCGCCGCGCGGGCTGGGAACCGGACACCGGCGGGAACGGGGGGTTAACGGGGGTTAACGGGGGAACCGGGGGTTAACGGGGGAACCGGACACCGGGACACCGGGGGAATGGGGAAAACGGGGGTTAACGGGACATCATGGACAGTGGGACACCGGGAGGGAACCGGGGGGTTAACGGGGGAACCGGAGAACCGGGGGGGAACGGGGAAAACCGGAGAACTGGGGGTTAACGGGGTTAACGGGGGAAACCGGGGGGAACGGGACACTGGGACACCGGGGGGGTTAACGGGGGGAACGGGGAGAACCGGGGGAAACCGAGGAGTTAATGGGGCGGAACGGGGAGAACCGGGGGGGAACGGGGGGAACCGGGACACCGGGACACCGGGAGGGAACCGGGGATTAACGGGGGGAACCGGGACATGGGGAAAATGGTGGAAACCGGGGGTTAACGGGGGGAACCGGAAAACCGGGGGTTAACGGGGGTTAATGGGGGTTAACGGGGGATTAACGGGGGAACGGGGGGAATGGGGGAATGGGGCAAAAGGGGGAACCGGGAAAATCGGGGAAACCGGGGGTTAACGGGGGGTTAACGGGGCTTAACGGGGACACCGAGACACCGGCAGGAAACGGGGTTAACGGGGGAAACCGGGCTTAACGGGACATCCGGGACAGCAGGACACCGGGAGGGGCACCGGGAGCCAGGGGGGTCACCGGGGGGTCACCGGGAGGGTCACCGGGAGGGTCACCGGGTCACCGGAGGGGTCACCGGGACAGCGGAGGGACCCCTGGAGGGGCACCGGGAGCCGGGAAGTCACCGGAGGGGTCACCGGGGTGTCACCGGGACACCGGAGGTGTCACCGGAAGGGTCACCGGGGTGTCACCGGGGTGCCACCGGGATCCGGTGTGCCGGTACCTGCGGGCCGGGGCCGCTCCGGTGCCTCCAGCGCCAGCAGCAGGAACAGCAACTGCCGCGCCACCGGCTCCGGGCTCCGCTCGGCCACGAACAGCTGCGGGAGCACCGGAGAGCTCCGCTGCCACCGGGACGGCACCGGAGAGCACCGGGACAGCACCGGAGTGGGAGTTTCACCCATCCCGGCGCTCTGCGGGCCCGCCATACCGATCCCGGTGCCCGGTCCGCCCCTCCCGGTGTCCCTCCCGGTGTCCCTCCCGGTGTCCCTCCCGGTGTCCCTCCCGGTGTCCCCTCCCGGTTCCGGTCCGTACGGTGGTGTCGCGGGGCTCTCCCCGCCGGGCCCGCGCCGCCGTCATCAGCAGGTGCCGCCCCTCCGCCGCCCCCACCAGCAGCACCGACGCCTCCGCCGCCGGTTCCGCCGGGACTGCGGGAACCGGGAGAGGAGCGGCGGTTACCGGGAGCACCGGAAGGGCGGCGGGAGCGGCGCGGGGGGCGCGGGGCTCACGGTAGAGGCGGAGATCGAGCGCCGGGGACAGTCCCCACCAGCACACGGTGCCCGCCGCCTCCTCCAGCGCCGCCGCCATGGCGGAGCCGCACCGGGCCCGGTAACGGCCGCTGACCAATCAGCGGAGCCGCTCAGCGCCGCGCTGACCAATGAGCAGCGAGAGCGCCCGCGGGAACAGCGCCTGACCAATCAGAGGCGGGAGCGCGCGGGGAAGTCCCGCCCACAAGGACGCGGTTGCCGCGGTAACAACGACGCGGCCACGCCCACAATCACCATAGCAACGACGCTCATTAGCATAACCACACCTCTTTATTAACATAACCACACCTCTTTATTAGCATAGCCACGCCCCCTCCCGCGCTCCCGCCGCTGAATTTGGGGAATTTTGGGGTTTTTTCCCATTTTTCTCCTTTTCGGTGCCGCCCCCGCCGCTTTTTTCGCCCCAAACCCCCGACAGAGACCGGCCCGGGCGGCGCCCGCGGGTTTTGGGGGTTTTTGGGGGAATTTTGGGGGTTTTTGGGGCGGTTTTGGGGGAATTTTGGGCGGTTTTGGGGGAATTTTGGGGCGGTTTTGGGGGAATTTTGGGGGAATTTTGGGCGGTTTTGGGGTCATCGGTCCATGGTGGATTCCTCGGGGGGGGTCTCGAAGCAGAGCTGCAACAGCCGCTCGCAGAATTCCAGTTCCTCCTGCGGGGGGAAAAACAGCCTCAAAATCCCGGGAATTTGCCCCAAAATCCTGAGGCTTCATTTGCCCAAAATCTCCAGGATTTATGCCCAAAAATCTCCCAAATTCTCCTCAAAATCTCAGACATTTCCCCCTCTAAAATCCCACAGATCACCCGCCCAAAATCCCAGGTTTTCCCCCCAAAAAATCGCATTATTCACGCCCCAAAATTCCCGGATTTCACCCAAAAACCCCCTGGAATTTCTCCCCCAAATTTGCAGGATTTCACCCCAAAATCCCCCGGAATTTCTCCGACAAATTCGCAGCATTTCACCCCAAAACGCTCTGGAATTTTCCCTCTTTGGCTTTTGCCCAATCCTGCAGGATTTTCCCCCAAACCCCACCTGGAAATTCCCCATTTGGGTTTTGCCCAAATTCGCAGAATTTCACCCCAAAATCCCCCGGAATTTCTCTCCCAAATTCTCAGGATTTCACCCCAAAATCCCCCGGAATTTCTCCCCCAAATTCTCAGGATTTCACCCCAAAATCCCCCAGGATTTCTCCCCCAAATTCTCAGCATTTCACCCCAAAATCCCCTAAAATTTCTCCCCCAAATTCTCAGCATTTCACCCCAAAATTCTCTGGAATTTCTCCCCCAAATTCTCAATATTTCACCCCAAAATCCCCCGGATTTTCTCCCCCAAATTCTCAGCATTTCACCCCAAAATCCCCCGGAATTTCTCCCCCAAATTTTTAGGATTTCACCCCAAAATCCCCCGGAATTTCTCCCCCAAATTCTCAGGATTTCACCCCAAAACTCACCTGGAATTTCTCCCCCAAATTCGCAGCATTTCACCCCAAAATCCCCCCGGAATTTCTCCCCCAAATTCTCAGCATTTCACCCCAAAATCCCCCGGAATTTCTCCCCAAAATTCTCAGCATTTCACCCCAAAATCCCCCGGAATTTCTCCCCCAAATTCTCAGGATTTCACCCCAAAATGCTCTGGAATTTCTCCCTCAAATTCTCAGCATTTCACCCCAAAATTCCCCGGAATTTCTCCCCCAAATTCTCAGGATTTCACCCCAAAATCCCCCGGAATTTCCCCTTCAAATTCTCAGGATTTCACCCCAAAATCCCCCGGAATTTCTCCCCCAAATTCTCAGCATTTCACCCCAAAATCCCCCAGAATTTCTCCCCCAAATTCTCAGGATTTCACCCCAAAATATCCCGGAATTTCTCCCCCAAATTCTCAGCATTTCACCCCAAAATCCCCCCGGAATTTCTCCCCCAAATTCTCAGGATTTCACCCCAAAATCCCCCGGAATTTCTCCCCCAAATTCTGAGGATTTCACCCCAAAATCCCCCCGGAATTTCTCCCCCAAATTCGCAGGATTTCACCCCAAAACTCACCTGGAATTTCTCACCCAAATTCTCAGGATTTCACCCCAAAATCCCCCGGAATTTCTCCCTCAAATTCGCAGCATTTCACCCCAAAACGCTCTGGAATTTCCCCTCTTTGGCTTTTACCCAAAACTCCCGGATTTCACCCCAAAACCTCCGGGATTTCCTGCGGTTGTTTTTTTGCCCAAAATCTGCGGATTTAGCCCCAAAACTCACCTGGAATTGGTCGTGGCCCTTCAGCTGCTCCCGGCGCTGCCTCAGGAGCTGCTCCAGCCCCAGCGCGGGATCGCGGCACTCCCGGAGCCCCTCGGGGCTGCCCGCGGCCAAACTGGGGCGAAAAACGGCGATTTTGGGCAAATTCGCACAGACAGGGCAAACACCACCCAAAACGGCCCCAAAATCACACAAAACGGCCCCAAAAATCCCCCAAAACAGCCCCAAAATTCCCCCCAAACCAGGTCCCGGCACTCCCGGAGCCCCTCGGGGCTGCCCGCGGCCAAACTGGGGCGAAAAACGGCGATTTTGGGCAAATCCAACAGAGAAATGGTAAAAATCACCCAAAACAGCACAAAACCGCCCAAAAATCACACGAAAATCCCCCCAAAATCCCCCCAAACAGCCCCAAATATCCCCCCCAAACCAGGTCCCGGCACTCCCGGAGCCCCTCGGGGCTGCCCGCGGCCAAACTGGGGCGAAAAACGGCGATTTTGGGAAAATTCAACAGGGAAACGGTAAAAATCACCCAAAACAGCCCAAAATCACACAAAAATCACACAAAAAACCACCAAAAAATCCCCCAAAACAGCCCCAAAAATCACTCAAAAATCCCCCCAAAACCAACCAAAATGGCCCCAAAAATCAACCAAAACGGCTCCAAAATCACCCCAAAATTACCCAAAAATCACCCAAAAACGGCCAAAAAATTGCCCCAAAATCACCCAAAACCCACCCAAAAAACACCCCAAAATTACCCAAAAATCACCCAAAAAACACCCAAAAAATTGCCCCAAAATCACCCAAAAATCAGCCCAAAATTCCCGAAAAATCACCCAGAAATTATCACCCAAAATCTGCCCAAAAACCACCAAAACTGCCCCAAAAAACACCCAAAATTTCCCAAAAATCACCCAAAATCTCTCCAAACCATCCCAGGACCACCAGATTTTGGGATTTCCCCCTAAATTTTGGGATTTCCCCCAGATTTTGGGAATTTTTATGGGATTTTTTTGGGGTTTTTCCCCCAGAATTTTTGTGGTTTTTTTCCCCGGAATTTCAGGGATTTTTGGGGGATTTTTGGGGGATTTTTGGGAATTCTTTCCCCCAAATTTTAATTTTTTTTTTATTTTCCCAGGATTTTGGTTTTTTTTCCAGGATTTTTTGGATTTTTTCCCAGGAATTTCAGTGATTTGAAAAACCCAAATTTTGGTTTTTTTTGGGTGATTTTGGGTGTTTTTGGGTATTTTGGGGAGGGGTCTCACCTACACAGGACCCCCAGCCCCTCCCCTTTTCTGGGCATTTTCCCCCAAATTTTGCTTATTTTTCCCGGAATTTTTGGATTTTTTTACCCCAGAATTTCAGGGATTTGAAAAACCCAAATTTTGGTTAATTTTGGGTGATTTTGTGTTGTTTTGGGTATTTTGGGGAGGGGTCTCACCTGCACAGGACCCCCAGGCCCCACCCCCTCCCCTTTTCTGGGTGTTTTCCCCCAAATTTTGACATTTTTTCCCTGAATTTTTGGGATTTTTTCCCAGGAATTTCAGGGATTTGAAAAACCCAAATTTTGGTTAATTTTGGGTGATTTTGGGGTATTTTGGGTATTTTGGGGAGGGGTCTCACCTGCAGAGGACCCCCACCCCCTCCCATTTCTGGGCGTTTTTCCCCATTTTTGACGTTTTTTCCCAGGATTTTTGGGGGTTTTTCCCAGGAATTTCAGTGATTTGAAAAACCCAAATTTTGGTTAATTTTGGGTGATTTTGGGTGTTTTTGGGTATTTTGGGGAGGGGTCTCACCTGCACAGGACCCCCAGGCCCTCCCCTTTTCTGGGCGTTTTTCCCCATTTTTAACGTTTTTTCCCGGAATTTTGGGATTTTTTCCCAGGAATTTCAGGGATTTGAAAAACCCAAATTTTGGGTTTTTTTGGGTTATTTTGGGGGATTTTGGGTATTTTGGGGAGGGGTCTCACCTGCACAGGACCCCCACGCCCTCCCCTTTTCTGGGCATTTTCCCCCAAATTTTGGTGTTTTTTCCCGGAATTTTGGGGTTTTTTAACCCCAGAATTTCAGGGATTTTGGGGATTTTGGGGGATTTGGGTTATTTTGGGTGATTTTGGGTGTTTTTGGGTATTTTGGGGAGGGGTCTCACCTGCACAGGACCCCCACCCCCTCCCCTTTTCTGGGTGTTTTCCCCCAAATTTTGCTGATTTTTCCCAGGATTTTTTGTTTTTTTTCCCAGGAATTTCAGGGATTTGAAAAACCCAAATTTTGGTTAATTTTGGGTGATTTTGGGTGGTTTTGGGTATTTTGGGGAGGGGTCTCACCTGCACAGGACCCCCAGGCCGTGCTCGTGGGCCCCGTCGTGCTCCGAGCGCAGCAGCGCCGCCGCCCGCGGCACCAGACCC
Source organism: Taeniopygia guttata (assembly GCF_003957565.2). Taxonomy (NCBI): domain Eukaryota; kingdom Metazoa; phylum Chordata; class Aves; order Passeriformes; family Estrildidae; genus Taeniopygia; species Taeniopygia guttata. The sequence goes on along the minus strand of NC_054769.1, from coordinate 273,374 downwards.
TGCTGCAGCAGCGGCCCTGGTTTGGGGCGAAAAACGGGGATTTTGGGCAAATTCGGGTTTGGGGGGAAAATGGGGGTTTGGGTAAATGAGGGTTTGGGGCGAAAAACGGTGATTTTGGGTAAATGCGGGTTTGGGGGGAAAATGGGGGTTTGGGGGGAAAAATGGGGATTTTGGGTCATTGTGGGTTCAAGGGGAAAATGGGGATTTGGGGCGAAAAACCGCGATTTTGGGCAAATCCGGGTTCGGGGGGAAAATGGGGGTTTGGGGCGAAAAACGGGGATTTTGGGCAAATGTGGGTTTGGGGGAAAAATGGGGATTTGGGGGGAAAAACGGGGATTTGGGGCCAAAAACGGCGATTTTGGGCAAATCCGGGTTCGGGGGGAAAAACGGCGATTTTGGGCAAATCCGGGTTTGGGGGGAAAAACGGCGATTTTGGGCAAATGATGGTTTGGGGGGAAAAACGGCGATTTTGGGCAAATCCGGGTTCGGGGGGAAAAACGGCGATTTTGGGCAAATCCGGGTTCGGGGGGAAATGGGGATTTGGGGGGAAAAACGGGGATTTTGGGTAAATCCGGGTTTGGGGGGAAAATGGGGATTTTGGGGGGAAAAAACGGGGATTTTGGGCAAATCCGGGTTTGGGGGGAAAACGGGGATTTTGGGCAAATCCGGGTTCGGGGGGAAAAATGGGGATTTGGGAGGAAAAATGGGGATTTTGGGGCATTGTGCTTTCGGGGCAAAAACGGGGATTTTGGGGGAAAAATGGGGATTTTGGGTAAATGTGGGTTTGGGGGGAAAATGGGGGTTTGGGGTGAAAAACGGGGATTTTGGGCAAATGTGGGTTTGGGGGAAAATGGGGATTTTGGGGGAAAAACGGGGATTTTGGGCAAATCCGGGTTCGGGGGGAAAATGGGGATTTGGGGGGAAAAATGGGGATTTTGGGCAAATGCGGGTTTGGGGGGAAAATGGGGATTTGGGGGGAAAAACGGGGATTTTGGGCAAATGCGGGTTTGGGGGGAAAAATGGGGATTTTGGGTCATTGTGGGTTTGGGGGGAAAAATGGGGGTTGGGGTGAAAAACGGGGATTTTGGGCAAATGCGGGTTTGGGGTGAAAAACGGGGATTTTGGGCAAATGAGGGTTTGGGGGGAAAAATGGGGATTTTGGGTAAATGCGGGTTTGGGGGAAAATGGGGATTTGGGGGGAAAAATGGGGATTTTGGGTAAATGCGGGTTTGGGGGGAAAAACGGGGATTTGGGGTGAAAAATGGGGATTTTGGGTAAATGAGGGTTTGGGGGGAAAAATGGGGATTTTGGGTAAATGCGGGTTTGGGGGGAAAAATGGGGATTTGGGGGGAAAAATGGGGATTTTGGGCAAATCCGGGTTCGGGGGGAAAATGGGGATTTTGGGCAAATCCGGGTTCGGGGGGAAAATGGGGATTTGGGGTGAAAAATGGGGATTTTGGGTAAATGCGGGTTTGGGGGGAAAAACGGGGATTTTGGGCAAATGCGGGTTTGGGGGGAAAAACGGGGATTTTGGGCAAATGAGGGTTTGGGGCCAAAAACGGGGATTTTGGGCAAATCCGGGTTTGGGGGGAAAATGGGGGTTTGGGGGGAAAAACGGGGATTTTGGGCAAATCCGGGTTTGGGGGGAAAAACGGCGATTTTGGGCAAATGAGGGTTCGGGGGGAAAACGGGGATTTGGGGGGAAAAATGGGGATTTTTGGTAAATGCGGGTTTGGGGGGAAAAATGGGGATTTTGGGCAAATCCGGGTTTGGGGGGAAAAATGGGGATTTTGGGTCATTGTGGGTTCGGGGGGAAAAACGGGGATTTGGGGTGAAAAACGGGGATTTTGGGCAAATGCGGGTTTGGGGGGAAAAATGGGGATTTGGGGGAAAACGGGGATTTGGGGGGAAAAATGGGGATTTTGGGTAAATGAGGGTTTGGGGGAAAAACGGGGATTTTGGGCTTCATTTTGGGGTAATTTTGGGGTCAATTCTGGGGATTTTGGGGTAATTTTGGGGTCAATTCTGGGGATTTTGGGGTCATTTCTGGGGATTTTGGGGTAATTCTGGGGTCAATTCTGAGGATTTTGGGGTAATTCTGGGGTCATTTTGGGGTAATTTTGGGGTAATTTGGGGTCAATTCTGGGGATTTTGGTGTCAATTCTGGGGATTTTGGGGTAATTTTGGGGTCAATTCTGGGGTTTTCGGGGAAAAAGGAAAAAGGATTTCTGGGACGGGAAAAGGGGTCAGAAAAGGGAATTTTGGGGGGATTTTTGCGGGAATTCGGGGTGATTTTGGGGTTTTTTTGGGGCTGGCGGCTCGGGGGTCCTGGTGCGGATTTTGGGGTGAATTTGGGGGATTTTGGGGTCAATTCTGGGGATTTTGGGGTATTTTTGGGGCCAATTCTGGGGATTTTGGGATAATTTTGGGGTCAATTCTGGGGATTTTGGGGTCATTTTGGGGTCAATTCTGGGGATTTCGGGGTAATTTTGGGCTTCGTTTTGGGGGATTTTGGGGTAATTTTGGGGTCAATTCTGGGGATTTTGGTGTCCCACAGTCTCCCGAGACGGGAAAAAGGGGTCAGAAAAGGGAATTTTGGGGTTTTTTTTGTGGGAATTTGGGGTTTTTTTTGGGGTTTTTTTGGGGGCTGGCGGGTCGGGTGTCCCGGTGCGGATTTTGGGGTGAATTTGGGGGATTTTGGGGTGATTTTGGGGTCAATTCTGGGGATTTGGGGGTAATTTTGGGGTCAATTCTGGGGATTTGGGGGTAATTTTGGGGTCAATTCTGGGGATTTTGGGGTAATTCTGGGGATTTCGGGGTATTTTTGGGGTCAATTCTGGGGATTTTGGGGGATTTTAGGGTCAATTCTGGGGATTTTGGGGTCAATTCTGGGAATTTTGGGGTAATTTTGGGGTCAATTCTGGAGATTTTGGGGAAATTCTGGCGATTTTGGGGTAATTTTGGGGTCAATTCTGGGGATTTTGGGATAATTTTGGGGTCAATTCTGGGGATTTCGGGGAAAAAGGAAAAAGGATTTCTGGGACGGGAAAAAGGGGTCAGAAAAGGGAATTTTGGGGTTTTTTTGCGGGAATTTTGGGGGGGTTTTTGCGGGAATTTTGGGGTGATTTTGGGGTTTTTTTGGGGCTGTTTGCTCGGGGGTCCCGGTGCGGATTTTGGGGTGAATTTGGGGGATTTTGGGTCTGACCTGTGAGCCGGGGGTGCTCTCGGAGGAGGCAGTGCAGGAGGAAGGCGGCGCGGGCGCGGAGAGGGGGGTGGGGGCTCTGCAGGGCCCCCCCGAGCGCCTCCAGCCCCCCCAAATCCTGCAGCTGCTGCAGCCCCTCGGGCTGCGCCCGCACCAGGCCTGGGAACGGAAATTTGGGGTTAAAACGGGCAAAATCGGGAAAAAAACAGCAAAAAACGGTAAAAAACGTCAAAAACCGGCAAAAAAACACCCCAAAACCACCAAAAACCACCCAAAAATCCTCCCCCAATCCTGCAGCTGCTGCAGCCCCTCCGGCTGCGCCCGCACCAGGCCTGGGGATGAGAAATTTGGGGTTAAAACGGCCAAAATCGGGCAAAAAACGATAAAAAACTGCAAAAAACTGTAAAAAAACACCCTAAAACCCTCTAAATCGGTCCTAAAAATCCCCAAATCCACCCCAAAATCCTCCCCAAATCCTGCAGCTGCTGCAGCCCCTCGGGCTGCGCCCGCACCAGGCCTGGGGACGGGAAATTTGGGGTTAAAACGGCCAAAATCGGGAAAAAAACGGTAAAAAATGGTAAAAAACGGCAAAAAACAGCAAAAAAACACCCCCAAACCCCCCAAATCCACCCAAAAATGCTCCCCAAATCCTGCAGCTGCTGCAGCCCCTCCCGAAAAATAAAAAAAAAATCAAAAAAAAATCCCCCAAAAAATCCCAAAAAAATAAAAAGAAAAAAAATCCCACAAAATTTTAAAAATTTAAAAAAATTTAAAATAGTCCCCATAAAAAAAAAAATTGTAAAAACTTTTAAAAATTTAAAAAAAGTTAAAAAAATGCCAAAAAAAAAAAACCCACGAAAAAATCCCAAAAAACAAAAAAAAAAATCCCAAAAAATCCCAAAAATCCCCCAAAAATCCCCAAAAAAATCCCCAAAAAACCCACGAAAAAATCCCAAAAAAATCCCCCCAAAAAAATTAAAAAAAAAATCCCACAAAAAAAATTTAAAAATTAAAAAAAAATTTTAAAAAATTTAAAAAAAAATCCCCAAAAACCCCCACAAAAAAAAAATCTCAAAGAATCCTCAAAATATTCCCCCCAAAATCAAAAAAAAACCCCAAAAAACCCACAAAAAAATCCCAAAAAAAACCCCAAAAAACCACAAAAAAATCCAAAAAACCCCCACAAAACAATCCCAAAAAAACCTCAAAAAACCCCCCAAAAAACCCCAAAAAAATCCCACCAAAAATCCCAAAAAAAAATACCAAACATCCCCAAAAAACCCCGCAAAAAATCCCCAAATAATCCCCCCCAAAAAAAGAAAAAAATCCCAAAAAACCAAAAAAAAAAAATTCCCAAAAAATTCCAAAAAATCCGTAAAAAACCCCACAAAAAATCCCCAAAAACCCCATTAAAAAATCCCAAAAAAAACCCCCAAAAAAACCGCAAAAAATCCAAAAAAAATCCCCAAAATACCCACAAAAAATCCCCAAAAACCCACAAAAAATCCCAAAAAAATCCCAAGAAAATCCCCCAAAAAATCAAAAAAAAAAAAAAAAATCCCCCAAAAATAAAAAAACCCCAAGAAATTAAAAAAAAAAATCCCAAAAAATCCCAAGAAACCCTCTAAAAAAATCCCCAAAAAACCCCATTACAAACCCCCCAAAAATCCCCAAAACCCCCCCCAAAACCCCCGGTACTCACAGGAGATGGCGAAGAGCGCGGCGGGGGGCACGCTTGGGTCGGGGTCTCCCCTCAGCCCCCCCAGCAGCGCCGGCAGCGCCCCCAGCCCCAGCGCCCGGACCTGCGCCCCCGGAAGGTTCTGGGCGCAGCACCCCAACACCCGCGCGGCCCCGGCCCGCAGCGGCGCCCAAGGGTGCCCCAGCAGCGGCAGCAGCGCCTCCAGCCCGCCCAGCGAGCAGAAATCTGGGGAGAAACAGAGAAAATTGGTTAAAAACGGGATTTGGAGGGTGAAAATCTGTCTTTACAGGGTTAAATCGGTATTTAAAGGGTTAAAAATGGGGTGCGAAGGGTTAAAAACGGGATTTGAAGGGTTAAAAATGGGACTTAAAGGGTTAAAAATGGGGTTTGAAGGGTTAAAAATGGGGTTTGAAGGGTTAAAAATGGGGTTTGGGGGGTTAAATTTGAAGGGTTAAAAATGGGGTGTGGAGGGTTAAAAATGGGATTTGAAGGGTTAAAAATGGGATTTGAAGGGTTAAAAATGGGGTTTGAAGGGTTAAATTGGGAATTAAATTTTTATATTGGGAATTAAATGGTTAAAAATGGGGTCTGAATGGTTAAATTGGGAATTAAAGGGTTAAAAATGTGATTAAATGGTACAAATCCCGCAGAAAATGACCCAAAATCCACCCCCAAATCAGCCCAGCAGCACCTTCAGGCCACCTAAGTAGAAGAAATCTGGGAGAAAACGGGAAAAAATGGGTTAAAATGGGTTAAAAATGGGGTTTAAAGGGTTAAAAACAGGGTCTGAAGGGTTAAATTGGGAATTCAAGGGTTAAATTGGGATTTGAAGGGTTAAAAACGGGGTTTGAAGGGTTAAAAATTGGATTAAAATGGGATTAAAATTGCCCAAATTCCACAGGAAATGACCCAAAATCCCTCCCCAAAACAGCCCTGAGTGACCAAATGACCCCTGAGTGACCCCAAGTGACCCCTGAGTGACCCAGAGTGACCCAGAGTGACCAAATGACCTCAAAGTGACCAAATGACCCCTGAGTGACTCTGAGTGACCAAATGACCCCAGAGTGACTCAGAGTGACCAAATGACCCCTGAGTGACTCTGAGTGACCAAATGACCCCAGAGTGACTCAGAGTGACCAAATGACCCCTGAGTGACTCAGAGTGACCAAATGACCCCTGAGTGACTCTGAGTGACCCCGAGTGATTCAATGACCCCTGAGTGACCCAGAGTGACCAAATGACCCCAGAATGATCCAGAGTGACCAAATGACCTCAGAGTGACCAAATGACCCCAGAGTGACCAAATGACCCCAGAGTGACTCTGAGTGACCCAGAGTGACCAAATGACCCCTGAGTGACTCTGAGTGAACAACTGACCTCAGAGTGACCAAATGACCCCAGAGTGACCCCGAGTGACCAAATGACCCCTGAGTGACTCTGAGTGACCAAATGACCTCAGAGTGACCCAGAGTGACCAAATGACCCTAAAGTGACCCAGAGTGACTAAATGACCCCTGAGTGACTCAGAGTGACCAAATGACACCAGAGTAACCCAGAGTGACCAAATGACCTCAGAGTGACCAAATGACCCCTGAGTGACCCAGAGTGACCAAATGACCCCTTAGTGACCAAATGACCTCAGAGTGACCAAATAAGCCCTGAGTGACCCTGAGTGACCCAGAGTGACCAAATGACCCCTGAGTGACTCTGAGTGACCAAATGACCCCTGAGTGACCCCAGAGTGACCAAATGACCCCAGAGTGACCAAATGACCCCAAAGTGACAAAATGACCCCTGAGTGACTCTGAGTGACCAAATGACCCGAGAGTGACCCCTGAGTGACCAAATGACTGCAGAGTGACCCCGAGTGACCCCAATGACCCCCAAGTGACCCCCAGCTCACCGGTGGCGTTGTCCAGGCTCTCGCAGAGCTCGGCCAGCTCGGACAGGGTCCCCAGTGACCCCAATGACCCCCGAGTGACCAAATGACCCCTGAGTGACCCAGAGTGACCAAATGACCCCAGAGTGACCCTGAGTGACCCTGAGTGACCAAATGACCTCAGAGTGACCAAATGACCCCTGAGTGACTCTGAGTGACCAAATGACCTCAGAGTGACTAAATGACCTCAGAGCGACTCTGAGTGACCCCGAGTGACCAAATGACCCCTGAGTGACTCTGAGTGACCAAATGACCCCAGAGTGACCCAGAGTGACTCTGAGTGCCCCAGAGTGACCAAATGACCCCAGAGTGACCCTGAGTGACCAAATGACCCCAGAGTGTCCCCGAGTGACTCAATGACCCCAGATTGACCAGTGAGTGACCAAATGACCCCAAAGTGACTAAATGACCCCAGAATGTCCCAGACTGACCCAGAGTGACCAAATGACCCCAGAGTGACCCTAATGACCCCAGAGTGACCCCAATGACCCCGTGTCTCACCGGTGGCGTTGTCCAGGCTCTCGCAGAGCTCGGCCAGCTCGGCCAGGGCCCCCAGTGACCCCAATGACCCCAGAGTGACCAAATGACCCCAGAGTGACCAAATGACCCCTTAGTGACCAAATGACCCCAGAGTGACCAAATGACCCCTGAGTGACTCTGAGTGACCAAATGACCTCAGAGTGACCAAATGACCCCAGAGTGACCAAATGACCCCAGAGTGACTCTGAGTGACCAAATGACCCCAGAGTGACTCTGAGTGACCAAATGACCGCTGAGTGACCAAATGACCCCAGAGTGACTCTGAGTGACCCCTGAGTGACCAAATGACCCCAGAGTGACCAAATGACCCCTTAGTGACCAAATGACCCCAGAGTGACCAAATAAGCCCTGAGTGACTCTGAGTGACCCCTGAGTGACAAAATGACCCCTGAGTGACTCTGAGTGACCAAATGACCCCTGAGTGTCCCAGAGTGACCAAATGACCCCAGAGTGACCAAATGACCTCAGAGTGACTCTGAGTGACCCAGAGTGACCCCAATGACCCCAGAGTGACCCCAATGACCCCGTGTCTCACCGGTGGCGTTGTCCAGGCTCTCGCAGAGCTCGGCCAGCTCGGCCCCCAATGACCCCAGAGTGACCCCGAGTGACCCCAATGACCCCTGAGTGACCCCAGAGTGACCCCAAGTGACCAAATGACCCCAGAGTGACCCTGAGTGACCCCGAGTGACCAAATGACCCCAGAGTGACCCCAGAGTGACCCCAATGACCCCGAGTGACCGGTGGCTCACCGGTGGCGTTGTCCAGGCTCTCGCAGAGCTCGGCCAGCTCGGCCAGGGCCCCCAGTGACCCCAGAGTGACCCCAATGACCCCAGAGTGACCCCAATGACCCCAATGACCCCCGAGTGACCATCAGCTCACCGGTGGCGTTGTCCAGGCTCTCGCAGAGCTCGGCCAGCTCGGCCAGGGCCCCCAATGACCCAGAGTGACCCCAATGACCCCAGAGTGACCCCTGAGTGACCAAATGACCCCTGAGTGACCCAGACTGACCAAATGACCCCTGAGTGACCTCTGAGTGACCTCTGAGTGACCAAATGACCTCAGAGTGACCAAATAATGCCAGAGTAACCAAATGACCCCAGAGTGACCAAATGACCCCAGAGTGACCCAGAGTGACCAAATGACCGCTGAGTGACTCTCAGTGACCCCAATGACCCCAGAGTGACCAAATGACCCCAGAGTGACCAAGTGACCCCAGAGTGACTCTGAGTGACCCCGAGTGACCAAATGACCCCCGAGTGACCCAGAGCGACCAAATGACCCCAGAGTGACTCTGAGTGACCAAATGACCCCAGAGTGACTCTGAGTGACCCAGAGTGACCAAATGACCCCTGAGTGACTCTGAGTGACCAAATGACCTCAGACTGACTCTGAGTGACCCCCAGTGACCCCAATGACCCCCGAGTGACCATCAGCTCACCGGTGGCGTTGTCCAGGCTCTCGCAGAGCTCGGCCAGCTCGGCCAGGGCCGCCTCGTGTCCGGCCGTGTCCCCCAGGCCCCTCTCGGCCGCGGCCTCGCCGGGACAGGGCCGGGCCAGGAGCCGCAGGCAGCGCTGGAGCCGCGCCCGGACGGCAGCGGGGCCGGACAGAGCCTCGGACACGGCCTCACGGAGCCACTGCTGCCTCTGCAAGGGCAGAAAAATATCCAAAATTATCCCAAAGTTATCATAAATTAACCCAAAGTTATCCTAAAGTATCCCAGAGTTATCCTGAGTTATCCCAGAGTTATCCCAGAGTCACACCGGGGCCGGACAGAGCCTCGGACACGGCCTCGTGTAACCACTGCTGCCTCTGGGGAGGTAAAAATAATCATAAATTATCATAAATTTATTGTAAATTATCATAAAGTTATCCTGAGTTATCCCAGAGTTATCCTGAGTTATCCCAGAGTCACACCGGGGCCGGACAGAGCCTCGGACACGGCATCACGGAGCCACTGCTGCCTCTGGGGGGGTAAAAATAATCATAAATTATCATAAATTATCATAAAGTTATCGTAAATTATCTTAAAGTTATCCTGAGTTATCCTGAGTTATCCCAGAGTTATCCCAGAGTCACACCGGGGCCGGACAGAGCCTCGGACACGGCCTCGTGTAACCACTGCTGCCTCTGGGGGGGGAAAAATAATCATAAATTATCCCAAAGTTATCATAAATTATCATAAATTAACTCAAAGTTATCCCAGAGTTATCCTGAGTTATCCCAGAGTTATCCCAGAGTCACACCGGGGCCGGACAGAGCCTCGGACACGGCCTCACGCAGCCACTGCTGCCTCTGGGGGACAGAAAAATATCCAAAATTATCCCAAAGTTATCATAAATTATCATAAATTAACTCAAAGTTATCCCAAAGTTATCCTGAGTTATCCTGAGTTATCCCAGAGTTATCCTGAGTTATCCCAGAGTTATCCCAGAGTCACCCCGGAGTTAACCCAGGCCTGGGACACGGCCTCGTGCAGCCACTGCTGCCTCTGGGGGACAGAAAAATATCATAAATTATCATAAATTTATCATAAATTATCATAAATTATCTTAAAGTTATCCTGAGTTATCCCACAGTTAGCCAGAGTTATCCCAGAGTTATCCCAGAGTCACACCGGGGCCGGACAGAGCCTCGGACACGGCCTCGTGCAGCCACTGCTGCCTCTGGGGGACAGAAAATATCATAAAGTTATCATAAATTATCCCAAAGTTATCGTAAATTATCCTAAATTATCATAAATTTATCCTAAATTATCTCAAAGTTATCCCTGAGTTATCCTGAGTTATCCCAGAGTCACACCGGGGTTAACCCAAGCCTGGGACACGGCCTCGTGCTGCCTCTGGGGGGGAAAAAAATATCATAAATTATCCTAAATTATCCTAAAGTTATCCTAAATTATCCCAAAGTTATCCTGAATTATCCTAAAGTTATCCTGAGTTATCCCAAAGTTATCCTGAATTATCCTAAAGTTATCCTGAATTATCATAAACGACCAAAAGTGTCCCAAAAGTGACCCCAGAGCCCCAAAGAGCCCCAAAAGTGTCCCCAGAGAGCCCCAAAAGTGACCCCAGAGAGCCCCAAAAGTGTCCCCAGAGCCCCAAAAGTGACCCCAGAGCCCCAAAAGTGACCCCAGAGAGCCCCAAAAGTGACCCCAGAGCCCCAAAAGTGACCCCAGAGAGACCCAAAAGTGACCCCAGAGAGACCCAAAAGTGACCCCAGAGCCCCAAAAGTGACCCCAGAGAGCCCCAAAAGTGTCCCCAGAGCCCCAAAAGTGACCCCAGAGCCCCAAAAGTGACCCCAGAGAGCCCCAAAAGTGACCCCAGAGCCCCAAAAGTGTCCCCAGAGAGACCCAAAAGTGACCCCAGAGCCCCAAAAGTGACCCCAGAGAGCCACAAAAGTGTCCCCAGAGAGCCCCAAAAGTGACCCCAGAGAGCCCCAAAAGTGACCCCAGAGAGCCCCAAAAGTGACCCCAGAGCCCCAAAAGTGCCCCCAGAGCCCCAAAAGTGCCCCCCGAGAGCCCCAAAAGTGACCCCAGAGCCCCAAAAGTGTCCCCAGAGAGACCCAAAAGTGACCCCAGAGCCCCAAAAGTGACCCCAGAGAGCCACAAAAGTGTCCCCAGAGAGCCCCAAAAGTGACCCCAGAGAGCCCCAAAAGTGACCCCAGAGAGCCCCAAAAGTGTCCCCAGAGCCCCAAAAGTGACCCCAGAGCCCCAAAAGTGACCCCAGAGAGCCCCAAAAGTGACCCCAGAGCCCCAAAAGTGTCCCCAGAGAGACCCAAAAGTGACCCCAGAGCCCCAAAAGTGACCCCAGAGAGCCCCAAAAGTGACCCCAGAGAGCCCCAAAAGTGACCCCAGAGAGCCCCAAAAGTGACCCCAGAGCCCCAAAAGTGTCCCCAGAGAGACCCAAAAGTGTCCCCAGAGCCCCAAAAGTGTCCCCAGAGCCCCAAAAGTGACCCCAGAGAGACCCAAAAGTGACCCCAGAGAGCCAAAAGTGTCCCCAGAGCCCCAAAAGTGTCCCCAGAGCCCCAAAAGTGTCCCCAGAGCCCCAAAAGTGACCCCAGAGCCCCAAAAGTGACCTCAGAGAGCCCCAAAAGTGACCCCAGAGCCCCAAAAGTGTCCCCAGAGAGCCACAAAAGTGTCCCCAGAGCCCCAAAAGTGTCCCCAGAGCCCCAAAAGTGTCCCCAGAGCCCCAAAAGTGACCCCAGAGCCCCAAAAGTGTCCCCAGAGCCCCAAAAGTGTCCCCAGAGAGACCCAAAAGTGTCCCCAGAGAGACCCAAAAGTGTCCCCAGAGAGACCCAAAAGTGTCCCCAGAGCCCCAAAAGTGTCCCCAGAGCCCCAAAAGTGACCCCAGAGCCCCAAAAGTGACCCCAGAGCCCCAAAAGTGACCCCAGAGACCCAAAAGTGTCCCCAGAGCCCCAAAATGACCCCAGAGCCCCAAAAGTGACCCCAGACAGCCCCAAAAGTGACCCCAGAAAGACCCAAAAGTGTCCCCAGAAAAACCCAAAAGTGACCCCAGAGAGCCCCAAAAGTGTCCCCAGAGCCCCAAAAGTGACCCCAGAGAGCCCCAAAAGTGTCCCCAGAGCCCCAAAAGTGTCCCCAGAGAGCCCCAAAAGTGACCCCAGAGCCCCAAAAGTGACCCCAGAGAGCCCCAAAAGTGACCCCAGAGAGCCCCAAAAGTGACCCCAGAGAGCCCCAAAAGTGACCCCAGAGAGCCCCAAAAGTGTCCCCAGAGAGCCCCAAAAGTGACCCCAGAGAGCCCCAAAAGTGTCCCCAGAGCCCCAAAAGTGTCCCCAGAGCCCCAAAAGTGACCCCAGAGAGACCCAAAAGTGACCCCAGAGCCCCAAAAGTGACCCCAAAGCACCAAAAGTGACCCCAGAGCCCCAAAAGTGACCCCAGAGAGCCCCAAAAGTGACCCCAGAGAGCCCCAAAAGTGTCCCCAGAGCCCCAAAAGTGACCCCAGAGAGCCCCAAAAGTGACCCCAGAGAGCCCCAAAAGTGTCCCCAGAGCCCCAAAAGTGTCCCCAGAGCCCCAAAAGTGACCCCAGAGCCCCAAAAGTGACCCCAGAGCCCCAAAAGTGACCCCAGAGAGCCCCAAAAGTGACCCCAGAGAGACCCAAAAGTGACCCCAGAGCCCCAAAAGTGACCCCAGAGAGACCCAAAAGTGACCCCAGAGCCCCAAAAGTGTCCCCAGAGCCCCAAAAGTGACCCCAGAGAGACCCAAAAGTGTCCCCAGAGCCCCAAAAGTGACCCCAAAGAGTCCAAAATGACCCCAGAGAGACCCAAAAGTGTCCCCAGAGAGACCCAAAAGTGACCCCAGAGCCCCAAAAGTGACCCCAGAGACCCAAAAGTGACCCCAGAGAGCCCCAAAAGTGACCCCAGAGAGCCCCAAAAGTGACCCCAGAGCCCCAAAAGTGACCCCAGAGACCCAAAAGTGTCCCCAGAGAGCCCCAAAAGTGACCCCAGAGAGACCCAAATGTGACCCCAGAGCCCCAAAAGTGACCCCAGAGAGCCCCAAAAGTGACCCCAGAGCCCCAAAAGTGTCCTCAGAGACCCAAAAGTGACCCCAGAGAGCCCCAAAAGTGTCCCCAGAGCCCCAAAAGTGACCCCAGAGAGCCCCAAAAGTGTCCCCAGAGAGCCCCAAAAGTGACCCCAGAGCCCCAAAAGTGACCCCAGAGAGACCCAAAAGTGACCCCAGAGCCCCAAAAGTGACCCCAGAGCCCCAAAAGTGACCCCAGAGAGCCCCAAAAGTGACCCCAGAGAGCCCCAAAAGTGTCCCCAGAGCCCCAAAAGTGACCCCAGAGCCCCAAAAGTGTCCCCAGAGCCCCAAAAGTGACCCCAGAGCCCCAAAAGTGACCCCAGAGCCCCAAAAGTGACCCCAGAGAGCCCCAAAAGTGACCCCAGAGAGCCCCAAAAGTGACCCCAGAGAGCCCCAAAAGTGACCCCAGAGCCCCAAAAGTGACCCCAGAGCCCCAAAAGTGACCCCAGAGAGACCCAAAAGTGTCCCCAGAGCCCCAAATGTGACCCCAGAGAGACCCAAAAGTGACCCCAGAGCCCCAAAAGTGTCCCCAGAGCCCCAAAAGTGTCCCCAGAGAGACCCAAAAGTGACCCCAGAGCCCCAAAAGTGACCCCAGAGCCCCAAAAGTGACCCCAGAGAGACCCAAAAGTGACCCCAGAGAGACCCAAAAGTGTCCCCAGAGCCCCAAAAGTGACCCCAGAGAGCCCCAAAAGTGTCCCCAGAGCCCCAAAAGTGACCCCAGAGCCCCAAAAGTGACCCCAGAGAGACCCAAAAGTGTCCCCAGAGAGCCCCAAAAGTGTCCCCAGAGCCCCAAAAGTGACCCCAGAGCCCCAAAAGTGACCCCAGAGAGCCCCAAAAGTGACCCCAGAGCCCCAAAAGTGACCCCAGAGAGACCCAAAAGTGACCCCAGAGAGACCCAAAAGTGACCCCAGAGAGCCCCAAAAGTGACCCCAGAGCCCCAAAAGTGACCCCAGAGCCCCAAAAGTGACCCCAGAGAGACCCAAAAGTGACCCCAGAGAGACCCAAAAGTGTCCCCAGAGAGACCCAAAAGTGTCCCCAGAGCCCCAAAAGTGTCCCCAGAGCCCCAAAAGTGTCCCCAGAGAGCCCCAAAAGTGACCCCAGAGAGCCCCAAAAGTGACCCCAGAGAGCCCCAAAAGTGTCCCCAGAGCCCCAAAAGTGACCCCAGAGAGACCCAAAAGTGACCCCAGAGCCCCAAAAGTGACCCCAGAGACCCAAAAGTGACCCCAGAGCCCCAAAAGTGTCCCCAGAGAGCCCCAAAAGTGACCCCAGAGAGCCCCAAAAGTGACCCCAGAGAGACCCAAAAGTGTCCCCAGAGACCCAAAAGTGACCCCAGACACCCCAAAGAGCCCCAAAAGTGACCCCAGAGAGACCCCAGAGCCCCAAAAGTGACCCCAGACAGCCCCAAAGCCCCCAAAATGTCCCCAAATCCCCCCAAAACCGCCCCCGGACCCCCCCGGTGCCGGTACCTCCTCAGCCAGCGGCTCGCGGGGCTCGGGCCGCGCCTCTCCGGCCGTCAGCGCCATCTCCAGCAGCCCCTGCAGCGTCCGCGGCGGCTCCCGCCGGCCCCCGCCGGCTCCGTCACCCTCCGCCGCCGCCATGAGAGCCCCGGGACCGATCCGGGACCGATCGGGGCCGATTTGGGCCCGCCGGGAGCCGCCGGTACCGCCGGTACCGCTCAGCGCCGCCCGCCGCGCCTGGCCGCCGCCATCTTGGAATGGGCGTGGCCTGCGGCGGAAGGGGCGGGGCCGGCGGGAAGGGGCGTGGCTTCGGTGTATTGTTTATAACCGGCGCATTGTGAGGCGGCGGAGTGAGTGACAGCGCGTTTGGCCAATAGGAAAGGAAGATAAGGAGGGAGGTGGCCAATAGGAGGAGAGGAAGGCGGTGGGGTTTAGCCAATAGAATAAAAAGGAAAGATTTGAGGCCGCCCTCGCGCTGTTTCAACCAATGAAAACACAGAGCGGTTTGATCGGCATCTCTGCGAACCAATAGAAATCACTGAGCGCTGTGGATTAATACGGGAGCGCCGCATTTTCCACCAATCAGCTCACGGTGCGCCTCGCCGGCAGCCAATGGGAGCGGCGGCGCGGCGGGGCGGCGGCCAATGGGGATGGCGGAGCGCGCGGCGGGAGCGGGCGGGCGGCGGCGGCGCGGCCGCGCCGGGCCCGGTGCGGGCGGCGGTTCCCGCGCTCCGGTAACGGCCCCGACGGGACTCACCCCGCGCTCGGGTCACTCCCACGGCGCTCCCGGTGGTGCCGCTCACGGTGACGCCGCTCACGGTGCTGCAGGAGCGGCGGAGGAGGAGGCGGCGGAGGGAGCGGTCGGTGGCGGCGGCGGCGGCGGGGCCGGTACGGGCGGCGGGGACGGCGGTAACGGCGCGGGAGTTGTGCGAGAACGATGATTTGGCCACGAGCCTCGTGCTGGATTCGGTGCTCGGGTTCCGCACGCACAAGATGGGAGTCAGGTTAGAGCGGGGAACGGGGACACCGGGGGAACCGAGGGAATACCGGGGGAGCACCGGGGGAACCCCGGGGGAGCACCGGGCGGGAGAACCGGGGGAGCCACGAGAACCACCGGGGAGCACCGGGCGGAGGAACCGGGGAGCACCGGGCAGAGGAACCGGGGGAGCACCGGGAGGCAGCACCGGGAGGCACTGGGAGGCACCACCGAGAACCACCGTGGGGCACTGGGGGAACACCGGGAGGCACCGGGAGGCGGCACCGGGGAGCACCGGGTGGGAGAACCGGGGGGCACCGGGAGGCACCGGGGAGAACCGGGAGGCACCGGTACGCACCGGGAGGCACCGGGAGCAGCTCGATCTCTCCGTCCCGGCGCTGCCCGGTGCCCGGTACCGACTGCCGGTGCCCGGTACTGACTCCCAGTGCCCAGTACCGATGCCCGGTACCGACACCCGGTGGCCGGTACCAACTCCCGGTGCCCATGCCCGGTGCTCGGTACCGACACCCGGTGCCCGGTACCGACACCCGGTGCACACCCGGTGCCCGGTACCGACTCCTGGTGCACACCCGGTACCGACACCCGGTGCCTGATACCGACTCCTGCTGCCCGGTTCCAACACCCGGTGCCCGGTACCGATGCCCGGTACCAATGCCCGGTGCCCGGTACCAACACCCGGTGCCGATGCCCGGTACCAACACCCGGTACCGATGCCCGGTACCAACACCCGGTACCAACACCCGGTGCCCTTTACCGATGCCCGGTGCTGCCCGGTTCCCGTTACCGATTCCCGGTGCCCGGTACCGACTCCCGGTGCCCGGTACCAACACCCGGTACCAACACCCGATGCCCTTTACCGACACCCGATGCCCGGTACCGACTCCCGGTGCTGCCCGGTTCCCGTTACCGACTCCCGGTGCCCGGTACCGAGTCCCAGTGCCCGGTCCCCATACCCGGTACCGACTCCCGGTGCTGCCCGGTGCCCGTTACCGACTCCCGGTGCCCTCAGCCCCCTGCCCGCCCTGCGGCGGCGGGCGCGGCTCCGCGCGGCCCTCGAGGCGTTCCGGCGGCGGCGGGACCTGGAGGCGGCGTGGCGGACGCTGAGCGGGGCCTGGGCACCGGCGTTCTTCCGCCGGCGGCGGCCGCAGCAGCGCGCCGAGCTCAAACAGCACGTACGGGGGGAACGGGGGGTTTGGGGGGGATTTGGGGGAGATTTGGGGGGTCCTGGGGGGGGTTGGGGGAGATTTGGGGGGTTTGGGGGAGATTTGGGGGGGTTTGGGGGAGATTTGGGGGGGTCTGAGGGGAGAATTGGAAGAGATTTGGGGGGTCTGGGAAGAGATTTGGGGGGTCTGGGGGGGCATTTGGGGGGTTTGGGGGGGATTTGGGGGGAGATTTGGGGGGTTTGGGAGAGGTTTCGGGGGTCTGGGGGGAGATTTGGAGGGGATTTGGGGGGTTTGGGGGAGATTTGGGGGGGATTTGGGGGGTCCTGGGGGGGATTTGAGGAAGGATTGGGGGATTTAAAGGGAGATTTGGGGGTCTGGGGGGGGTTGGGGGATCTTGGAGGGGATTTGGGGGGTTTAGGGGGAGATTTGGGGGAGATTTGGGGGAGATTTGGGGGGTCTGGGAAGAGATTTGGGGGGTCTGGGAAGAGATTTCGGGGAGGTTTGGGGGAGATTGGGGGGTCCTGGGGGGGATTTGGGAGGTTTGGGGGAGATTTGGGGGGGATTTGGGGGAGATTTGGAGGGGATTTGGGGGGTCCTGGGGGGGGGGTTATGGGGTCCTGGGGGGGATTTGGGGGGGATTTGGGGGGTCCTGAGGGGGGTTTGGGGGAGATTTGGGGGGGATTTGGGGGGATTTGGGGGAGGTTTGGGGGTTCTGGGGGGGATTTGGGGGGTCCTGGGGGGGATTTGGGGGTCCTGGGGGGGATTTGGAGGGGATTTGGGGGGTTTGGGGGATCGGGGGGAGATTTGGGGGGTTTTGGGGGGAGATTTGGGGGAGATTTGGGGAGTCCTGGAGGGGATTTGGGGGGTTTGGGGGAGATTTGGGGGAGATTTGAGGGGTCTGCGGGGGATTTGGGGGGTCCTGGGGGGGGATTTGGGGGCTCTAGATTGGATTTGGGGGGGGTTTGGGGGGGAATTGGGGGGTTTGGGGGGGGTTTGGGGGAGATTTGGGGGGTTTGGGGGGCGTGGGGAGAGATTTGGGGGGTTTGGGGGAGATTTGGGGGGTTTGGGAGGGATTTGGGGAGATTTGGGGGAGATTTGGGGGATTTGGGGGGGATTTGGGGGGTTTGGGGGAGATTTGGGGGGTCCTGGGGGTCCTGAGGGGGGTTTGGGGGGTCTGGGAAGAGATTTGGGGGAGGTTTGGGGGAGATTTGGGGGGTCTAGATTGGATTTGGGGGGGGTTTGGGGGGGACTTGGGGCATCTAGGGGGGATTTGGGGGGTCTGGGGGGGATTTGGGGGAGATTTGGGGGTTTGGGGGAAGATTTGGGGGGTTTGGGGGGAGGTTTGGGGGGTTTGGGGGAGATTTGGGGGGTCCTGGGGAGATTTGGGGGGTTTGGGGGCAGACTTGGGAGGGATTTGGGGGGTCTGGGGGGGGATTTGGGGGAGATTTGGGGGAGATTTGGGGGATTTGGGGGGGATTTGGGGGGTCCTGGGGGGGGTTGGGGGAGATTTGGGGGGTTTGGGGGAGATTTGGGGGAGATTTGGGGGGTTTGGGGGAGAGATTTGGGGCTTGGGGGGAGATTTGGGGGTTTGGGGGGAGATTTGAGGGGTTTGGGGGGTTTGGGGGGTTTTGGGGGGAAATTTGGGGGGTTTTGAGGGAGATTTGGGGGGGTTTGGGGGAGATTTGGGGGAGATTTGGGGGGTTTTGAGGAGATTTGGGGGGTTTGGGGAAGATTTGGGATCCGTGGGGCACAGTGAGGGTTTCAGAGGGATCTGTGGGGCACAGGAGAAGTTTCTGTGGGATCCGTGGGGCACAGTGAGGGTTTGTGAGGGATCCGTGGGGCACAGTGAGTGTTTCTGAGGGATCCGTGGGGCACAGTGAGGGTTTCTGAGGGATCTGTGGGGCACCGTGAGGGTTTCTGAGGGATCCGTGGGGCACAGTGAGGGTTTCTGAGGGATCTGTGGGGCACAGTGAGGGTTTCTGTGGGGTGTCTGTGGGGCTGAGGCAGTTTCTGGCGGGGACCCCAAACCCCCATTTCCGTCCCCCATTTCAGGTGTTCCGTTACCTGCGGACTCTCCTTCCCGAGAGCGGCTTCACCATCCAACCCTGCACCCGCTACAGCCGCGACGTCAACGGCGCCAGGGTGGTCTCCACACGCACCTGGTGAGGGCTGGGGGACCCCAAAACTGCAAAAATCACCCCAAAATCCTCAACACCCCTCAAAAAACCTCCAAAATCGCAAAAACACCGGCGCTCCCTGAGCCTGCTGCACCCACCCCACCGACCCACGCATGGGGGTCCCCAAACCGATCTGTGGATGCACAGAGCTGTCAAAATGTGTTTTATTTTCCTATTTTTTGTTTCTCCAGGCGCAAACATGAGACGCTGGAGCTGCTGGGCGGCTGCGGGGTGGAGCTGCGGGGTTCGGACCGGGCACTGCTGAGGGCAGGAGACAACGATTTCAGCCTCATGTACTCCACCCGCCGAAGGAGAACCCAGCTCTGGCTGGGGCCGGCCGCCTTCATCAACCACGGTGGGACCCCAAAACCGCCCGCGGCACCCCGAAAATCCATCCGGAAAAATCCCTCCTGGGACCCCCACCCGAATTCCCCTGAGCGCCCTCAGGACTCACCCGGGTGTGCTGGGGGAGCCTTGAGCGGGCGCTGATGGTTGTGTTGGTGTCCTCAGATTGTCGGCCGAACTGCAGGGTGAGTTTAAAGAGGGGTTTTTTTGGTGTTCGGTGGGTTTGGGGTGAGGAAGGGTGGTTTTGGGGTGAGAAAGGTTGGTTTTGGGGTGAAAATAGTTGGTTTTGGGGGCGAGTTTGTGCTGGGAATGTGAGGGAAAGATGGCGGGGAGCGTGAGGGGAGAAAAGGGCGGGAAACGTGAGGGGAGAAAAGGGCGGGAAATGTGAGGAGAAAAAGGATGGAAATCACGAGGGGAAAAGTGGTAGAAAATGTGAGGGAAAAAGTGCAAAATGTGAGGAGAAAAAGTGGGAAACGTGAGGGGAAACTGGCAGAAAATGAGAAGGGGAAAAAAGAGCAGGAAACGTGAGGGGAAAAAGAGCAGAAAATGTGAGGAAAAAAAAGCGTGGGAAATGTGAGGGGAAAAAGGATGGAAATCACGAGGGGAAAAGTGGTAGAAAACGTGAGGGAAAAAGTGGTGCAAAATGTGAGAAAAAGCGGGAAATGTGAGAGGAAAATAGCAGAAAATGAGAGGGGAAAAAAGAGCAGGAAACGTGAGGGGAGAAAAGGGCGGGAAACGTGAGGGGAGAAAAGGGCGGGAAACGTGAGGGGAGAAAAGGGCGGGAAATGTTAGAAATGAAGGAAAAGGTGGTGGGAAAGGTGAGAGGGAAAAAATGGTGTAAAATGTGAGGAGAAAAAGCGGGAAACGTGAGGGGAAAAAAGGTGGGAAATGTAAGGGGAGAAAAGGGTGGGAAACATGAGGGGGAAAAGAGCAGAAATGTGAGGGGAAAAGTAGAAAGCGTGAGGGGAGAGAAGGGTGGGAAATGTGAGGAGAAAAAGAGCAGGAAACATGAGGGAAAAAGGATGGAAATCATGAGGGGAAAAGTGGTAGGAAACGTGAGGGAAAAAGTGCAAAACGTGAGGAGAAAAAGCGGGAAATGTGAGGGGAAAAAGGATGGAAAACGCGAGGGGAAAAGTGGTAGGAAACAAGGGAAAAAAGGTGGTGCGAAATGTGAGGAGAAAAAAAGTGGGAAGTGTGAGGAGAAAATAGCAGAAAATGAGAGGGGAAAAAAGAGCAGGAAACGTGAGGGGGAAAAGGGCGGGAAATGTGAGGGGAAAAGGATGGAAAACACAAGGGGAAAAGTGGTAGAAAACGTGACAGAAAAAGTGGCGCAAAATGTGAGAAAAAGCGGGAAATGTGAGAGGAAAATAGCAGAAAATGAGAGGGGAAAAAAGAGCAGGAAACGTGAGGGGAAAAAGGGTGGGAAACGTGAGGGGAGAAAAGGATGGGAAATGTGAGGGGGAAAAAGGGCGGGAAACCTGAGGGGAGAAAAGAGCAGGAAACGTGAAGGGAAAAAGGATAAAAAATGTGAGGGGAAAAGTGGTAGAAAACCTGAGGGAAAAAGTGGTGCAAAATGTGAGGAGAAAAAAAGGTGGGAAACGTGAGGGGAAAGTGGCAGAAAATGTGAGGGGAAAAGTACAAAACGTGAGGAGAAAAAGAGCGGGAATCGTGAGGGGAGAAAAGGGCGGGAAACGTGAGGGGAGAAAAGGGCGGGAAACGTGAGGGGAGAAAAGGGCGGGAAACGTGAGGGGAGAAAAGGGCGGGAAATGTTAGAAATGAAGGAAAAGGTGGTGGGAAAGGTGAGAGGGAAAAAACGGTGTAAAATGTGAGGAGAAAAAGCGGGAAACGTGAGGGGAAAAAAGGTGGGAAATGTAAGGGGAGAAAAGGGTGGGAAACATGAGGGGGAAAAGAGCAGAAAACGTGAGGGGAGAAAAGGGCGGGAAATGTGAGGAGAAAAAGAGCGGGAAATGTGAGGAGAAAAAAGGGTTGGAAATGTGAGGGGAAAAAGGATGGAAAACACAAGGGGAAAAGTGGTAGAAAACATGACAGAAAAAGTGGTGCAAAATGTGAGAAAAAGCGGGAAATGTGAGGGGAAAATAGCAGAAAATGAGAGGAGAAAAAAGAGCAGGAAACGTGAGGGGAAAAAGAGCGGGAAATGTGAGGGGAAAAGTACAAAACGTGAGGAGAAAAAGAGCGGGAAACGTGAGGGGAAAAAAGGGCGGGAAATGTGAGGGGAGAAAAGGGCGGGAAACGTGAGGGGAAAAGTGGTAGAAAATGTGAGGGGAAAAAATCGTGTGAAACATGAGAAGAAAAAGAGCGGGAAACGTGAAGAGGTAAAAGTGGGAAATTTGAGGGAAAAATAGCAGAAAATGTGAGGGGAAAAGTGGATGGAAAGGTGGTGCAAAATGTTAGGGGAAAAAGAGCGGGAAACAGGAGAAAAAAGCAGAAAGTGTTAGGGGAAAAAGGGTGGGAAATGTGAGGGGAAAAGTGGCTGGAAACGTGAGGGGAAAATAGCAGAAAATGTGAGGGAAAAAGGATGGGAAATGTGAGGGGAAAATAGCAGAAAATGTGAGGGAAAAAGGATGGGAAATGTGAGGGGAAAATAGCAGAAAATGTGAGGAAGAAAAGGATGGGAAATGTGAGGGGGAAAGGGTGGCAAACATGAGGGGAAAATAGCAGAAAATGTGAGGGGAAAAAGGGTGAGAAATGTGAGGGGGAAAGGGAAAAAACGTGAGGGAAAAATTATGAGAAGAGTGAGGGGGGAAAAAAGGGTGTGAAACATGAGAGGGGAAGAGGCATTTTTGCAGTCTCTGTTTTGGGGTTCTCTCCCAATTTTGGGGTCCCTATTTTGGGGCTCTCTCCCCATTTTTGGGATCTCGTTTGGGGCTGACCGCTCTCTCCCATTTTTGGGGTCCCATTTTGGAGTCACCCCTATTTTTGGGGTCCCTATTTTTGGGCTCTGTCTCCATTTTTGGGGTCCCATTTTGGGGTCACCCCCATTTTTGGGGTCCCATTTTGGGGTCACCCCCGTTTTTGGGGTCCCGTTTTGGGGCTCTCTCTCACATTTTTGGGGCTGACTGCTCTCCCCCGTTTTTGGGGTCCCCTCCATTTTTGGTGTCCCTATTTTGGGGCTCTCTCCCCATTTTTGGGGTCCCGTTTGGGGCTGACTGCTCTCCCCCGTTTTTGGGGTCCCCCCCATTTTTGAGGTCCCTGTTTGGGGCTGACGCTCCCCAATTTTTGGGGTCCCCATTTTGGAGTCACCCCCATTTTTGGGGTCCCATTTTGGGGTCCCTATTTTGGGGCTCTGTCCCCATTTTTGGGGTCTCGTTTGGGGCTGACCGCTCTCCCCCGTTTTTGGGGTCCCTATTTTGGGGCTCTGTCCCCATTTTTGGGGCTGACCGCTCTCTCCCGTTTTTGGGGTCCCCCCCATTTTTGGGGTCCCTGTTTCGGGGCTGACGCTCCCCAATTTTTGGGGTCTCCCCAATTTTTGGGGTCCCTGTTTCGGGGCTGACCGCTCTCCCCCGTTTTTGGGATCCCATTTTGGAGTCACCCCCATTTTTAGGGTCCTGTTTCGGGGCTCTCTCTCACATTTTTGGGGCTGACCGCTCTCCCCCGTTTTTGGGGTCACCCCAATTTTTGGAGTCCCTATTTTGGGGCTCTCTCCCCATTTTTGGGGTCTCGTTTGGGGCTGACCTCTCTCCCCCGTTTTTGGTGTCCCGTTTCGGGGCTCTCTCTCACATTTTTGGGGCTGACCGCTCTCCCCCATTTTTGGGGTTCCCCCAATTTTTGGGGTCCCCGTTTCGGGTCTGACGCTCCCCAATTTTTGGGGCCACCCATTTTTGGGGTCCCTTTTGGGGCTGACCGCTCTCCCCCGTTTTTGGGGTCCTCCCCATTTTTGGGGTCCCTGTTTCGGGGCTGACGCTGCCCAATTTTTGGGGTCTCCCCCATTTTTGGGGTCCCTGTTTCGGGGCTGACGCTCCCCAATTTTTGGGGTCTCCCCAATTTTGGGGTCCCTGTTTCGGGGCTGACGCTCCCCAATTTTTGGGGACCCCCCAATTTTGGGGTCCCCGTTTCGGGGCTGACGCTCCCCAATTTTTGGGGTCGCCCCCATTTTTTGGTGTCCCCGTTTCGGGGCTGACGCTGCCCAATTTTCGGGGTGCAGTTGGTGTCGGCCCCGGGCGGGGCGCGGGTGCAGGCGCTGCAGGACATCCCCCCCCGGGCAGAAATCACCTGTTTCTATGGCGACGGCTTCTTCGGAGAGGGCAACCGGGGCTGCGAGTGCCGCACCTGCGAGAGGTACCCCGAAAACCCCGAAATCCTGACCCAAAATCCCCAGAGGGACCCCAAAATCCTGGCAGGGACCCCGAAATCCTCACCCCGGAATCCTGGCAGGGACCCCGAAATCCTGACCCCAAAAACCCCAGAGGGACCCCGAAATCCTGAGAGGGACCCCGAAATCCTGACCCCAAAAAACCCCAGAGGGACCCCGAAATGCTGACCCCAAAAAAATCCAGAGGGACCCCAAAATCCTGAGAGGGACCCTGAAAAATCTGACCCTGAAAACCCCAGAGGGACCCCGAAATCCTGACCCCAAAAAACCCAGAGGGACCCCGAAATCCTGGCAGGGACCCCGAAATCCTGACCCCAAAAACCCCAGAGGGACCCCGAAATCCTGACCCCGAAATCCTGACCCCAAAAAAACACAGAGGGACCCCAAAATCCTGAGAGGGACCCTGAAAAATCTGACCCCAAAAACCCCAGAGGGACCCCGAAATCCTGACCCCAAAAACCTGACCCCAAAAACCCCAGAGGGACCCCGAAATCCTGACCCTGAAAAACCCAGAGGGACCCCAAAATCCTCAGAGGGACACCCGAATTTTGGGGGTACCACCAGAATTTTGGGGGGTAGACCCCTGATTTAGGGGGGGGTCCCTAATTCCGGGTGGGGGGGGTCCCCAATTTGGGTTGGGGTCCCCAATACCCAGATGGGGGTTCCCAATTTGGGGTGGGGGTCCCCAATTTGTTGTGGGGGTCCCCAATTCGAAGTGGGGGGGTCCCTAATTCGGGGTGGGGGGTCCCTAATTTGGGGTGGGGGTCCCCAATTTGGGGTGGGGGGGTCCCCAATTTGGGGTGGGGGTCTGATAGGGGTTCCCAATTTGGGGTGGGGGTCCCTAATACCCAGATGGGGGTCCCCAATTTGGGGTGGGGGTCCCTAATTTGGGGTGGGGGTCCCTAATACCCAGGTGCGGGTCCCTAATTCGGGGTGGGGGTCCCCAATACCCTGATGGGGGTCCCCAATTTGGGGTGGGGGTCCCTAGTTACCCAGATGGGTGTCCCCAATTCGGGGTGGGGGGGTCCCCAATTTGGGGTGGGTGTCCCCAATTTAGGGTGGGGGTCTCTAATACCCGGGTTGGTGTCCCCAATTTGGGGTGGGGGTCTGATTGGGGTTCCCAATTTGGGGAGGGGGTCCCCAATACCTGAGTGGGAGTTCCCAATTCTGGGGTGGGGGTCCCCAATTTGGGGTGGGGGTCTGATAGGGGTCCCCAGTTTGGGGTGGGGGTCCCCAATTTGGGGTGGGGGTGTCCCCAATTTGGGGTGGGGGTCCCTAATACCTGGATGGGGGTCCCCAATTCCAGGTGGGGGGTTCCCAATTCTGGGGGGGGAGGTCTCCAATTCTGAGTGGGGGGTCCCTAATTTGGGGTGGGGGTCCCCAATTTGGGGTGGGGGTCCCCAATACCCAGATGGGGGTCCCCAATTTGGGGTGGGGGTCCCTAATACCCAGATGGGGGTTCCCAATTCGGGGTGGGGGTCCCCAATTCAGGGTGGTGGGGGTGTCCCCAGTTTGGGGTGGGGGTCCCTAATACCGAGATGGGGGTGTCCCCAATTTGGGTCGGGGGTCCCTAATTCGGAGTGGGGGTCCCTAATTCCAGGTGGGGGTCCCCAATTTGGGGTGGGGGTCCCTAATACCCAGATGGGGGTCCCCAATTTGGGGTGGGGGTCCCTAATACCCTCATGGGGGGGTCCCCAATTTGGGGCGGGGGTCCCTCATACTCTGATGGGGTTTCCTAATTTGGGGTGTCCCCAATTTGGGTCGGGGGTCCCTAATCCCCCCCACCCCCCCCCAGGCTCGGCGAAGGCGCCTTCCGCCGCCGCGGGGGGAGGGGCAGAACGACCCCCCCCCCCCCCCCCCCCCCCTCCCCCCACGAGACCCCCCCCCAAAATACGAACTGCGCGACACCGACGTGCGGCTGCGGCGGCGGCGGGGGGGGCAGGGCGGAGACCCCTCCCCAAAAAAACGACCCCGACAGCGGCGACAACGGCGGCGACCCCTCCCCACGGGCGCGACCCCCGCCCAGCCCCGCGTGGCGCTGCACGACTGCGTGTCCTGCGGGGGGCGCTGTGCCCTGCGCGGGAGGGTCCCCGCCGTGCTGCTGGGGACCCCCAAAAACGCCCCCAGACCCAAATCCGACCCCAAATTGTCGCTCTATGCTCATGTGAGATTGGGGGGGTGCACCCCAAAATCCGGGTTTGGGGGTGAGGGGCGCGCAGGGAGCCCCCCCAGGCTGAGGTTGGTGGTGTCGGAGGGGGAGTTGGCGCTGGCGTTGACCCCCGCCCGGGTGTGAGACCCCCGAATTTGGGGGGTTTGGGGGGTTAGAGATGGATTTTGGGGTCTGGACACGGATTTTGGGGGTCTGGACATGGATTTTGGGGGTTTGGATATGGATTTTGGGGGTTAGAGACGGATTTTGGGGGTTAGAGACGGATTTTGGGGGGTTCAAGATGGATTTTGGGGGGTTCGAGATGGATTTTGGGGGGTCTGGACACGGATTTTGGGGGGTTAGAGACGGATTTTGGGGGGTTAGATCCCCGTTTTTGGGGTCTGGACCTGGATTTTTGGGATTAGAGACGGATTTTGGGGGTTAGAGATGGATTTTTGGGGATCTGGACACAGATTTTGGGGGGGTTAGAGACGGATTTTGGGGGTCTAGAGGCAGATTTTGGGGGTCAGATCCTCATTTTTGGGATTTGGACACGGATTTTTGGGGTTAGATCCCCATTTTTGGGGGTCTGGACATGGATTTTTGGGGTTAGATCCCCGTTTTTGGGGTCTGGACTTGGATTTTGGGGGTTAGAGACGGATTTTGGGGGGTCTGGACACGAATTTTGGGGTTAGATCCCCGTTTTGGGGGTCTGGACACGGATTTTGGGGGTTAGAGACGGATTTTGGGGTCTGGACACGGATTTTGGGGTCTGGAATTGGATTTTGGGTGTTAGACCCGGATTTTGGGGGGTTAGATCCCCGATTTTGGGGTTTGGACACGGTTTTGGGGGTCTGGACACGGATTTTGGGGGTCTGGACACGGATTTTGGGGGGTTAGACCCGGATTTTTGGGGTTAGATCCCCATTTTTGGGGTTTGGACACGGATTTTTTGGGGTTAGATCCCCCTTTTTGGGGTCTGGACATGGATTTTGGGGTCTGGATATGGATTTTGGGGGTCTGGACACGGATTTTGGGGGTCTGGACATGGATTTTTGGGGTTAGATCCCCATTTTTGGGGTCTGGACACAGATTTTTGGGGTTAGATCCCCATTTTTGGGGTTTGGACACAGATTTTGGGGGGTTAGACCCGAATTTGGGGGTCTGGACATGGATTTTGGGGGTTAGACCCGGATTTTGGGGGGTTAGAGATGGATTTTGGGGGGTTTGAGATGAATTTTGGGGGGTTTGAGATGGATTTTGGGGGTTAGAGACGGATTTTGGGGGGTTAGAGACGGATTTTGGGGGGTTAGAGCCCCATTTTTGGGGTCTGGACACGGATTTTTGGGGTTTAGAGACGGATTTTGGGGGTCTGGACATGGATTTTTGGGGTTAGATCCCCGTTTTTGGGGTCTGGACACGGATTTTGGGGGGTTTGAGATGGATTTTGGGGGGTTAGAGACGGATTTTGGGGGGTTAGAGATGGATTTTGGGGGTCTGGAGGCGGAATTTGGGGGGTTAGACCCGGATTTTGGGAGTTAGAGATGGATCTTGGGGGTTAGGTGGGGATTTTGGGGGGTTAGAGACGGATTTTGGGGGGTCTGGACACGGATTTTTGGGGTTAGATCCCCATTTTTGGGGTCTGGACACAGATTTTTGGGGTTAGATCCCCATTTTTGGGGTTTGGACCTGGATTTTAGGGGGTTAGACCCGAATTTTGGGGGTCTGGACATGAATTTTGGGGTCTGGACACGGATTTTTGGGGTTAGATCCCCATTTTTGGGGTTTGGACACGGATTTTTGGGGTTAGAACCCAAATTTTGGTGACTTTGACACTCGTTTTTGGGGTTTGGACACAGATTTTTGGGGTCTGGACCTGAATTTTTGGGGTTAGATCCCCATTTTTGGGGTTAGATCCCCGTTTTTGGGGTTAGATCCCCGTTTTTGGGGTCTGGACATGGATTTTGGGGGTCTGGACACGGATTTTGGGGGTCTGGACCCGGATTTTGGGGTTAGATCCCCATTTTTGGGGTTAGATCCCCATTTTTGGGGTCTGGACACGGATTTTGGGGTTCTGCACACACATTTTGGGGGGTCTGGACACGGATTTTGGGGGTTAGAGATGGATTTTTGGGGTTAGATCCCCGTTTTTGGGGTCTGGACATGGATTTTGGGGGGTTAGACCCGAATTTTGGGGGGTTAGATCCCCATTTTAGGGGTCTGGACACGGATTTTGGGGGTTTGAGATGGATTTTGGGGGTCTGGACACGGATTTTTTGGGGTTAGACACCCATTTTTGGGGTCTGGACACGGTTTTGGGGGTCTGGACACGGATTTTTGGGGTTAGATCCCCATTTTTGGGGTCTGGACACAGATTTTTGGGGTTAGATCCCCATTTTTGGGGTTAGATCCCCATTTTTGGGGTCCGGGCACGGATTTTTGGGGTTAGATCCCCATTTTTGGGGTTTGGACACAGATTTTTGGGGTTAGATCCCCAAATTTTGGTGACTTTCACGCTCGTTTTTGGGGTTTGGACACAGATTTTTGGGGTCTGGACACGGATTTTTGGGGTTAGATCCCCGTTTTTGGGGTTTGGACACAGATTTTTTTGGGTTAGACCCAAATTTTTGGGGTTAGAACCCAAATTTTGGTGACTTTCACACTCGTTTTTGGGGTCTGGACCCGAATTTTTGGGGTTAAACCCAAATTTTGGGACCAGACCCAAATTGTTGGGGTTCGACTCCCCCAATTTTGGGGTCTGGACTTGAATTTTGGGGGGTTTGACTCAGATTTTGGGGGGTTAAACCCCCATTTTTGGGGTTTGGACCCGAATTTTGGGGGTCCCGCCCCCATTTTTTGGGTCTAAATCCGAATTTTGGGGGTCCCGCCCCCATTTTTTGGGTCTAAATCCGAATTTTGGGGTCCCGCCCCCATTTTTTGGGTCTAAATCCGAATTTTGGGGGTCCCGCCCCCATTTTTTTGGTCTAAATCCGAATTTTGGGGGTCCCGCCCCCATTTTTTGGGTCTAAATCCGAATTTTGGGGGTCCCGCCCCCATTTTTTGGTTCTAAATCCGAATTTTGGGGTCCCGCCCCCATTTTTTGGGGTCAAAATCCAAATTTTGGGGGTCCCGCCCCCATTTTTGGGTCTAAATCCGAATTTTGGGGGTCCCGCCCCCATTTTTTGGGGTCTAAATCCAAATTTTGGGGGTCCCGCCCCCATTTTTTGGGTCTAAATCCAAATTTTGGGGTCCCGCCCCCATTTTTTGGGTCTAAATCCGAATTTTGGGGGTCCCGCCCCCATTTTTTGGGTCTAAATCCAAATTTTGGGGGTCCCGCCCCCATTTTTGGGTCTGGATCCGAATTTTGGGGGTCCCACCCCCATTTTTTGGGTCTAAATCCAAATTTTGGGGGTCCCGCCCCCATTTTTTGGGTCTAAATCCAAATTTTGGGGGTCCCGCCCCCATTTTTTGGGTGTAAATCCGAATTTTGGGTTCTCAAACCCCCCAAAATTCCAATTTGGACCCAATTTTGGGGGGTCCGAGCCCCTCTCCCCCCCCCTCCCCCCCCCTCCCCCGGTGCCAATTTGGGGAGGGGGATTTTGGGGGGGGGTCCCTGGTGCTTTTTGGGGTGGGGGAGGGGCGGGGGGGGCGTTTTTTTGTACCAAAATAAAGAAATTTTGGAATTTGGAACAAAAGCGGCTGCGGAGGAGAAATTTGGGGGGGGGGAGGGGAAATTTGGGGTGGGGGAGGGGTGAAGGTGACCCCTCCCCCCCTTTTTGGGGTTTTTTTGGGGTTTTTTTGGGGTTTTTTTGGGGTTTTTTTGGGTTTTTTGGGGGGTGGGGGAGGGGTGAAGGTGACCCCTCCCCCCATTTTTGGGTTTTTTTGGGTTTTTTTGGGGGTTTTTTGGGGTTTTTTTGGGTTTTTTGGGGTTTTTTTGGGTTATTTGGGGGGTGGGGGAGGGGTGAAGGTGACCCCTCCCCCTTTTTTTGGTTTTTTGGGGGTTTTTTTTGGGTTTTTTTGGGGTTTTTTTGGGTTTTTTGGGGGGTGGGGGATGGGTGAAGGTGACCCCTCCCCCCATTTTTTGGGTTTTTTTGGGGGTTTTTTTTGGGGGTTTTTTTTTGTTTTTTTGGGGGTTTTTTTTTGGTTTTTTGGGGTTTTTTTGGGGTTTTTTGGGGTTTTTTGGGGGGTGGGGGAGGGGTGAAGGTGACCCCTCCCCCATTTTTGGTTTTTTTTTGGGTTTTTTTGGGGTTTTTTTGGGGTTTTTTGGGGTTTTTTGGGGGGTGGGGGAGGGGTGAAGGTGACCCCTCCCCCATTTTTGGGTTTTTTTGGGGTTTTTTTTGGGGTTTTTTTGGGTTTTTTGAGTTTTTTGGGGGGTGGGGGAGGGGTGAAGGTGACCCCTCCCCCCATTTTTGGGTTTTTTTTGGGGGTTTTTTTGGTTTTTTTGGGGGTTTTTTTGGGGTTTTTTGGGGTTTTTTGGGGGGTGGGGGAGGGGTGAAGGTGACCCCTCCCCCCATTTTTGTTTTTTTTTTGTTTTTTTGGGGTTTTTTTGGGTTTTTTGGGGGGTGGGGGAGGGGTGAAGGTGACCCCTCCCCCCATTTTTGGTTTTTTTTTGGGGTTTTTTTGGGGTTTTTTGGGGGTTTTTTGGGGGTTTTTTTTTGTTTTTTTTGGGGTTTTTTTTTGGGTTTTTTTGGGTTTTTTTGGGGTTTTTTTAGGTTTTTTGGGGGGTGGGGGAGGGGTGAAGGTGACCCCCCCATTTTTTGAGGTTTTTTTTGGGGTTTTTTTGGGGTTTTTTTTGGGGTTTTTTTGGGGTTTTTTGGGGGGTGGGGGAGGGGTGAAGGTGACCCCTCCCCCCTTTTTTGGGGTTTTTTGGGGGGTTTTTTGGAGTTTTTTTGGGTTTTTTTGGGTTTTTTTGGGGGGTGGGGGAGGGGTGAAGGTGACCCCTCCCCCCATTTTTGGGTTTTTTTTGGGTTATTTTTGAGGTTTTTTGGGGTTTTTTTGGGGTTTTTTTGGTTTTTTTGGGGGGTGGGGGAGGGGTGAAGGTGACCCCTCCCCCCATTTTTGGGTTTTTTTGGGGGTTTTTTGGGTTTTTTGGGGGGTGGGGGAGGGGTGAAGGTGACCCCTCCCCTCCCCCCCCTTTTATTGTTTTTTTTGGGGGTCCCAAAATCCGCGACAGGTGCGGGGTGGGGGAGGGGCGCGCGGTGACGTCACCGCCCCTCCCCCCCCCTCCCCCCCCCTCCCCCCCCCTTTTTCTTTTGTTTTCACCCAAAAAAGGCCCTGGGGGGGTCCCGGCCCCTCCCCCCCCCCCCGCGGTGTCGCATGTCGCGACATATCGGGGGACAATGGCAGTGACGTCATCGCGCGGGGGGAGGGGCGGGACCCCCATAAAGGGACCCCCAAAAAGGGGGGGAGGGGCGCGAGTGGGACCCCCGGGACGGGAACGCGGTGGGGGAGGGAATTTGGGGGGATTTGGGGGGATTTTGGGGGATTTTGGGATTTTTTTTGGGGTATTTTGGATTTTTTTGGGGTTATTTTGCGTTTTTTTGGGGGGGGGTTGGGGATTTTTGGGGGGATTTGGGGGATTTTTGGGGGGATTTTGGGGGGATTTGGGGATTTTTTGGGGGGATTTTGTTTTTTTGGGGGGATTTTGGGGGGGATTTGGGGTTTTTTGGGTTTTTTTGGGGATAGTTTGGGGGTGGATTTGGGGATTTTTGGGGGGATTTTGGGGATTTTTGGGGGGATTTGGGGTTTCTTGGGGGGATTTGGGGTTTTTTGGGGGGGATTTGGGATTTTTTGGGGGGATTTGGGGATTTTTCGGGGGATTTGGGGACTTTTTGGGGGAATTTGGGGATTTTTGGAGGGATTTGGGGAATTTTTGGGGGGATTTGGGGATTTTTGGGGGGATTTGGGGTTTTTTGGGAGGATTTTGGGGATTTTTTGGTGGGATTTTAGGGTTTTTCGGGGGGATTTGGGGATTTTTTTGGGGAGATTTTGGGGGGATTTGGGGTTTTTTGGGGGTTTTGGGGTTTTTTGGGGGGATTTGGGGTTTTTTTGGGGAGATTTAGGGTTTTTTGGGGGATTTGGGGATTTTTGGGGGGAATTTGGGGATTTTTGGGGTTTTTTGGGGGGATTTGGGGTTTTTTTGGGGGGATTTTGGTTTTTTTGGGGGGATTTGGGGGTTTTTTTGGGGGGATTTTGGGGTTTTTGGGGGGATTTGGGGTTTTTTTGGGGGGATTTGGGGGTTTTTTGGGGGGAATTTGGGGTTTTTTGGGGAGAATTTGGTGATTTTTGGGGATTTTTTGGGTGGATTTGGGGTTTTTTGGGGCGGTTTGTGGTATTTTGGGTTTTTTTGGGGGGATTTGGGGTTTTTCGGGGGGGGCTTATGGGTATTTTGGGGGTTTTTTTGGAAATTTTGGTTTTTTTGGGGGGATTTTGGGTTTTTTCACGGGTTTGGGGGGGAATTTTGGGGTTTTTTTTGAGGGTTTTGGGGGTGTTTGGGGGGGCTCTGGGTTTTTTTGGGTTTTTTGGGGTTTTTTTGGGTTTTTTTGGGTTTTTGGGGGATATTGACCCTCCCTGCCCCCCCTCCCCGTGCCCCTCCCCCTCCTCAGGACCCCCGAAATCGGCGCCATGTCGGAGCCCGAGGAGGAGTTCGAGTGAGTGACCCCAAAATCCCCCAAATTCCCCCCAAAATCCCCCAAAAACGGCCCTGGGACCCCCAAAATATCCCTGGGACCCCAAAACCCCCCTGGGACCCCCAAAATCCCCCAAAATCCCCCCAAAAATATCCCTGGGACCCCAAAATCCCCCTGGGACCCCCAAAATCCCCCCAAAAACGGCCCTGGGATCCCCAAAATATCCCTGGGACCCCAAAATCCCCCAAAAACAACCTTGGGACCCCCAAAATCCCCCCAAATCCCCCCAAAATCCCCCTAAAAACAACCCTGGGACCCCCAAAATCCCCCCGGGACCCCCAAAATCCCCCCGGGACCCCCAAAACCCCCCCAAAATCTCCCCCAAATCCCCCAAAATCTCTGTGGGACCCCAAAATTCCCCAAAACCTCCCCAAAATTCCCCAAAACTTTCCCAAAATCTCTGTGGGACCCCCAAAATCCCCCAAAACCTCCCCAAAATCCCCCAAAACCTCCCCAAAATCCCCCAAAACCTCCCCAAAATCCCCCCGGGACCCCCAGAATCCCCCCAAATCCCCCAAAATCCCCCAAAACCTCCCCAAATCTCTTTGGGACCCCCAAAATTGCCCAAAACTGCCCCAAAACCTCCCCAGGACCCCCAAAATCCCCCAAAACTTCCCCAAAATCCCCCAAGACTTTCCCAAAATCTCTGTGGGACCCCCAAAATTCCCCAAAATCCCCAAATCTCCCCAAAATCCCCCTGGGACCCCAAAATCCCCCCGGGACCCCCAAATCTCCCCAAAATCCCCCCGGGACCCCCAAAACTGCCCCAAATCTCTGTGGGACCCCCAAAATCTCCCCAAAATCTCTGTGGGACCCCCAAAATCCCCCAAATCTCCCCAAAATCCCCCAAAATTCCCCAAAATCCCCCAAAATCCCCCCGGGACCCCCAACTGGCCCCTCCCCCCTCACCCTCTTTTCCTCCCCCCCCCCAGGGAGCAGCCGGAGGGTGAGTGACCCCGAGTGACCCCAATTAACCCCTTTAATTAGCGCTAATTAACCCCCCTGACCCAAAACCCCCGTAATTAACCCCAAAGTGTTACTTAATCCTGGTTAATTAACATCTTAATTAACATTAAACCCCCCCCAGAACCCAAAATCTCCTTAATTAACCCCAAAGTGTTAATTAATCCTGGTTAATTAACATGTTAATTAACATTAAACCCCCCCTAGAACCCCAAATCCCCTTAATTAACCCCAAAGCGTTAATTAATCCTGAGTTAATTAACATTAAACCCCCCCTAGAACCCAAAATCCCCTTAATTAACCCCGAAGTGTTAATAAATCCTGATTATTTAACATGTTAATTAACATTAAACCCCCCCTAGAACCCGAAATCCCCTTAATTAACCCCAAAAGGATAATTAATCCTGGTTAATTAACATGTTAATTAACATTAAACCCAAAATCCCCTTAATTAAGCTCTAATTAGTTATTAATTAGGGGTTATCTAATCGTTAATTAATTAATATTATTTGTAATTAATATTAAGAGGTCTGGGGGGTGCTAATTACCATAATTACCTCGCTAATTAGCGTGGGGGGGGTGGGGGCGCTGCCGCCCCTCCCCCTCCCCAAATTTCCCCCAGAGGCGGCGGAGGAGGAAGAGGAGGAGGAAGGTGAGGAAGGAAACCCCAAAAAAAACCCCAAATTTGGGGGAAATTCCCCAAAAAAACCCCAAATTTGAGGGAAATTCCCCAGAAAAACCCAAATTTGGGGGATTTCACCCCAAAAAACCCCAAATTTGGGGAATTTTGCTCAAAAAAAACCCCGAATTTGGGGGATTTCCCCCCAAAAAAACCCCAAATTTGTGGGATTTCCCCAAAAAAAACCCCAAAATTTGGAGGATTTCACCCCAAAAAAAACCCCAAATTTGGGGGATTTCCCCCCAAAAAAAACCAAATTTGGGGGATTTTCCCAAAAAAACCCACAAATTTGGGGAATTTCGTTCAAAAAAACCCCAAATTTGGGGGATTTCCCCCCCAAAAAACCCCAAAATTTGAGGGAAATTTCCCCCCAAAAAACCCCAAATTTGGGGAATTTCGCTCAAAAAAATCCAAATCTGAGGGAAATTCCCACAAAAAAATCCCAAATTTGAGGGAAATTTCCCCAAAAAAAACCCCAAATTTGAGGGAAATTCCCCCAAAAAAACCCACAAATTTGGGGAATTTCGCTCAAAAAAAACCCAAATTTGGGGAATTTCGAACCCCAAATTTGAGGGAAATTTCCCCCAAAAAAACCCCATATTTGAGGAAAATTCCCCCAAAAAAGCCACAAATTTGGGGGATTTCCCCCCCAAAAAACCCCAAATTTGGGGAATTTCGCTCAAAAACCCAAAATTTGGGGAATTCCCCCCAATTCTGACCCTCCCTGTTCCTCCCCCGCAGCCTCGGAGCCCCCGAAACCTCCTGAGGAGCCCGGTAGGACCCAAAATCCCAAAATTCACCCCAAAAATACCCCAAAATCCCAAAAATCACCCCAAAATCACCCAAAAATCCCAAAAATCACCCCAAAATCCCAAAAATCACCCCAAAACACCCCAAAATCCCAAAAATCACCCCAAAATCCCAAAAATCACCCCAAAACACCCCAAAATCCCAAAAATCACCCCAAAATCCCAAAAATCACCCCAAAATCCCAAAAATCACCTCCAAATCCCCCAAATCACCCCCAAATCCCAAAATCACCCCAAAATGCCCCAAATCACCCCAAAATCACCCCAAAATGCCCCAAATCACCCCAAAATCCCAAAAATCACCCCAAAATCCCAAAATCACCCCAAAATCCCAAAAATCGCCCCAAAATCCCAAAAATCACCCCAAAAATCACCCCAAAACACCCCAAAAATGCCCTAAATCACCCCAAAATCCCAAAAATCACCCCAAAATCCCCAAAATCACCCAAAAAATCCCCAAAATCACCCCAAAATCCCAAAAATCACCCCAAAATCCCCCAAATAACCCCAAAATCCCAAAAATGCCCTAAATCCCCCAAAGCCCCCCAAATTTCCCCAAATTTCCCCAAATCCCCCAAATTTCCCCCAAATTTCCCCAAATCCCCCCCAAACCCCCCAAATCTCCCCAAATCCCCCCAAATCTTCCCAAATCCACCCAAATTTCCCCAAATTCCCCCCAAATCTCCCCAATTCCCCCCAAATCCCCCAAAATTTCCCAAATTTCCCCAAATTCCCCCTAAATTCCACAAATTTTCACCAAATCCCCCCAAAACCCCCAAATCTCCCCAAATTCCCCCCAAACCCCCCAAATCTTCCCCAAATTTCCCCAAATCCCCCAAAATCCCCCAAATTTCCCCAAATTTCCCTGAATCCCCTCCAAATTTCCCCAAAATCTTCCCCAAATCCCCCAAATTCCCCCAAATTCCCCCAAATCCCCTCAAATTCCCCCCAAACCCCCAAATTTCTCCCCAAATCCCCCCAAATTTCCCAAAAACCCCCAAAATCCCCCCAAATCTCCCCCAAATCCCCCAAATCCCCCCAAATCTTTCCCAAATTCCCCCAAACCCCCCAAAATCCCCCAAATTTCCCCAAATTCCCCCCAAATCCCCCCCAAATCCCCCAAAATTTCCTCAAATTTCCCCAAATCTCGCCAAATGCCCCCAAATCTCCCCAAATCTTCCCCAAATCCCCCCAAATTCACCCCAAAATTCCCCAAACCCCCCAAAGTCCCCCCAAACCCCCCAAATTCCCCCAAATTTCCCGAAATCCCCCAAATTTCCCCAAAATCTCCCCACAGAGGAGGAGCGGCCGCGGCCCCGGTGAGGCGGATTTTGGGGGGATTTGGGAATTTTGGGGATTTTCGGGGGTTTTGGGGGTCTCTGACCCCCCCGACCCCCCCCAGCCCCCCCCTGACCCCGCTGGCGCCCCCCAAAATCCCCGAGGGGGAGCGCGTCGACTTCGACGTGAGTTTGGGGAGAATTCCGGGATTTTGGGGATTTTGGGGGGTTTGGGGTTCAGGGGGCATTTGGGGGAGATTTGGGGGGGATTTTGGGGAGATTTGGGGGGGATTTTGGGGAGATTTTGGGGGGATTTGGGGGGTTTTGGGGGAGATTTGGCGCAGGATTTGGGGTTTTTGGGGGAAATTTTGGGGGAGATTTGGGGGCTTTGGGGGGATTTGGGGAAATTTGGGGGGATTTGGGGTTCTTGGAGGTGATTTTGGGGGTTTTGGAGGTGATTTTGGGGGGAATTTGGGGGTTTTGGGGAAGATTTGGGGAGGATTTGGGGTTCTTGGAGGTGAATTTGGGGATTTTGGGGAGGATTTGGGGTTTTTGGAGGGGAATTTGGGGGAGATTTGGGGTTTTTGGGGCAAGATTTGGGTGGGATTTGGGGTTCTTGGAGGTGAGTTTGGGGAGATTTGGGGGTAATTTGGGGAGGATTTGGAGTTTCTGGAGGTGAATTTTGGGAGGATTTGGGGGAGGATTTGGGGAAGATTTGGGGGATTTTGGGGTTCGGGGGGGATTTGGGGGTTTTGGGAAGATTTGGGGGATTTGGGGGAGATTTGGGGGGAATTTGGGGGGGATTTGGGGTTTTTGGGGGAGGATTTGGGGTTTTGGGGGAAGATTTGGGGGGTTTTGGGGTTTTTGGAGGTGAATTTTGGGGAATTCGGGGGGAAAATTGGGGGTTTTGAAGGTGAATTTGGGGGGAATTTCGGGATTTTTGGGGAAGATTTGGGGGTTTTGGAGGTGAATTTGGAGGGAGAATTTGGGGAGGATTTGGGATTTGGGAGAGATTTGGGGTTTTTGGGGAGGATTTGGGGAGGATTTGGGGAGGATTTGGGGAGGATTTGGGGTTCTTGGGGAGGATTTCGGTTTTTTGGGGAAGATTTGGGGCTTTTGGGCGGAATTTGGGGTGATTTGGGGGGGATTTAGGGGAGATTTGGGGGGAGATTTGTGGTTTTTGGAGGTGAATTTGGGGTGATTTGAGGATTTTGGGGAGGATTTGGGGGAAATTTGGGGTTTTTGGGGGGGAATTTGGGGGGAATTTGGGGAGAATTTGGGGGTTTTGGAGGTGAATTTGGGGAGGATTTGGGGTTCTTGGAGGGGATTTTGGGGAGGATTTGGGGTTTTTGGGGGAGATTTGGGGGGAATTTGGGGTTTTGGGGGAGATTTGGGGTTTTTGGGGGGATTTGGGGGTTTTGGGGAGGATTTGGGGAAGATTTGGGGGATTTTGGGGTTTGGGGAGAATTTGGGGGTTTTGGAGGGGGAGATTTGGGGAGGATTGGGGTTTTTGGGGAAGATTTGGGGGGTATTTTGGGGAGATTTGGGGTGATTTGGGAGATTTGGGGTTTTTGGAGAGGATTTTGGGGGGAATTTGGGCAGGATTTGGGGTTTTTGGGGAAGATTTGGGGGTTTTGGGGAAGATTTGGGTGGGATTTGGGATTTTTGGAGGGGAATTTGAGGGGATTTTGGGGGTTTTGGGGGGGATTTGGGGAGAATTTGGGGGAAATTTGGGGTTTTTGGGGGGAATTTGGGGAGGATTTGGGGGTTTGGGGGAAGATTTGGGGTTTTTTGGGAGGATTTGGGGTTTTTGGGGGAGATTTGGGGGTTTTGGGGAGATTTGGGGTTTTTGGAGGTGAATTTAGAGGGGATTTTGGGGGGAAGTTGGGGAGGATTTGGGGATTTTGGGGAGGATTTGGGGGGGTTTTGGGGGGATTTGGGTTTTTTGGGGAAGATTTGGGGGTTTTGGAGGTGAATTTGGGGTGATTTGGGGGGGATTTTGGGGTTTTTGGCGGGGAATTTGGGGGGAATTTTGGGGAAATTTGGGGAGAATTTGGGTGGGATTTTGGGTTTGGGGGAGATTTGGGGTTTTTGGAGGTGAATTTGGGGATTTAGGAGGGGATTTGGGGGGGTTTTGGGGTTCAGGGAGGATTTGGGGGTTTTGGGGGAAGATTTGGGGTTTTTGGAGGTGATTTTGGGGGGAATGTGGGAGAAGATTTGGGGGGATTTGGGGTTCTTGGAGGTGATTTGGGGTTTTTAGAGGTGAATTTGGGGGGTTTTGGGGATTTTTGGGGAAGATTTGGGGGGAATTTGGGGTCTTGGAGGTGAAATTGGGAGGATTTGGGGGTTTTGGGGGAGATTTGGGGTTTTTGGTGGGGATTTTGGGGGTGAATTTGGGGGGAATTTGGGGAGGATTTTGGGGAGATTTGGGGTTTTTGGAGGTGATTTTGGGGGCAATTTGGGGTTTTTGGGGCAGGATTTAGAGAGGATTTGGGGTTTTTGGAGGGGAGTTTGGGGGGAATTTGGGGTTTTTGGGGAAGATTTGGGGGTTTGGGGGAGATTTGGGGGGTTTGGGGGAAATTTGGGGAGGATTTGGGTGAGATTTTGGGTTTGGGGGGGATTTTGGGGGTTTGGGGGGATTTGGGGGTTTTGGAAGTGAATTTGGGGTGATTTGGGGATTTTGGGGAGATTTGGGGTTTTTGGGGGGGAATTTGGGGGTTTTGGGGAGGATTTGGGTGGGATTTGGGGGTTTTGGAGATGAATTTGGGGGGAATTTGGGGGGGATTTGGGGGAGATTTGGGGTTCTTGGAGGGGATTTTGGGGAGGATTTGGGGAGGGTTTGGGGTTTTGGAGGTGAATTTGGGGGGGTTTGGGAGGAATTTGGGGGAATTTGGGGTGATTTGGGGGGAAATTTGGGGATTTGGGGGAGATTTGGGGTTTTGGGGTTCAGGGGGGGGTTGGGGGATTTTGGAGGTGAATTTGGGGGGAATTTGGGGATTCTGGGGGGGGATTTGGGGTTTTTGGGGAGGATTTGGGGTTTTTGGGGAAGATTTGGGTTTTTTTGGGGGGATTTGGGGTTTTTGGGGGGGATTTGGGGGGTTTGGGGGGGATTTGGGGTTCTTGGAGGTGAATTTGGGGGGAATTTGGGGGTTTGGGGAAGATTTGGGATTTTGGGGAGGATTTGGGTTTTTTTAGGAAGGATTTGGGATTTTTGGGGAAGATTTGGCGTTTTTGGAGGTGAATTTAGGGGGGATTTTGGGGGAATTCGGGTTTTTTTGATGTTTTTTGGGGTGAATTGGGTTTTTGGGAGAATTTGGGATTTTCAGGAGGGAATTTTGGGATTTCTGGGTTTATTTGGGGTTTTTTTTGTTTATTTGGGTTTATTTGGGTTTTTTTAGGTTTATTTGGGTTTTTTTGGGGATTTTTGGGTCGGGTTTTTTCCGAGTGGATTTTTTGGGTTAAATTCGGGTTTTTTTGGGTCTGGGGTCTCAGGACATCCACCGGAAGCGGATGGAGAAGGAGCTGCTGGGGAGGGATTTTTGGGTTTATTTGGGTTTATTTGGGTTTATTTTGGACAATTTTGGGTTTTTTGGGTCGGGATTTTTCCGAGTGGATTTTTTGGGGTAAATTCGGGGTTTTTTGGGTCTGGGGTCTCAGGACATCCACCGGAAGCGGATGGAGAAGGACCTGCTGGAGCTGCAGACCCTCATCGACGCCCATTTCGAGCAGCGGCGCCGTGAGGAGGAGGAGCTGAAGGGGTTAATGGAGCGCATCGTGAGTTCGGCATTTTTGGGGGATTTTTGGGATTTTTGGGTTTTTTTGGGTTTTTTTGTGTCTGGAGATGTTATTTGGGGATTTTGGGGAGGTGCTCTGGAGTTTTTTTGGGAAATTTGGGGGTTTTGTGTTTTTTTGGGGT
Source organism: Taeniopygia guttata (assembly GCF_003957565.2). NCBI lineage: Eukaryota > Metazoa > Chordata > Aves > Passeriformes > Estrildidae > Taeniopygia > Taeniopygia guttata. The sequence goes on along the minus strand of NC_054769.1, from coordinate 233,510 downwards.
GATTTCAGGTGAGTTTGGGGATTTTTTTGGGGTGTTTTGAGGCAGTTTTTGGGGTTTTGGGGATTTTTGGGCTGTTTTGGGGTTGTTTTGGGGTGTTTTGGGCCATTCTGAGGTGATTTGGAGTGTTTGGGGCGGTTTTGGGGTGTTTTTTAGCTGTTCTGGGGTGGTTTGGGCTGGTTTTGGGGTACTTTGGGCAGGTTTTGGGGTGCTTTGAACTGGTTTTGGCTCTTTTTTGGGGTTTTTTGGGTTTTTTTGGGGTTTTTTTTGGTGTCTGGAGACGTTATTTGGGGATTTTGGGGAGGTGCTCTGGAGTTTTTTGGGGAAATTTGGGGGTTTTCTGTCTTTTTGGGGTGATTTCAGGTGAGTTTGGGGATTTTTTTGGGGTGTTTTGAGGCAGTTTTTGGGGTTTTTGGCATTTTTGGGCTGTTTTGGGGTGCTTTGGGCCATTTTTGGGGTTTTTTTGGGTTTTTGGGGTGTTTTGGCTGTTTGGGCTGTT
>NC_054769.1:0-232514 GCF_003957565.2 Taeniopygia guttata | reverse complement strand
GGTTTTTGGGGTTCCATTTTGGGGTTGTTTTTGGGGTTTTTGGGTTCCCAGTTTGGGGTTCCCATTCCCATTTTGTGGTAATTTTTGGGGTAATTTTTGGGGTTTTTGGGGTTCCCAGTTTGGGGTTCCCAGTTTGGGGTAATTTTTGGGGTTTTTGGGGTTCCCAGTTTGGGGTTCCCATTCCCAGTTTAGGGTCCCATTTTGGGGTTATTTTTGGGGTTTTTGGGGTTTCCACTTTGGGGTTCCCATTCCCATTTTGGGGTCCCTTTTTGGGGTAATTTTTGGGGTTTTTGGGGTCCCATTTTGGGGTAATTTTTGGGGTTTTGGGGTTCCCAGTTTGGGGTTCCCATTCCCAGTTTGGGGTTCCCATTTTGGGGTAATTTTTGGGTTTTTTGGGGTTCCCAGTTTGGGGTCCCAGTTTGGGGTTCCCATTCCCATTTTTGGGGTCCCTTTTTTGGGTAATTTTTGGGGTTTTTGGGGTTCCCAGTTTGGGGTTCCCATTCCCAGTTTGGGGTCCCATTTTGGGGTAATTTTTGGGGTTTTTGGGGTCCCATTTTGGGGTAATTTTTGGGGTTTTTGGGGTTCCCATTTTGGGGTAATTTTTGGGGTTTTTGGGGTCCCATTTTGGGGTAATTTTTGGGGTTTTTGGGGTTCCCAGTTTGGGGTTCCCATTCCCAGTTTGGGGTCCCATTTTGGGGTAATTTTTGGAGTTTTTGGGGTCCCATTTTGGGGTAATTTTTGGGGTTTTTGGGGTCCCATTTTGGGGTAATTTTTGGGGTTTTTGGGGTTCCCAGTTTGGGTTCCCATTTTGGGGTGGTTTTGGGGGTTTTTGGGGTCCCATTTTGGGGTAATTTTTGTGGTTTTTGGGGTTCCCAGTTTGGGGTTCCCATTCCCAGTTTGGGGTTCCCATTTTGGGGTAATTTTTGGGGTTTTTGGGGTCCCATTTTGGGGTAATTTTTGGTATTTTTGGGGTTCCCAGTTTGGGGTTCCCATTCCCATTTTGGGGTCCCTTTTGGGGTAATTTTTGGGGTTTTTGGGGCTCCCAGTTTGGGGTTCCCATTCCCAGTTTGGGTTCCCATTTTGGGGTAATTTTTGGGGTTTTTGGGTTCCCTTTTCGGGTAATTTTTGGGGTTTTTGGGGTTCCCAGTTTGGGGTTCCCATTCCCAGTTTGGGGTTATTTTTGGGGTAATTTTTGGAGTTTTTGGGGTCCCATTTTGGGGTAATTTTTGGGGTTTTTGGGGTCCCATTTTGGGGTAATTTTTGGGGTTTTTGGGGTCCCATTTTGGTGTGGTTTTTGGGGTTTTTGGGGTCCCATTTTGGGGTAATTTTTGGGGTTTTTGGGGTCCCATTTTGGGGTTATTTTTGGGGTTTTTGGTGTCCCATTTTGGGGTAATTTTTGGGGTAATTTTTGGGGTTTTTGGGGTTCCCGAACTGACCCCGCCCCTCCCCCCAGATCAACGTCCTGTACAACCGCATCAGCCACGCCCAGAAATTGTAAATTCGGCATTTTGGGAGATTTTGGGGTGTTTTTGGGGGATTTTGGGGGATTTGGGGACTTTGGGGGGACCCTGAGGGTTTTTGGGGTTATTTGGGGGAAATTTGGGGATTTTTGGGGTTTTTTTTTGGGTTTTTCGGGGGCTCATTTTGGGGGGTTTTGGGAGTATTTTTGGGGCATTTTTTGGGGTATTTTGGGGCGGTTTTGGGTCGTTCTGGGGTGTTTTGTGGTATTTTGGGTCATTTTCATGATATTTTGGGTGGTTTTGGGACATTTTTGGGGTACTCCGGGGTGTTTGGGGGATTTTTGGGCCATATTTGGGTCTTTGGGGTATTTTGGGGCATTTTGGGGCAGTTTTGGGGCATTTTTGGGCGTTTTGGGGCTATTTTTGGGGATTTTGGTCCATTTTTGGGCGTTTTGGGGGGGTTTTGGGGCTATTTTTGGGAATTTCAGTATATTTTTGGGTATTTTGGGGCCTTTTGGGGTTATTTTGGGGCATCTCTCGGCATTTTGGGGTTTTTGGGGGGCATTTTTGGGCGTTTCGGGGTTATTTTGGTCCATTTCGGGCCATTTTGGGCCATTTTCGGCCGCCCCTCCCCCACAGCAAGAAGGTGGCCAAGGGCCGCGTGGGCGGGCGCTGGAAGTGACCCCGCCCCCTCTGACGTCACGGCGCGGGAACCCCCTTTACGTCACCCTTTAAACCCGTTACGTCAATAAAAAACCCGTTACATCATCAAAAAAAACGCGATTACGTCACTATCCATGACGTCACCCCGCACCGCCCTTCCCGTCGTGCCCCGCGGCCGCCGCGCCGTTGCCATGGCGACCACGCCCCCGCGCTTCCGGCCCCGCCCCCCTGCGGCGGCGGCCCCGGGCCCGCCATGGCGGCGGCGGCGGCGGCGGCGGCGGCGGCGGCGGCCCGGAGCGGCGGCGGGAGCAGCTGCGGCGCTGGGAGGAGGCGGCGGCGGCGGCGCCGGGCCCGGGGGAGGCTCGGCCGGGGCCGCCGCGGGTCCGTTTCGAGCGGCAGGCCGAGTTCCGCGCCGCCTGCGCAGGCGCAGAGCTGGCCGAGGCGCGCGCCATGGTGATGGCGCCCGAGGGCGGGGGGCGCGCGCTGCTGGGCGGGGCCAACGCGGACGGCATCAGCGCGCTGCACCAGGTGGGCGGGGCCTGGGGAAAGGGGGCGGGGTTTGGGGAATAGGGGCGGGGTTTGGGGAATAGGGGCGGGGTTTGGGGAAATAGGGGCGGGGTTTGGGGAAATAGGGGCGGGGTTTGGGGGAAATGGGGCGGGGTTTGGGGGAATAGGGGCGGGGCCAACGCGGACGGCATCAGCGCGCTGCACCAGGTGGGCGGGGCCAGGGGAAAGGGGGCGGGGTTTGAGGGGATAGGGGCGGGGTTTGGGGGAATAGGGGCGGGGTTTGGGGGAATAGGGGCGGGGTTTGAGGGGATAGGGGCGGGGTTTGGGGGAATGGGGCGGGGCCAACGCGGACGGGATCAGCGCGCTGCACCAGGTGGGCGGGGCTTGGGGGAAAGGGGGCGGGGTTTGAGGGGATAGGGGCGGGGTTTGGGGGAATAGGGGCGGGGCCAACGCGGACGGGATCAGCGCGCTGCACCAGGTGGGCGGGGCTTGGGGGAAGGGGGCGGGGTTTGGGGATATAGGGGCGGGGCCAACGCGGGCGGGATCAGCGCGCTGCACCAGGTGGGCGGGGCCTGGGGGAAAAGGGGCGGGGTTTGGGGGGAAAGGGGCGGGGTTTGCGGAATAGGGGCGGGGCCAATAGCGGCGCGCGGTGTCGGGTGGGCGTGACCTGTGGGGAGTGGGAGGGGCTTAGGGTGAGTGGGCGGAGCTTTGGGGGCCTATGTGGGGTCTGGGGGTGTCCCCTGATGTCCCCAATGTCCCCAGGGGTGTCCCCAACATCCCAAATGTCCCCAGGGGTGTCCCCAATGTCCCCACGGTGTCCCCAAGATGTCCCCAATGTCCCCAATGTCCCCAGCGGTGTCCCCAGGGGTGTCCCCATGGTGTCCCCAGCATGTCCCCACGGTGTCCCCGATGTCCCCACGATGTCCCCAATGTCCCCAATGTCCCCAGGGGTGTCCCCAATGTCCCCAGCCTTGTCCCCGATGTCTCCAAGATGTCCTCGATGTCCCCAACCCCATCCCCAGTGTCCCCAGGGGTGTCTTTGATGTCCCCAGTGTCCCCAGGGGTGTCCCCAAGATGTCCCCACGGTGTCCCCACGGTGTCCCCAATGTCCCCACGATGTCCCCAATGTCCCCACGATGTCCCCAAGATGTCCCCAATGTCCCCAGGGGTGTCCTCAATGTCCCCAACCCCATCCCCAGTGTCCCCAGGGGTGTCCCCGATATCCCCAAGATGTCCCCAAGATGTCCCCAAGATGTCCCCAATGTCCCCAGGCGTGCATTGACGAGAACATGGAGGTGGTGCCGTCCCCGAGGGGGTTTTGGGGTGTCCCTGGGAGTGTCCCCAATGTCCCCAGGGGTGTCCCCAATGTCCCCAGGGGTGTCCCCACGGTGTCCCCAATGTCCCCAAGATGTCCCCAAGATGTCCCCAAATGTCCCCAGGCGTGCATTGACGAGAACATGGAGGTGGTGCAGTTTCTGGTGGAGAGCGGTGCCGATGTTAACCAGGCGGACAACGAGGGCTGGACCCCCCTGCACGTGGCGGCGGCCTGCGGGTGCCACCACATCGCCCAGTGAGTGCCCAAAACGTGCCCAAAATACGCCCAAATCGCCCCAAAAATATCCACAAAATATCCACAAAATAGCCCCAAAACATCTCCAAAATATCCCCAAAATATCCCCAAAATATCCCCGAAATATCCCCAAAATACCCTGAAATCACCCCAAAAATATCCACAAAATATCCACAAAATACCCCCAAATCACCCCAAAAATATCCACAAAATACCCTGAAATCACCCCAAAAATATCCCAAAAATATCCCTGAAATATCCCTGAAATCACCCCAAAAATACCCCCAAAAATATCCCCAAAATATCCACAAAATATTCCCAAAAATATCCCCAAAATACCCTAAAACATCCCCGAAATATCCCCAAAAATATCCACAAAATACCCTGAAATCACCCCAAAAATATCCCCAAAATACTCCGAAATCACCCCAAAAATATACACAAAAAAATCCACAAAATATCCCCAAAATATCCCCGAAATATCCTCAAAATACCCCGAAATCACCCCAAAAATATCCACAAAATGTGCCTGAAATATCCCCAAAATATTCCTGAAATATCCCTGAAATATCCCCAAAATACCCCCAAATCACCCCAAAAATATCCACAAAATATCCTGAAATCACCCCAAAAATATCCCCAAAATATTCCCAAAATACCCTGAAATAGCCCCAAAAATATCCCCAAAATATCCCCAAAATATACCCAAATATAGCTACAAAATATCCCTAAAAATAGCCCCAAAATACCCCGAAATCACCCCAAAAATATCCCCAAAATCACCCCAAAAATACCCCAAAAATATGCCCAAAATATCCCCAAAATATCCCCAAATGTAGCTACAAAATATCCCCTAAAATATCCCCAAAATACCCTGAAATCACCCCAAAAATATCCTCAAAAATAGCCCCGAAATATCCCCAAAAATACCCCAAAATACCCCTGTGTGACCCTGTGTGACCCTGTGACCCCTGTGACCCCTGTGTGACCCCTGTGTGACCCCTGTGTGACCCCTTGTGTGACCCTGTGACCCCTGTGTGACCCCTGTGTGACCCCTGTGTGACCCCGTGACCCCTGTGTGACCCCACAGGTACCTGCTGTTGCACGGGGCCGATGTCACCGCCCTCACCTGTGACCCCTGTGTGACCCCTGTGTGACCCCGTGACCCCTGTGTGACCCCTGTGTGACCCTGTGACCCCTGTGTGACCCCTCTCACAGGTACCTGCTGTCCCACGGGGCCGATGTCACCGCCCTCACCTGTGACCCCTGTGTGACCCCTGTGTGACCCCTGTGTGACCCCTGTGTGACCCTGTGACCCCTGTGTGACCCTGTGACCCCTGTGTGACCCCTCAGGTACCTGCTGTCCCACGGGGCGGATGTCACCGCCCTCACCTGTGACCCCTGTGTGACCCCTGTGTGACCCCTGTGTGACCCCTGTGTGACCCCTGTGTGACCCTGTGACCCCTGTGTGACCCCTGTGTGACCCCTGTGACCCCTGTGTGACCCCTGTGTGACCCCACAGGTACCTGCTGTCCCACGGGGCCGATGTCACCGCCCTCACCTGTGACCCCTGTGTGACCCTGTGACCCCTGTGTGACCCCTGTGTGACCCCGTGACCCCTGTGTGACCCCTGTGTGACCCCTCTCACAGGTACCTGCTGTCCCACGGGGCCGATGTCACCGCTCTCACCTGTGACCCCTGTGTGACCCCTGTGTGACCCCCCAGGTACCTGCTGTCCCATGGTGCCGATGTCACCGCTCTCACCTGTGACCTGGAGCTGCCCCTGGAGGTGGCCGAGGACGAGGCGCTGGAGGAGCTGCTGAGGGCGGAGCTGAACAGCCGAGGTGGGCGGGGCTTGGGGGGGCGGGGCTTGTGTGCTGAGGGCGGAGCTACAGAGCCGAGGTGGGCGGGGCCTAAACGGGCGGGGCCTAAGGGTGGGCGGGGCCTAAGGGTGGGCGGGGCTTTGGGGATGGGGGTGTGGTTTGTGGTGGGTGTGGCCTAGGAAGGCGTGGCTGTGCCCAGGTGTGCCCAGGTGTACCCAGGAGTGGTCAGGACACATCCAGGTGTGCCCAGGTACCGCCATGGTGTGTCCGGGTGTGGTCAGTTTGTGCCCAGGTATGGTCAAGGCATGTCCAGATATGGTCTGTTTGTGCCCAGGTGTGGTCAAGGTGTGCCCAGGTACCACCACAGTGTGTCCAGGTGTGCCCAGGTGTGGTCATGGCATGTCCAGGTGTGCCCAGGTGTGGTCAAGGTGTGCCCAGGTGTGCCCAGGTACTGCCCTAGTGCATCCAGGTATGGTCAGGGTGTACCCAGGTGTGCCCAGGTGTGGTCATGGCATGCCCAGGTGTGCCCAGGTACCTCCATAGTGTGTCCAGGTGTGGTCAGTTTGTGCCCAGGTGTGCCCAGGTGCCTCCATAGTGTGTCTGGGTGTGGTCAGGGCACGCCCAGGTGTGCCCAGGTATGGTCAGGGCGTGCCCAGATGTGGTCAGGGTGTGCTTAAGGTGTGTCCAGGTGTGACCAGGTACCTCCATAGTGTGTCTGGGTGTGATTAGGGCACATCCAGGTGTGCCCAGGTGTGGTCATGGCACGTCCAGGTGTGGTCAAGGTGTGCCCAGGTGTGCCCAGGTACAGCCCTAGTGCATCCAGGTATGGTTAGGGCACATCCAGGTGTGCCCAGGTGTGGTCATGGCATGTCCAGGTGTGCCCAAGTTTGGTCAAGGTGTGTCCAGGTGTCGTCAGTTTGTGCCCAGGTGTGATCAGGGTGGTCCCAGGTGTGCCCAGGTACCACCATGGTGTGCCCAGGTGTGCCCAGGTGTGCCCAGGTGTGCCCAGGTGTGCCCAGATGTGGTCAGGGTGTGCCCAGGTGTGCCCAGGTACCACCATAGTGCATCCAGGTATGGTCAGGGTGTGCCCAGGTGTGCCCAGGTGTGCCCAGGTGTGCTCAGGTGTGGTCAGTTTGTGTCCAGGTGTGCCCAGGTACTGCCACAGTGTGTCCGGGTGTGCCCAGGTGTGCCCAGGTGTGGTCAGGTGTGGTCAAGGTGTGCCCAGGTACCGCCATAGTGTGTCCAGGTGTGGTCAGTTTGTGCCCAGGTGTGCCCAGGTGTGCCCAGGTGTGCCCAGGTGTGCTCAGGTGTGTTACCTGTGCCAGGTGTGACCGTGGCCGATGCCAAGCGCGCCGAGGAGCGGCGGATGCTGCGGGACACGCGGCCCTGGCTGGGTCAGGGTGTGCCCAGGTGTGGTTAGTTTGTGCCCAGGTGTGCCCAGGTGTGCCCAGGTGTGCTCACCTGTGCCCACCTGTGCCAGGTGTGACCGTGGCCGATGCCAAGCGCGCCGAGGAGCGGCGGATGCTGCGGGACACGCGCCCCTGGCTGGGTCAGGGTGTGCCCAGGTGTGCCCAGGTGTGGTTAGTTTGTGCCCAGGTGTGCCCAGGTGTGCCCAGGTGTGCTCAGGTGTGTTACCTGTGCCAGGTGTGACCGTGGCCGATGCCAAGCGCGCCGAGGAGCGGCGGATGCTGCGGGACACGCGCCCCTGGCTGGGTCAGGGTGTGCCCAGGTGCAGTCAGGGTGTGCCCAGGTGTGCCCAGGTGTGCTCAGGTGTGCCCAGGTGTGCTCAGGTGTGTTACCTGTGCCAGGTGTGACCGTGGCCGATGCCAAGCGCGCCGAGGAGCGGCGGATGCTGCGGGACACGCGCCCCTGGCTGGGTCAGGGTGTGCCCAGGTGTGCCCAGGTGTGCTCAGGTGTGTTACCTGTGCCAGGTGTGACGGTGGCCGATGCCAAGCGCGCCGAGGAGCGGCGGATGCTGCGGGACACGCGGCCCTGGCTGGGTCAGGGTGTGCCCAGGTGTGCCCAGGTGTGGTTAGTTTGTGCCCAGGTGTGCTCACCTGTGCTCACCTGTGCCAGGTGTGACCGTGGCCGATGCCAAGCGCGCTGAGGAGCGGCGGATGCTGCGGGACACGCGCCTCTGGCTGGGTCAGGGTGTGTCCAGGTGTGCCCAGGTGTGGTTAGTTTGTGCCCAGGTGTGCCCAGGTGTGCTCAGGGTGTGCCCAGGTGTGCCCAGGTGTGCTCAGGTGTGCCCACCTGTGCCAGGTGTGACGGTGGCCGATGCCAAGCGCGCCGAGGAGCGGCGGATGCTGCGGGACACGCGCCCCTGGCTGGGTCAGGGTGTGCCCAGGTGTGCCCAGGTGTGGTTAATTTGTGCCCAGGTGTGCTCAGGTGTGCCCACCTGTGCCAGGTGTGACCGTGGCCGATGCCAAGCGCGCCGAGGAGCGGCGGATGCTGCGGGACACGCGCCTCTGGCTGGACTCGGGGCAGCTGCGGGACTGTCCCCACCCGGCCACCGGCGCCAGCGCGCTGCACGTGGCGGCCGCCAAGGGATACATCGAGGTCATGAGGTGGGAGCGGCGCCCAAACGGACCCAAAACGGCCCCAAAATAGCCCCGAAATGTCACCAAAATATCACCAAAATGTCACCAAAATAGCCACAAAATAGCCCCAAAATAGCCACAAAATATCACCAAATTATCCCGGAAATAGCCCCAAAATAGCCCTAAAAATACCCCCAAAACTTAACCAAATAGCCCCGAAATAGCCTCAAAATATCCTGGAAATATCCCCAAAATAGCCCTAAAAACGGCCCCAAAACTTACCAAAATAGCCCCAAAACAGACACAAAATATCCTGGAAATAGCCCTGAAATAGCCCCAAAATAGCCACAAAATATCACCAAACTATCTTGGAAATAGCCCCAAAATAGTCCTAAAGTAACCCCAAAAATGGCCCCAAAATAGACACAAAATAGCCCCAAAATAGCCACAAAATATCACCAAAATATCCTGGAAATAGCCCTGAAATAGCCACAAAATAGGCCCCAAAATAGACACAGATACGGCCCCAAAATAGCCACAAAATATCACCAAAATATCCCGGAAATAGCCCCAAAATAACCCTAAAGTAGCCCCAAAATAGCCCTAAATAGACACAAATAACGCCCCAAAATAGCCCCAAAATAGCCACAAAATATCCCCCACCCCCAGTGCGGTTCCACCCAATTTTTGTGTCATTTTTGTGTTATTTTTGTGGTTTTTTTTGGGTGAATTTTGTGTGTTTTTGGTCCCCAGGCTGCTGCTGGCCGCTGGTTACGACCCCGACGTGCGGGACAAGGACGGCTGGACCCCGCTGCACGCGGCGGCGCACTGGGGCGTGGAGGAGGCGTGCCGGGTCCTGTGCGAGCACCTCTGCGACATGAGCCCCCAGAACAACGTGGTGAGGGGATTTTGGGGCCAATTCCGGCGATTTTGGGACATTTTGGGGCATTTTCAGGGGATTTTGGGACATTTTATTGGGATTTTTTGGGATTTTATAGCGGTTTTATCGGGGTGTTTTTGGGGCGTGCCGGATCCTCTGCGAGCACCTCTGCGACATGAGTCCCCAGAACAACGTGGTGAGGGGATTTGGGGCGAATTCCGGGGATTTTGGGACATTTTGGGACATTTTGGGACATTTTCAGCAGTTTTTAGGGGGTTTTATATGGGTTTTTGGGGTTTTTTTTGGGGGGTTTTTGGGGCGTGCCGGGTCCTCTGCGAGCACCTCTGCGACATGAGCCCCCAGAACAACGTGGTGAGGGGATTTGGGGCCAATTCCGGCGATTTTGGGACATTTTGGGCCATTTTATGGGGATTTTGGGGCATTTTATGGGGATTTTGGGTCTGGTTTTGGTGGATTTGGGGAGGGGTTTTTGGGGCGTGCCGGATCCTCTGCGAGCACCTCTGCGACATGAGCCCCCAGAACAACGTGGTGAGGGCATTTGGGGCCAATTCCGGCGATTTTGGGACATTTTGGGACATTTTGGGGCATTTTATGGGGATTTTATAGGGGTTTTTGGGGGGTTTTTGGGGGGTTTTTGGGGTTTTTGAGGCGTGCCGGCTGCTGTGCGAGCACCTCTGCGACATGAGCCCCCAGAACAACGTGGTGAGGGGATTTGGGGCGAATTCCGGCGATTTTGGGGCATTTTGGGACATTTTGGGGCATTTTATGGGGATTTTGGGGGGTTTTGGGAGGTTTTGTAGGGGTTTGTGGGGGGTTTTGGGGGTGTTTTTGGGGGTTTTCGGGGGGTTTTTGGGTATTTTACAGGGGATTTTCAGGGATTTTTCAGGGTTTTTTGGGGTTTTTTTGGGGTTTTTTGGGGTTTTTCGGGGGGTTTTTGGGTTATTTACAGGGGATTTTTGGGGATTTTTCAGGGTTTTTTGGGGTTTTTTGGGCGGTTTTTGGGGAATATTCGGGGGTTTTGGGTTATTTACAGGGGATTTTCAGGGATTTTTCAGGATTTTCAGGGATTTGGGGGGGGTTTGGGTTTTGGGTTTTTTGGGGGTTTTTGGGGGTTTTTGGGGCATTTTTGGTTTTTTTTGTGTTATTTACAGGGGATTTTCAGGGTTTTTGGGGGTTTTGGGGGGTTTTTTGGGGTGTTTTTGGGTTATTGACAGGGGATTTTCAGGGATTTTCAGGGTTTTTCGGGTTTTTGGGGTTTTTGGGGAATTTTCGGGTTTTTTTTGGGTTATTTACAGGGGATTTTCAGGGATTTTTCGGGGTTTTTGGGGTTTTTGGGTTATTTACAGGGGATTTTCAGGGATTTTTCAGGGATTTTTTTGTTTTTTTGGTTTTTTGGGGTTTTTTTGGGGCTTTTTCGGGGGGTTTTTGGGTTATTTACAGGGGATTTTGAGGGATTTTTCGGGGTTTTCAGGGATTTTCAGGGATTTTTGGGTTTTTTGGGGTGTTTTCAGGGGATTTTTGGGTTATTTACAGGGGATTTTCAGGGATTTTTAGGGGTTTTCAGGGATTTTCAGGGTTTTTGGTTTTTTTTTGGGTTTTTTTGGGTTTTTGGGGTTTTTTTCGGGGGTTTTTGGGTTATTTACAGGGGATTTTCAGGGATTTTTTGGGGTTTTAGGGTTTTTGGGTTTCTTTGGGGTGTTTTCGGAGGGTTTTTGGTTTATTTACCGGGGATTTTTCGGGATTTTTTGGGGTTTTCAGGGATTTTTCGGGGGTTTTGGGTTTTTCGGGGTTTTGGGGGGGTTTTTTTTGTTTTTTTGGGGGGTTTTTCGGGGTTTTGGGGTCAATCCCAGCTGTCCCCCGTCCCCAGGGGCAGCGTCCGTGTGATCTGGCGGATGAGGAGACGCTTCCCCTGCTGGAGGAGCTGCAGCGGCGGCAGCTGCACGTGAGAGCCCCGAAACGGCCAAAAACGGCCCAAAACTGCCCGAAACAGCCCAAAACGGCCCAAAACGGCCCAAAAACTGCCCAAAAACCACCCAAAACAGCCCAAAACGGCCCAAAACGGCCCAAAAACTGCCCAAAACTGCCCAAAACAGCCCAAAAACTGCCCAAAAATCACCCAAAAGCTGCCCAAAACCAGCCCAAAAACACCCCAAAACCACAATCACCCAAAATCAGCCAAATTCACCCCAAAATCACCCCGAAATCCACCCAAAAAAACCAAAATCACCCAAATTTACCCAAATTCACCCCAAAATCTCCCCGAAGTCCCCTTAGAAACCCCAAAATGTTCCAAAACACCCCAAATTCACCCAAAATCAACCAAATTCCCCCAAATTCCCTCCAAAATCACCCCGAAGTCCCCCTGGAAACCCCAAAATGTTCCAAAACACCCCAAATTCCCCCCAAAACCTCCCCGGAAGCCCCAAATCCCAAAACACCCCAAATTCCCCCCAAAACGCCCCCCTGACCCCTCCCCCCTGACCGCCCCTCCCCCCCTGACCGCCCCTCCCCCCTGACCGCCCCTCCCCCCGACCGCCCCTCCCCCCCCTGACCGCCCCTCCCCCCTGACCGCCCCTCCCCCCCTGACCGCCCCTCCCCCCATCCCTGACCGCCCCTCCCCCCCTGACCGCCCCTCCCCCCCCTGACCGCCCCTCCCCCCCTGACCGCCCCTCCCCCCCTGACCGCCCCTCCCCCCCCTGACCGCCCCTCCCCCCCTGACCGCCCCTCCCCCCCCCGCCCTCCCCCCTGACCGCCCCTCCCCCCCTGACCGCCCCTCCCCCCCCTGACCGCCCCTCCCCCCCTGACCGCCCCTCCCCCCCCAGCTCCGCCGCCTGAAGGACCCCGCGGGGGCCCCTCCCCCACCCCCGGCGCCGGACCCCGAGGGAGCCCCTCCCCCCACCGGGGGCGCCAAGCACCGACGGTGAGACCCCGAAACGCCCGAAATCGCCCCAAAAACGCGGCCCCGGAAAATCAGCCCAAAAACGAAAAAAAACCTGAAATATCGCCCCAAAAACCCAAAAATCACCCCAAAGACTCGAAAAAACCCAAAAAATCACCCCAAAAACCCCAAAAATCACCCCAAAAAATGAAAAAATCACCCCAAAACCTCAAAAAAACCCAAAGAAATCACCCCAAAAAATGAAAAAATCACCCCGAAACCCCCGAAATCGACCCAAAAATCCGACCCCGGAAAATCAGCCCAAAACCCCAAAAATCACCCCAAAACCCCCGAAAGCGCCCCAAAAATGCGGCCCCGGAAAATCAGCCCAAAACCCCAAAAAATCACCCCAAAACCGCGAAAAACCTGAAAAATCACCCCAAAAACCTCAAAAATCACCCCAAAATCACCCAAAAACCTCAAAAAACCCCAGAGAAATCACCCCAAAAACCTAAAAAATCACCCCAAAAAATGAAAAAATCACCCCAAAACCTCGAAAAAACCCGAAAAATCACCCCAAAAAATGAAAAATATCGCCCCAAAAACCAAAAAAATCACCCCAAAACCTCAAAAAAAACCCAGAGAAATCACCCCAAAAAATGAAAAAATCATCCCGAAACCCCCGAAATCGCCCCAAAAACGCGGCCCCGGAAAATCACCCCAAAAACAAAAAAAACCAAAAAATCGCCCCAAAAAATGAAAAAAACGCCCCAAAACCTCGAAAAACCCGAAAGAAATCACCCCAAAAAACTAAAGAAATGAAAAAATCACCCCAAAAAATGAAAAATTCACCCCAAAACCCAAAAAGAAAAAAATCACTCCAAAAACCCAAAGAAATCACCCCAAAAACCAAAAAAATCACCCCAAAAACCCAAAAACCCACCCCAAAAAACAAACCCAAAACCCCCCAAAAATACCCCAAAAAAACCATCCCATGATCCCCCAAAATCCCCCTTTTTCCCGAAATCCCAATTTTTTCCCCAAAATGAGGTTTTCCTACCTGCTTTTTGCCCAAAATCCCCATTTTCGCCCCCAAATTTCCATTTTTTTTCCAAAATCCCCATTTTTACCCCCCAAATCCCCGTTTTTTTTCCCGAAATCCCCGTTTTTCCCCCCAAATCTGATTTTTCCCTAAAATCCCATTATTTCTCCCCAAAATCCCCATTTTTACTGCCAAAATCCCCATTTTTTCTCCTAAAATCCCCGTTTTTTTTCCTAAAATCCCGTTTTTCCCCCCAAATCCCATTTTTGCCCCAAATCCCCATTTTTACCCATAAAATCCCCGGTTTTTTGCCCAAAACCCCCGGTTTTTTTCCCAAAATCTCAGGGTTTTTTCCAAATTTCCCTTTTTGCCTAAAATCACGGTTTTTCTCCCCAAATCTTCATTTTTGCCCAAAATCCCCATTTTTACCCATAAAATCCCCGTTTTTTTGCCCAAAATCCCCATTTTTTCACCCAAAATCTCAGATTTTTTTTCCCAAATTTCCCTTTTTGCCCAAAATCTGGGTTTTTCTCCCCAGGAGCTCCGTGTGCCGCCGCAGCTCCCGGGAGCGCCTCTGGGGACCCCCAAAATCCCCATTTTTACCCATAAAATCCCCATTTTTTCACCCAAAATCCCCATTTTTTTGCCCAAAATCCCCATTTTTTTTCCCAAAATCCCCGTTTTTTTCCCCGAATTTCCATTTTTGCCCAAAATCTGGGTTTTTCTCCCCAGGAGCTCCGTGTGCCGCCGCAGCTCCCGGGAGCGCCTCTGGGACCCCCAAAATCCCCATTTTTACCCATAAAATCCCCGTTTTTTTTCCCAAAATCCCCATTTTTTCACCCAAAATCTCAGGTTCTTTTCCCGAATTTCCATTTTTGCCCAAAATCGCCGTTTTTCCCCCCAAATCTCCGTTTTTGCCCAAAATCCCCATTTTTTCCCCTAAAATCCCCATTTTTTCTCCCAAAATCCCCGTTTTTTTTTCCCAAAATCCCCATTTTTCCCCAAAATGACGTTTTTTCTATCTGCTTTTTGCCCAAAATGGCGGTTTTTCTCCCCAAATCTTCTTTTTTTGTCCAAAATCCCCATTTTTACCCATAAAATCCCCGTTTTGTTGCCCAAAATCCCCATTTTTTCACCCAAAATCCCCATTTTTTTCCCAAATTTCCATTTTTGCCCAAAATCGCGGTTTTTCTCCCCAAATCTCTGTTTTTGCCCAAAATCCCCATTTTTACCCATAAAATCCCCATTTTTTTTCCCAAAATCCCTGTTTTTCTCCCAAAATCCCCGTTTTTTCCCCAAAATGAAGTTTTACTATCTGCTTTTTGTCCAAAATCGCGGTTTTTCCCCCCAAATCTTCATTTTTGCCCCAAATCCCCATTTTTACCCATAAAATCCCCATTTTTTTTCCCAAAATCCCCATTTTTACCCATAAAATCCCCATTTTTTTTCCCAAAATCCCCATTTTTCACCCAAAATCCCCGTGTTTTTTTCCCAAATTTCCATTTTTGCCCAAAATCGCGTTTTTTCTCCCCAAATCTTCATTTTTGCCCAAAATCCCCATTTTTTTCCCCAAAATCCCCGATTTTTTTTCCCAAAATCCCCATTTTTTTCCTGAAATCCCCATTTTTTCCCTAAAATGAAGTTTTTCTATCTGCTTTTTGCCCAAAATCGTGGTTTTTCTCCCCAAATCTTCATTTTTGCCCAAAATCCCCATTTTTACCCCTAAAATCCCCGTTTTTTTTCCCAAAATCCCCGTTTTTTCTCCCAAAACCCCCATTTTTTTCCCCGAATTTCCATTTTTGCCCAAAATCTGGGTTTTTCTCCCGAAATCTTCATTTCTGCCCCAAATCCCCATTTTAACCCATAAAATCCCCGTTTTTTTGCCCAAAATCCCCGTTTTTTTTCCCAAAATCCCCGTTTTTTTTCCCAAAATCCCCGTTTTTCCCCCAAATTTCCCTTTTTGCCCAAAATCTGGGTTTTTCTCCCCAGGATCTCCGTGTGCCGCCGCAGCTCCCGGGAGCGCCTCTGGGGACCCCCAAATTCCCCATTTTTACCCATAAAATCCCCGTTTTTTTTGCCCAAAATCCCCGTTTTTTTTTCCCGAAATCCCCATTTTTTCCCCAAAATGAAGTTTTTCTATCTGATTTTTGCCCAAAATCGCGTTTTTTCTCCCCAGGAGCTCCGTGTGCCGCCGCAGCTCCCGGGAGCGCCTCTGGGGACCCCCAAAATCCCCATTTTTACCCAGAAAATCCCCATTTTTTTGCCCAAAATCCCCGTTTTTTCACCCAAAATCTCCGTTTTTTTTCCCGAATTTCCCTTTTTGCCCAAAATCCCCGTTTTTTCCCCCAGGAGCTCCGTGTGCCGCCGCAGCTCCCGGGAGCGCCTCTGGCTCCAGGCCCGGGCCCGGGTGGGGGAGGGGCCGCTGCCCCCCCCCCTGCGCCCCCCGGGGGGGGGAGGGGCGCCCGACAGCGACGAGGGGGGGAGAGTGAGGGGGAGGGGCCGCCCCCCCCGGGGGGTGAGAGCGCTTTGGGGGGAAAAACGGGGATTTTGGGAAAAATGGGGATTTTGGGGGGAAAATGGGGATTTTGGGGGGTAAAATGGGGTTTTGGGGGGAAAAAACGGGATTTTGGGAAAAAAAACCGGGGATTTTAGGGGTAAAAATGGGGATTTTGGGAAAAAAACGGGATTTTGGGAAAAAGGGGTTTGGGGGGAAAATGGGGATTTTGGGGGAAAAACCGGGATTTTGGGGCAAAAAAATGGGATTTTGGGGGGAAAAATTGGATTTTTTTGGGAAAAAATTACGGGATTTTGAGGGTAAACATGGGGATTTTGGGAAAAATGGGGTTGGGGGAAAAAAACGGGATTTTGGGAAAAATGGGGATTTTGGGGGGAGAAAATGGGGATTTGGGGGGGGAAAAATGGGGATTTGGGGGGAAAATGGGGGTTTGGGGGCAGAAAATGGGGATTTGGGGGGGAAAAATGGGGATTTTGGGAAAAATGGGTTTTGGGGGGAATAACGGGATTTTGGGGGAAAATGGGGATTTTGGGAAAATGGGGATTGGGGAGATAAAACAGGATTTTGGGCAAAAATGGAGATTTGGGGGGGGGAAATGGGGATTTGGGGAAAAATGGGGACTGGGAGATAAAATGGGATTTTGATGGGAAAAAGGGGATTTTGGGGGGAAAAATGGGGATTTTGGGAGAAATGGGGATTTTGGGGGGGAAAATGGGGTTTTGGGGGGAAAATGGGATTTGGGGGAAAAGGGGGGATTTTGTAGAAAATGGGAGTTTGGGACAAAAATGGGGTTTGGGAGGGGGATTTTCGGGTTTGAAAATGGGGATTTTGGGGGATTTTTGGAGAATTTTTGGGATTTGGGGATTTTTGGGATTTTCGGGGAAGTTTGGGGGATTTTCAGAGAATTTTGGGGGATTTTCGGGGAATTTTGAGGATTTGGGGATTGTTGGGGATTTTCAGGAAAGTTTGGGGGAATTTTTGGGGAATTTTGTGGGAATTTTTGGGGATTTGGGGATTGTTAAGGATTTTCGGGGAATTTTGGGGGATTTTTGGGGAATTTTGGGGGGATTTTCAGGGAATTTTGGGGAATTTTTTGGGAATTTATGGGGGACTTTTTGGGAATTTTTGGGGATTTGGGGATTGTTACGGATTTTCGGGGAATTTTGGGGGATTTTGGGGGAATTTTGGGGATTTGGGATTGTTACGGATTTTCGGGGAATTTTGGGGGATTTTGGGGGAATTTTGGGGATTTGGGGATTGTTACGGATTTTTGGGGAATTTTGGGGGGATTTTCTGGGAATTTTGGGGGATTTTTTTGGGGATTTTCGCGGAATTTTGGGGGGATTTTTTGGGGGGGGGGGTCCGCAGAGTGGGGTCGTGACCTCTGACCTCCCCTCCCCCCCCAGACCCCCCCGAGGCTCCGCCCCCCCGCGGCCCCGCCCCCCCGCAGCCGGTAAGGCCCCTCCCCCACCCCGGGTTAAAGGGGCGTGGCCTGAGCCTGGCCCCGCCCCCTTGGGGGGTAAAAGGGGCGTGTCCCGGGCCCGGCCCCGCCCCCTGGGGGGTAAAAGGGGCGTGTCCCGGGCCCGGCCCCGCCCCCACCGCCCCCCCAGCCCCCCCCCGGGGCTCTCCTCAGGTCCGGCTCTTTGGGGGCGTGGCCAGGCCCCGCCCGGGACACGCCCCCCGCCCAGGCCCCGCCCCCCGTGCGACGCTCCGCCTCCTCCCCGCGCCTGCAGGTGAGGCCACGCCCCCTTTTGGGGTAAACCACGCCCACCTCGGCTGATGGCCACGCCCACTCATGGCCCCTCCCCCCCACAGGTGTCGGAGACCCCCCAAGGACGCCCCTCCCCCACCCCGCGGGCCCCCAGGTGAGGGGGAGGGGCTTAAAGGGGAGGGGCTAAAGGGGGAGGGGCTTAAATTGGGGTGGGGTCTTTGGTGGGAGGGGCTTAAATGGGGGAGGGGCCTAAATTGGGGTGGGGTCTTGTGGGAGGGGCTTAAAGGGGGAGGGGCTTAAATTGGGGTGGGGTCTTTAAAAGGGGGAGGGGCTAAATGGAGGGGGTTTAAAAGGGGGAGGGGCTGACGCTGCCACCCCTCCCCCACAGCCCCTCCCCCGCCCCGCCCGGAGCCCCCCGGGACCCCCCCGAGCCGCGGGTGCGCAGGTCAGGCCCCTCCCCCTCCCCAAATTGCCCGTTTTTCTCCCCAAAATCCCCTTTTTCCCCCCAAAATCCCCTTTTCCCCCAAAAATCCCCATTTTTCCCCCCAAAATCCCCTTTTCTCCCCAAATTCCCCCTTTTTCCCCCAAATCCCCATTTTCCCCCCCAAATTCCCCTTTTCTCCCCCAAAATCCCCTTTTCCTTCCCAAAATCCCCATTTTTCCCCCAAAAATCCCCTTTTTCTGCCCAAATTCCCCTTTTCTCCCCCAAAATCCCCTTTTCTCCCCCAAAAATCCCCTTTTCTCCCAAAAATCCCCATTTTCCCCCCAAAATCCCATTTTTTTCCCCCCAAATCCCCATTTTCCCCCAAAATCCCCTTTTCCTTCCCCCAATTCCCCTTTTCTTCCCCTCCAAAATCCCCTTTTTCTTTCAAAAATCCCTTTTTCCCCCCGAAAATCCCCTTTTCTCCCCGGAAATTCCCCATTTTTTCCCCTAAAAATCCCTATTTTCCCCCCCAAAATCCCCATTTTTCCCCCCAAAATCCCCTTTTTCTCCCCAAAATCCCCTGTTTTTCCCAAAATCCCCTTTTTCTGCCCAAAATCCCCATTTTTGCCCAAAAATCCTCGTTTTTCCCCCGAATTTCCCCCAGGCCGTTCCAGCCGCCCGCCCGGGACGAGGAGTCGGAGTCGCAGCGCAAAGCCCGGAGCCGCCTGATGCGGCAGGCGCGGAGAGCCACGCAGGTGGGCCCAAAAACCCCCAAAATCACCCCAAAATTACTCAAAAAATGCCCCAAAACCTGCCCCAAACTCACCCCAAAAACTGCTCCAAAAACCCCCAAAATCACCCCAAAAACTGACCCAAAATTACCCCAAAAACTGCCCCAGAATTACTCAAAAATTGCCCCAAAATCACCCCAAAAATTGCCCCAAAATTACTCAAAAAGTGCCCCAAAATCACCCCAAAATCACCCCAAAAACTGCCCCAAAAACTGCCCCAAATCACCCCAAAAACTGCCACAAAATCACCCCAAAAACTGCCCCAAAATTACTCAAAAAGTGCCCCAAAATCACCCCAAAAACTGCCCCAAATTTACTCAAAAATTGCCCCAAACTCACCCCAAAAACTGCCCCAAAAGTACTCAAAAAGTGCCCCAAAATCACCCCAAAAACTGACCCAGAATTACTCCAAAACTGCCCCAAAACCTGCCCTAAAATCATCCCAAAAACTGACCCAAAATTACTCAAAAATTGCCCCAAAATCACCCCAAAAATCGCCCTAAAATTACCCAAAAATTGCCCCCAAAACTGCCCCAAAATCACCCCAAAAACTGCCCCAAAAAGAGCCAAAAACTGCCCCAAAAACAGCCAAAATCACCCCAGAAACTGCCACAAAAACTGCCCCAAAATTGCCCCAAAAACACCTCAAAAACTGCCACAAAATCACCCCAAACACACCTCAAAAAGTGTCCAAAAATCACCCAAAAACTGCCCCAAAATTGCCCCAAACACACCCCAAAAAACTTCCCCAAACACATCACAAATCACCCCAAAAACTGCCCCAAAATTGTCGCAAAATCACCCAAAAACTGCCCCAAAAAGAGCCAAAAACTGCCCCAAAAACAGCCAAAATCACCCCAGAAACTGCCCCAAAACTGCCCCAAAATCCCCCCAAAAACTGCCACAAAATCACCCCAAAAACCCTTCAAAAACTGTCCAAAAATCACCCCTGAAAATGCCACAAAAACTGTCCAAAATCACCCAAAAATTGCCACAAAAATTGCCCCAAAATCATCCCAAAAACACCTCAAAAACTGTCCAAAAATCACCCAAAAACTGCCCCAAAATTGCCCCAAAATCACCCAAAAACTGCCCTAAAAACACCCCCCAAAAACCCACCAAAATCCCATCGTGACCTCTGACCCCTGTGTGACCCCTGTGTGACCTCTGACCCATGTGTGACCCCTGACCCCTGTGTGACCCCTGTGTGACCTCTGACCCCGGCCAGGGCGTGACCCTGCCGGAGCTGCGGGCGGCGGAGCACGGGATTGGCCGAGGCGCCGAGGGGCGTGGCCAGCAGCAGCCAATCAGGGACGAGGGCGGGCGGGAGCCGACCGTGAGTTTTTGGGAGGAATTTGGGGGAATTTGGGGAAATTTGGGGAAAATTGGGGGATTTTGGGGGATTTTGGGGGAAATTGGAGAATTTGGGAGAATTTGGGGGATTTTGGGGAATTTGGGGGGATTTTGGGGAATTTGGGGGAAATCAGAGAATTTGGTGGATTTTGGGGTGAATTTGGGGAGATTTTGGGGGATTTTGGGGGAATTTGGGGGAATATGGGGATTTTGGGGGATTTTGGGGGAATTCGGAGAATTTGGGGGATTTTGGGGGGAATTTAGGGAATTTGGGGCGATTTGGGGGGATTTTGGGGAAATTGGGGAGATTTTGGGATTTTTTGGGGATTTGGGGGGAATTTGGGGAATTTGGGGGAAATCAGAGAATTTGGGGGATTTTGGGGGATTTGGGGATTCTGGGGAATTTTGGGGGAATTTTGGGGATTTTGGGTTTCTGGGGGGGATTTTGGAGGAATTTAAGGGTTTTTGGGGGGATTTTGGGTGGAATTTTTGGGGTTTTTGGGGATTTAGGGTGGAATTTGGGGATTTTTTGGGGATTTTGGGTGGAATTTTTGGGGTTTTTTTGGGGGGATTTTGGGTGGAATTTTTGGGTTTTTGGGGGATTTTGGGTGGAATTTGGGGTTTTTTTGGGGGGATTTTGGGTGGAATTTTTGGGGTTTTGGGGGATTTAGGGTGGAAATTTTGGGGATTTTTTGGGTGGAATTTTTGGGTTCCTCTGGCGAATTTGGAAATTCTGGGGGGGGATTTTGGGGTCTCACCCCCCCCCGTCCCCTCCCCCCCCCCCAGGACCCCCCCCGGCTCCCCTCCCCCACCCGCGGCCCCGAGAGCGACGGGCCCGAGGACGCCCCTCCCCCACCCAGGTACGGGGTTTGGGGGGATTTGGGGAAATTTAGGGAAATTTGGGGGAATTTGGGGAAATTTTGGGAAATTTGGGGGGATTTTGGGGAAATTTGGGGAAATTTGGGGGGATTTGGGGGGAATTTGGGGAAATTTGGGGGAATTTGGGGAAATTTCAGGGGTTTGGGGGGAAATTTCGGGGAATTTGGGGAAATTTGGGGAAATTTGGGGGGACTTTGGGGAAATTTGGGGAAATTCGGGGAAATTTTGGGAAATTTGGGGGAATTTGGGGGAATTTGGGGAAATTTGGGGAATTTTGGGAAATTTGGGGAAATTTGTGGGGAATTTGGGGAATTTTGGGGGAAATTTGGGGGGATTTGGGGAAATTTGGGGGAATTTGGGGAAATTTGGGGAAATTTCGGGGGTTTGGGGGGATTTGGGGGATATTTGGGGAAGTTTGGGGGAAATTTGGGGGAAATTGGGGAAATTTGGGGAGAATTTGGAGAAATTTAGAGGGTCTGAGGTGTTTTAAGGGGATTTTGGGGGATCTGGGTTGAATTTTGGGGGTTTTTTTTGGGGGGTCTGTGATGATTTTGGGGTCTGAATTGAATTTTGGTGGTTTTTGGGTGGGTCTGGGATGATTTTTGGGGTTTTTTGGGTGGATCTGAATTGAATTTTGGTGTTTTTTGGGTGAGTCTGTGATGATTTTGGGGGTCTGTATTTTTTTGGGGTTTTTTGGGGTTTCTGTGATGTTTTTTGGGGGTCTCAGCCCCCCCTGACCCCTCCCCTCCCCCACAGCCCCACCCCGGCCCCGCCCTTCGATTACCAACAGGTAAAGGGGGGGTGGGGGAGGGGCAGGGGGGGTGGGGGAGGGGCGGTGGGGGTGGGGAGGGGCGGGGGGGAGGGGTCTGAGCCCGCCCCTCCCCCCCCAGCTGTTCCAGGAGCTTTGGGGTGAAAACGAGCGGATTTGGGGGGTGGGGGAGGGGATTTGGGGTGGGGGAGGGGCGGGCTCAGACCCCTCCCCCCCCGCCCCTCCCCCCCCAGCTGTTCCAGGAGCTTTGGGGTGAAAACGAGCGGATTTGGGGGTGGGGGAGGGGCAGGGGGGGTGGGGGAGGGGCGGGCTCAGACCCCTCCCCCCCCGCCCCTCCCCCCCAGCTGTTCCAGGAGCTTTGGGGTGAAAACGAGCGGATTTGGGGGCTGGGGGAGGGGATTTGGGGGTGGGGGAGGGGCAGGCTCAGACCCCTCCCCCCGCCCCTCCCCCCCCAGCTGTTCCAGGAGCTTTGGGGTGAAAACGAGCGGATTCGGGAGCAGCTGCAGGAGGCGGAGCTGGCGCTGACCCAGAGCCGGCTGGAGCTGGAGAGGGTCACCCAGGTCAGGGGTCACCGGGGTCATTCGGGGTCATTCGGGGTCACTGGGGGTCACTCGGGGTCATTCGGGGTCACTTGGGGTCACTCAGGTCAGTGGTCACGGGGGGTCATTTGGGGTCACTTCGGGGTCATTTGGGGTCACTCGGGGTCACTCGGGGTCACTGGGGGTCATTTGGGGTCACTGGGGGTCATTTGGGGTCACTGGGGGTCACTCCATGGTCACTCAGGGTCACTCAGGTCAGCGGTCACTCAGGGGTCACGGGGGTCACGCGGGATCACTGGGGGTCATTTGGGGTCACTGGGGTCATTTGGGGGTCATTCGGGGTCATTTGGGGTCAATCAGTGGTCACTCAATGGTCACTCAGGAGTCACCGGGGGTCACCGGGGGTCATTCGGGGTCACCGGGGGTCATTCGGGGTCACTGGGGGTCATTCAGGGTCACTGGGGGTCACTCCATGGTCACTCAGGGTCACCCAGGTCAGGGGTCACCGGGGGACACAGGGGTCATTCAGGGTCACTCTAGGTCATTTGGGGTCACTCAGGGTCACTCAGGGTCACTCAGGGTCACTCAGTGGTCACTCAGGGGTCACTCAGGGTCACTTGGGGTCACTCAGGGGTCACTCAGGGTCACTCAGGGGTCACTCAGTGGTCACTCGGGGTCACTCAGGGGTCAGTGGTCACTCAGTGGTCACTCAGGGTCACCCAGGTCAGGGGTCACTCAGGGGTCACTCAGGGTCACTCAGGGTCACTCAGGGTCACTCAGTGGTCACTCAGGGTCACTCAGGGGTCAGTTGTCACTCCGTGGTCACTCAGTGGTCACTCAGGGTCACTCAGGGGTCACTCAGGGGTCACTCAGCGGTCACTCAGCGGTCACTCAGGGTCACTCAGGGGTCACTCAGCGGTCACTCAGGGTCACTCAGAGGTCACTCACTGGTCACTCAGTGGTCACTCAGGGTCACTCAGGGTCACTCAGTGGTCACTCAGTGGTCACTCAGTGGTCACTCAGTGGTCACTCAGGGTCACTCAGTGGTCACTCAGTGGTCACTCAGGGTCACTCAGGGTCACTCAGTGTCACTCAGGGTCACTCAGTGGTCACTCAGTGGTCACTCAATGGTGACTCAGTGGTCACTCAGTGGTCACTCAGGGTCACTCAGGGGTCACTCATTGGTCACTCAGGGTCACTCAGGGTCACTCAGGGGTCACTCAGGGTCACTCAGGGTCACTCAGGGTCACTCAGGGGTCACTCGGGTCAGGGGTCACTCAGTGGTCACTCAGTGGTCACTCAGTGGTCACTCGGGTCAGTGGTCACTCAGTGGTCACTCAGGTCACTCAGGTCACTCAGTGGTCACTCGGGTCACTCAGGGGTCAGTGGTCACTCAGGGGTCACTCAGGGTCACTCGGGTCACTCAGGGGTCACTCAGGGGTCACTCAGTGGTCACTCAGTGGTCACTCAGTGGTCACTCAGGGGTCACTCAGGGGTCACTCAGGGGTCAGTGGTCACTCACTGGTCACTCAGTGGTCACTCAGGGGTCACTCTCCCTTTCCTGTCCAGCGTCAGGAGCGCAGCGCCGAGCGCCCGGCCCGGCTGGAGCTGGAGAGATTCGTGAGTGTTAACACCAAAAACACACAAAAAACACCCAAAAAACACCCAAAAACCACCCAAAAACCACCCAAAACCATCCCGGAACCCCAAAACCCACCCAAAACCACCCAAAACCCACCCAACAAACCACCCAAAAACCACCTAAAAACATCCTGGAACACCAAAAACATCCCAAAAACTCCCCATAACATCCTGGAACCCCAAAAACCACCCAAAACCACCCCAAAACCACCCAAAACCATCCTGGAACCCCAAAGAACACCCAAAAACCACCCAAAAACCACCCTGGAACCCCAAACCCCCCCCCCCCGCCATATTTCCCCTCACATTTCCGATTTTTACATCACATTTCCTGAATTTTCCCCTCGTGTTTCCCTTAATTTTCCTCTCAACATTTCCCTCCCTTTTCCCCTCACGTTTCTCCATTTTCCCCTCTCATTTTCCCCTCAAATTTCCCCCATTTTCCCCTCACATTTCTCCATTTTTTTCCCCTCACATTTTCCCCATTTCCCCCTCACATTTCTTCCTTTTCCCCTCACATTTCCCACAGTTTTCCCCTCACCTTTTTCCATTTTCCCCCTGACCTTTTTCGCCATTTTCTCCCCTCATGTTGCTCCGCCATTTTGTCCCCTCACATTTGCCGCCTTTTCCCCTCACGTTTTTTCCCTTTTTCCCCTCACGTTTTTTCCCTTTTCCCCCTCACATTTTCCCCTCACATTTTCCCTCTTTCTCACCTCACCTTTTCTCCTTTTCCCCTCACATTTCCCACCATTTTCCCCTCACATTTTTCCATTTTCTCCCCTCGCGTTTCTCCGCCATTTTCTCCCTTCACCGTTCCCGCCTTTTCCCCTCACGCTTTTCCCCCATTTCCCCCTCACATTTCTCCATTTCTCCCCTCACATTTCTCCATTTTCCCCTCACATTTCTCCATTTTCCCCTCACATTTCCCCCATTTTTTCCCCTCACATTTTCCCCTCACATTTCTCCATTTTCCCCTCAAGTTTTCCACCATTTTCCCCTCACATTTTTCCATTTTCTCCCCTCGCGTTTCTCCGCCATTTTCTCCCTTCACCGTTCCCGCCTTTTCCCCTCACATTTCCCCCATTTTCCCCTCACATTTCCCCCGTTTTTCTCCCCTCAAATTTTTCCCATTTTTTCCCCTCACATTTTTCCCCATTTCCCCCTCACATTTTCTCCTTTTCCCCTCACGTTTCCCACAGTTTTCCCCTCGCATTTTTCCATTTTTCCCTGACCTTTCCCGCCATTTTCTCCCCTCATGTTGCTCCGCCATTTTGTCCCCTCACATTTCCCGCCTTTTCCCCTCACGTTTTCTCCCTTTTTCCCCTCACGTTTTTTCCCTTTTTCCCCTCACGTTTTTTCCCTTTTTCCCCTCACGTTTCCTTCCATTTTCCCCTCACCTATTTCCTCCATTTTTCCCTCTTTTCCCTGCACATTTCCCTCCATTTCCCCCTCACATTTCCCTCCATTTCCCCCTCACATTTCCAGCCATTTCCCCTCACATTTCCCTCTCTTTCTCCCCTCACATTTTATCCTTTTTCCCCTCACATTTTCCACAGTTTTCCCCTCACATTTTTCCATTTTCTCCCCTCACCTTTCCTGCCATTTTCTCCCCTCATGTTTCCTGCCATTTCCCCTCACATTTTCCTCCATTTCCCCCTCACATTTCCCTATTTTCCCTCATATTTTTCACCATTTCCCCCTCACATTTTCCCCTCACTTTTTCCACCATTTTCCCCTCACATTTTTCCCCATTTTCCCCTCACATTTTCCTCCATTTCCCCCTCACATTTCTCTCCATTTTCCCCTCACATTTCTCTCCATTTTCCCCTCATATTTTTCCCCTTTCCTGCTCAAATTCACCCCTTTTCCCCTCACATTTTCCCCTCACATTTTCCCTTCACATTTTCCCCTCACATTTTCCCCATTTTCCCCTCACATTTTCCCCTCACATTTTCCCCTCACATTTTCCCCTCACATTTTTCCCCAATTTCCCCTCACATTTTCTCCATTTCCTCCCCTCTCATTTCCCCATTTTCCCCTCACATTTTTCCCCATTTTCCCCTCACATTTTCCCCTCACGTTTTCCCTTCACATTTTTCCCTTTTCCCCTCACATTTTCCCCATTTTCCCCCACATTTCCCCCAATTCTCCCCTGTAATTTCTCCTCCGGGCCCCTCAGGAGCGCCGGGCGCTGGAGCTGAAGGCGGCTGAGCTGGAGGAGGAGCTGAAGGTGAATTTGGAACCCCAAATTCCGGAGATTTTGGGGGGTCTGGGTGCTCTGGGCTCATTTTGGGACGTTTTGGAGTAATTTTGGGTCGTTTTGGGGTGGTTTTTGGGTGGTTTTTGGGTGGTTTTGGAGTAATTTAGGGGTCCTTTTGGGATGGTTTTGTGGTGTATCTTGGGGTGGTTTTGAGGTAGTTTTTGGGTGGTTTCAGTGTAGTTTTGGGGTGTTTTTTTGGAGTGGTTTTGGGGTGGGTCGTTTTGGGGTAGTTTTGTGGTGATTTTGGGGTGCTTTTGGGGTAGTTTTGTGGTGATTTTGTGGTGCTTTTGGGGTAGTTTCGGGATGGTTTTGGGGTGGTGTTGTGATGATTTTGGGGTGATTTTGGGGTACTTTCAGGGTGATTTTTGTGATTTTGGGGTAATTTTGGGGGGTGCTTTGTGGTAATTTTAAGGTAGTTTTGGGAGGGTTTCGGGGTAGTTTCAGGGTGATTTTGTGGTGGTTTCGGGGTGATTTTGGGGTGATTTTGGGGTGATTTTGTGATGACTTTGGGGTGATTTTGGGTTGATTTCGGGGTGATTTTGTGATGATTTTGGGGTGATTTTGTGATGATTTTGTGATGATTTTGGGGTGATTTTGGGGCCCCCGCAGGCGCTGTCGGACCTGCGCGCCGATAACCAGCGGCTGAAGGACGAGAACGCGGCGCTCATCAGGGTCATCAGCAAACTCTCCAAGTGACCCCAAAAACCCCCAAAAACCCCCAAATCCGCCCCAAAAACCCCCAAATCCGCCCCAAAAATCCCCCAAACCCCCCCCCAGCGGGGGCGGAGCCAAACGCGCCGGGGGCGTGGCCAAACGCAGTGGGTGGAGCCAATGCGGAGGGGGCGTGGCCAAAGCGGGAGGGGGGCGGAGCCCCGCGTTAATTGCACTGAATGTAAATCTGCCAAAGGGGCGTGGCCAAAAAGGGGGCGTGGTCTGTGCGCGCCAGGCCCCGCCCCCACCTCTCCCCGCATGCCAATCATGTGCCGTTCGTCCAATCAGAACGCGGGGTGGCGAATGAGGGGCGGGGCTTCATCTTAGCCCCGCCCATCCCGCCAACTCTGCCCCTCCCCCACCCCCGCGAATATTTTTGTGAAAAAAACCGGAAAAAATTAAAAAAAATAGAGGAAATAACGAATAAAAGGAGAAATCGGTGGGGAAAGGGCGCAGCTTTTTATAGAAATATATTTTAAATCTCTGCGGGTACAAATTCCCCTCCCCCACCCCCACCCCCACCCCGCCCCTCCCCCACCCACCCCACATTCCAACCCCGTTTTTTTTTAGTTTTGTCCTTTTTTTTTATATTTTCCTTCTTTTATTCTGTCCAAAAAAAGCTTAAAAAAGAGAAAAGGAAAAGGTGGGGGGATGGGGGGAGGGGAAGGGGGGAGGGGCGATTTTTACCTGCGAAGAGACGTGGGGGGAGGGGCGGGGTGGGGGAGGGGCGTGTGGGGTGGGGGAGGGGAAGTGGAAATAAATTAAATACGAACCAAAAAAAGGGTTTGAGCAGCGCAAAGATCGGGGGAGGAGGAGGAGGAGCGGCGGCGGCGGCGGCTGTGGGGCCCGAGCGCCCCACGGCGGCTGTGGGGCGCGGGGGGAGCCCCTCCCCCCCCCGTTCTGGCGGCGATGTGGGGCGGGGGAGGGCGGCTCCATTGTTGGGGGGCGCGGTGGGGCCTCTCCGTGGGGCTGGAGGCTCCGTGTGGGGCGGGGGCCGCGGCTCGGGGGTCTCTCGGTGGGTCTCGCCGTCCTCCGTGGGGCGGGGGTCGCTCCGTGGGGTTGGGGGTCGCACCTCGGCAGTAGGGAGAAGAGAGAGAGATGTGGGGCGGCCCCGAGCTCTGCCCCCCAACTGAGGCTCTGCCCCACAACAACAGAGGCTCTGCCCCACAACTGAGGCTCTGCCCCACAACTGAGGCTCTGCCCCACACGTCCCGCCCCAAACCCGCGCCGTGGGGCGGCCCCACAAGTCGCCCCCTGCCCACCCCAAATCCCCCCCCCGCCCCTCCGTGGCTGCTGAGGGCACTTATGGGGCAGATCCGGCCCCACATCCCCTCCTCTGCGGCGGATGAGGGGGGAGAGGAGGTTATGGGGCAGCAGCTGTGGGGCAGCAGCCGTGGTTGGGGCGGGTCCGGGCCCCACAGCTCGCTGCCTGACCCACAGAGGCTGTGGGGCAGATGTGGGGCAGGGCTGGTGCGGGTCAGCCCCACTGATGGTCACGTATGGGTCAGATGTGGGGCAGGACTGCTGCGGTTCAGCCTTGCCATGGGTCAGGCCCACTGTGGGTCAGTCCCACTGCTGGTCAAGGCTGATGTGGGGCAGCCCTGCTGTGGGTCAGATGTGGGTCAGAGGAGGGTCAGAGAAGGGTCAGCTCTGCTGTGGGTCAGCCCTGCTGTGGGTCAGAGGAGGGTCAGCCCCGCTGTGGGTCAGGCTTGCTGTGGGTCAGATGTGGGTCAGAGGAGGGTCAGCCCCACTGTGGGTCATGTATGGGGCAGATGTGGGGCAGGACTGCTGCGGTTCAGCCCCGCTGTGGGTCAGAGGAGGGTCAGCCCTGCTGTGGGTCACCCCGCATTGGGTCAGGTGTGGGTCAGAGAAGAGTCAGCCCCGCTGTGGGTCAGATGTGGGTCAGAGGAGGGTCAGCCCTGCCGTGGGTCAGCCCTGGGCCTGCCGTGGGCCCGCCGTGGGTCAGATGTGGGGCAGGGCCGGCAGGCTGTGCCGTGGGTCAGCTGTGGGTCAGCTGTGGGTCAGCTGTGGGTCAGGGCAGCCCCGCCGTGGGCCCGCCGTGGGTCAGATGTGGGGCAGGGCCGGCAGGCTGTGCCGTGGGTCAGATGTGGGGCAGGGCCGGCAGGCTGTGCCGTGGGTCAGATGTGGGGCAGGGCCGGCAGGCTGTGGGTCAGATGTGGGTCAGATGTGGGGCAGGGCCGGCAGGCTGTGCTGTGGGTCAGCCCTGGGCCCGCTGTGGGTCAGCTGTGGGTCAGATGTGGGGCAGGGCCGGCAGGCTCTGGCGGCAGTCGATGGCGCCGCGGTCGGGCCCGGTGTAGGTCAGGGGCAGCCCCCCGAGGAAGCGGCGGCGCTCGGGGGGCTCCAGCCCCACAAGTGGCCCCAGTTGGGCCGTCGGCAGCGCCGGGCGGAAGCTGAGGAGAGAAGGAGGTCAGGGGGGCGCCGTGGGGCAGCCCCACAGCAGGGCGGGACCCCCGAGATGGGGGGCAGCCCCACGGTGGGGTGGGACCCCCGAGATGGGGGGCAGCCCCACAGGGGGCTCCGGCCCCATGGAGGGGTGGGACCCCAAAAAAACGGGGGCTCAGCCCCATAGCGGGGCTCAGACCCCATAGCAAGGGGGGTTCAGCCCCATAGCGGGGTCCAGCCCCATAAACAGGGGTTTGACCCCATGGCAGTGGGGTGGGACCCCATAGCAAGGGGCCTCAGCCCCATAAGTGGGGGCTTGGCCCCATAAGAGGCAGTTCAGCCCCATAAGTGGGGGCTCAGCCCCATAGCGGGGTCCAGCCCCATAAACAAGGGTCTGACCCCATAGCAAGGGGGGCTCAGCCCCATAGCGGGGGTCAGACCCCATGGCAGTGGGGTGTAACCCCATAACGGGGCTCAGCCCCACAGAGAGGGGTTTAACCCCACACAGAGGGACACGGTCCCATATGGGGGGCACAGCCCCACATTGCCCCAAGCAGTGGGGCTCAGCCCCACACCTGGGGGTCAAGCCCCACAGAAGGGGAGGTGACCCCACAGGGCTGAGGGGGGCACAGCCCCATGGCAGGGGGGACTCGGCCCCATGGGGGACAAGCGACACTGTAGGTGGGGCTCAGCCCCATAAGTGGGGGCTCGGCCCCATAAGTGGGGGTTCACCCCATAAGTGGGGGCTCGGCCCCATAAAAGGCAGTTAAGCCCCATAAGTGGGAGCTCGGCCCCATAGGTGGGGATTCAGCCCCATAAGTGGGGATTCAGCCCCATAAGTGGGGGCTCAGCCCCATAAGTGGGGGCTCAGCCCCATAAGTGGGAATTCAGCCCCATAAGTGGGAATTCAGCCCCATAAGAGGCAGTTCAGCCCCATAAATGGGGGCTCAGGTCCATAAATGGGTATTCAGCCCCATAAAAGGCAGTTCAACCCCATAAATGGGGGCTCAGCCCCATAAGTGAGGATTTAACCCCATAAAAGGCGGTTCAGCCCCATAAATGGGGGCTCAGCCCCACAAGAAGGGTGCAGCCCCACTGTGGGGCACAATTAAGAGGGTCCTGCCCTGCTGTGGGGCAGAATCAGGGTCCCTCCGCCCCATAGATGGGGCAGAATCGGGGTTCCCCCACCCCATAGATGGGGCAGAATCGGGGTCCCTCCGCCCTATCGATGGGGCAGAATTGGGGTTCCCGTGCCCACACACTGCACGAATCCCCCCCAAACCCCCCAAGCCCCCCGACTCACCTGCGCCTCCGGGGTCCCCTCCCCGTGCCCCCCGCCCCACACCCGCCCCACAGCCGCCCCACGTACGCCTTGAGGAAGGCGCGCAGGGCGCGGCGCCGCTCCCGCTCGGCGAAGAGGTCGATGAGGCGCGGGCCCATGGCCGGGGCCGAGCGCTGCAGGCGGAAGAAGCGGCTGTAGAGCCCCAGAGCCCACGCGGCGCGCACGGCCAGGGCGTGGGTCACAGCGGGGTCAGAGCGCAGGTTAGGGGGCAGCAGGGCCAGCTCCGTGGTCAGTTCTGTGGGGAGAGAGAGAAATAGGGGTCAGTGGGGTCAGTGGGGTCAGTGGGGTCAGTGGGGTCAGTGGGGTCAGTGGGGCAGCAGGGCCAGCTCCGTGGTCAGTTCTGTGGGGAGAGAGAAATAGGGGTCAGTGGGGTCAGGGCGTGGGTCACGGCGGGGTCCGAGCGGAGGTTAGGGGGCAGCAGGGCCAGTTCCGTGGTCAGTTCTGTGGGGAGAGAAATGGGGGTCAGTGGGGTCAGGGCGTGGGTCACGGCGGGGTCCGAGCGGAGGTTAGGGGGCAGCAGGGCCAGCTCCGTGGTCAGTTCTGTGGGGAGAAATAGGGGGAGCAGTCAGTGGGGTCAGTGGGGCAGCAGGGCCAGTTCTGTGGTCAGCTCTGTGGGGAGAGAGAGAAATAGGGGTCAGTGGGGTCAGTGGGGCAGCACAGACAGCTCCGTGGTCAGTTCTGTGGGAAGAGAGAGAAATAGGGGTCAGTGGGGTCAGGGCGTGGGTCACGGCCGGGTCCGAGCGCAGGTTAGGGGGCAGCAGGGCCAGTTCCGTGGTCAGCTCTGTGGGGAGAGAGAAATAGGGATCAGTGGGGTCAGTGGGGCAGCAGGGCCAGCTCCGTGGTCAGTTCTGTGGGGAGAGAGAGGGACAGGGGTCAGTGGGGTCAGTGGGGTCAGGGCGTGGGTCATAGCGGGGTCCGAGCGCAGGTTAGGGGGCAGCAGGGCCAGTTCTGTGGTCAGTTCTGTGGGGAGAAATAGGGGTCAGTGGGGTCAGTGGGGTCAGTGTGTGGGTCACAGCCGGGTCAGAGCGGAGGTTAGGGGGCAGCAGGGCCAGTTCCGTGGTCAGCTCTGTGGGGAGAGAGAGGGACAGGGGTCAGTGGGGTCACTGTGGTCAGTGGGGTCAGTGGGGCAGCAGGGCCAGCTCGGTGGTCAGTTCTGTGGGGAGAGAGAGAAATGGTGGTCAGTGGGGTCAGTGGGGTCAGGGCGTGGGTCACAGAGGGGTCGGAGCGGAGGTTAGGGGGCAGCAGGGCCAGTTCTGTGGTCAGTTCTGGGGGGAGAAACACGGATTGGGGTCAGTGGGGTCAGTGGGGCAGCAGGGCCAGCTCCGTGGTCAGTTCTGGGGGGAGAGAGAGAAATAGGGGTCAGTGGGGTCAGTGGGGTCAGTGGGGCAGCAGGGCCAGTTCTGTGGTCAGCTCTGGGGGGAGAAATGGGGGTCAGTGGGGTCAGTGCAGTCACTGGGGGGTGGTCAGTGTGGTCACAGCTCCGGGGACACCGAGTGACCCCGGGGGTCACTGGGGTCAGGCTCAGTGGTCAGTTCTGGGGAACCCCCCAGGTTTGGGTGACCCCGCAGGTTTGGGGACCCCCCCCATATTTCTGGACCCCCTCCCCAATTTAGGGCCCCCACCTCCGGAGCTGTTGGTGAAGAGGCAGTAGAGGATGCGGTACGCCGTGAACTCTACTATAAAGAGCCCCCCCCCCCCCAATTCAGGACCCCCCTCCCCAATTCGGGACCCCCCCCCACATTTCAGGACCCCCTCCCCAATTCGGGACCCCTCCCCACATTTCAGGACCCCCACCTCCGGAGCTGTTGGTGAAGAGGCAGTACAGGATGCGGTACGCCGTGAACTCTACTATAAAGAGCCTCCCCCTCCCCAATTCGGGAACCCCCCCATATTTCAGACCCCCCCCATATTTCGGGACCCCTCCCCACATTTCAGGACCCCCACCTCCGGAGCTGTTGGTGAAGAGGCAGTAGAGGATGCGGTACGCCGTGAACTCTACTATAAAGAGCCTCCCCCTCCCCAATTGCAGACCCCCCCCATATTTCAGGACCCCCCCCCCAATTCGGGACCCCCCCCACATTTCAGACCCCTCCCCACATTTCAGGCCCCCCACCTCCGGAGCTGTTGGTGAAGAGGCAGTACAGGATCCGGTACGCCGTGAACTCTACTATAAAGAGCCTCCCCCTCCCCAATTCGGGACCCCCCCCCATATTTCAGACCCCCCCCCATTTTGGGACCCCTCCCCACATTTCAGACCCCCTCCCCACATTTCAGGCCCCCCACCTCCGGAGCTGTTGGTGAAGAGGCAGTACAGGATGCAGTACGCCATGAACTCTACTATAAAGAGCCTCCCCCTCCCCAATTCCGGACCCCTCCCCATATTTCAGACCCCCCCCCATATTTCAGGACCCCCTCCCCAATTCGGGCCCCCCACCTCCGGAGCTGTTGGTGAAGAGGCAGTACAGGATGCGGTACGCCGTGAACTCTACTATAAAGAGCCTCCCCCTCCCCAATTCGGGACCCCTCCCCACATTTCAGGCCCCCCACCTCCGGAGCTGTTGGTGAAGAGGCAGTACAGGATGCGGTACGCCGTGAACTATACTATAAAGAGCCTCCCCCTCCCCAATTCGGGACCCCCCCCCAGATTTAGGGACCCCTCCCCAATTGCAGACCCCTCCCCACATTTCAGGCCCCCCACCTCCGGAGCTGTTGGTGAAGAGGCAGTACAGGATCCGGTACGCCGTGAACTATACTATAAAGAGCCTCCCCCTCCCCAATTCGGGACCCCCCCCATATTTCAGACCCCCCCCAGATTTAGGGACCCCTCCCCACATTTCGGGACCCCTCCCCACATTTCAGGCCCCCCACCTCCGGAGCTGTTGGTGAAGAGGCAGTACAGGATCCGGTACGCCGTGAACTATACTATAAAGAGCCTCCCCCTCCCCAATTCGGGACCCCCCCCATATTTCAGACCCCCCCCAGATTTAGGGACCCCTCCCCACATTTCGGGACCCCTCCCCACATTTCAGGCCCCCCACCTCCGGAGCTGTTGGTGAAGAGGCAGTAGAGGATCCGGTACGCCGTGAACTCTACTATAAAGAGCCTCCCCCTCCCCAATTCGGGACCCCCCCCACAATTCAGACCCCTCCCCACATTTCAGACCCCCTCCCCACATTTCAGGCCCCCCACCTCCGGAGCTGTTGGTGAAGAGGCAGTAGAGGATCCGG
The DNA here is from genome assembly GCF_003957565.2 of Taeniopygia guttata. Classification (NCBI taxonomy): domain Eukaryota; kingdom Metazoa; phylum Chordata; class Aves; order Passeriformes; family Estrildidae; genus Taeniopygia; species Taeniopygia guttata. Next base: position 198,565 of record NC_054769.1, on the reverse strand, counting down.
TACGCCGTGAACTCGCCCTCGCAGCCCGCCAGGCTCTCCCCGTACAGCGCCTTCAGCTGCGTCTGGCACTGGTTGAACTCCTCGTGGTCACCCTGGGCGGGGGGCGACCCTCAGAGACCCCTCCCCAAATGGGCGGGGGTCCCGAGCCCCCCCCGAGCCCCCCCTGAGCCCCCAGACCCCCAAATCCCCCCCACACACCCCACACACCTTCTCCAGCGCAATGCGCGCGTGGGTCTCGTACACCTCCACCGTGAACTCCGTGCGCACGCCCTGCACCTGCGGGGGAATTTGGGGAGGGGGCTTCAATTTGGGGAGGGGTCCCGGGGCACGCCCTGCACCTGCGGGGGAATTTGGGGAGGGGTCTTCAGACTGGGGAGGGGTCCTGAATTTGGGGAGGGGTCCTGAGCCCGGGGAGGGGTCCTGGGGCTGGGGAGGGGTCCTGGGGCACGCCCTGCACCTGCGGGGGGAATTTGGGGAGGGGTCTTGAGCCCGGGGAGGGGGCCTGAGTCTGGGGAGGGGTCCTGGGGCTGGGGAGGGGTCCTGGGGCACGCCCTGCACCGGCGGGGGGGATTTGGGGAGGGGGCTTCAGCCTGGGGAGGGGTCTTCAACCTGGGGAGGGGTCCTGGGGCTGGGGAGGGGTCCTGGGACACGCCCTGCACCTGCGGGGGGAATTTGGGGAGGGGTCTTCAGCCTGGGGAGGGGTCCTGAGCTTGGGGAGGGGTCCTGGGGCACGCCCTGCACCTGCAGGGGGGAATTTGGGGAGGGGGCTTCAGCCTGGGAGGGGTCCTGGGGCTGGGGCCAACAATATGAAGAGGGGTTCTGAATTTGGGGAGGGGTCCTGAATTTGGGGAGGGGTCCTGAGCCCGGGGAGTGGGCCTGGGGCTGGGGAGGGGGCCCACAACATGGAGAGGAGTTCTGAATTTGGGGAGGGGTCTTCAGCCTGAGGAGGGGACCCACAATATGGAGAGGAGTTCTGAATTTGGAGAGGGGTTCTGAATTTGGGGAGGGGTCCTGAGCCTGGGGAGGGGTCCTGGGGCTGGGGGGGGTCCCACAACATGGAGAGGGGTCCTGAATTTGGGGAGGGGTCCCAAGCTTGGGGTGGGGTCCTCAGCCCAGGGAGGGGTCCTGGAGTCGGGACCCACAATTTGGGGAGGGGTCCTGAGCCTGGGGAGGGGTCCTGGGGCTGGGAACCACATAATGGAGAGGGGTCCTGAATTTGGGGAGGGGTCTTCAGCCTGGGGAGGTGTCCTCAGCTTGGGGAGGGGTCCTCAGCCCAGGGAGGGGGCCTGGGGCACGCCCTGCACCTGCGGGAATTTGGGGAGGGGTCCTGAATTTGGGGAGGGGTCCTGAATCTGGGGAGGGGTCCTGGGGCACGCCCTGAACCTGCGGGGGGGAATTTGGGGAGGGGTCTTCAGTCTGGGGAGGGGGCCTGGGGCATGCCCTGCACCTGCGGGGAATTTGGGGAGGGGGCTTCAGCCTGGGGAGGGGTCCCGGGGCTGGGGAGGAGTCCCGGGGCTGGGAACCAACACGTGGAGAGGGGTTCTGAATTTGGGGAGGGGTCTTCAGCCTGGGGAGAGGGCCTGGGGCAAGCCCTGAACCTGCGGGGGGGAATTTGGGGAGGGGTCCTCAATTTGGGGAGGGGTCCTGAGCTTGGGGTGGGGTCCAGAATTTGGGGAGGGGACCCACAATATGGAGGGGGGTTCTGAATTTGGGGAGGGGTCCTGAGCCTGGGGAGGGGGCCTGGGGCACGCCCTGCACCTGCGGGGAATTTGGGGAGGGGTCTTGAGCCCGGGGAGGGGGCCTGAGTCTGGGGAGGGGTCCTGGGGCAAGCCCTGAACCTGCGGGGAATTTGGGGAGGGGTCTTCAGATTGGGGAGGGGTCCCAAAACTGGGGAGGGGTCCTGGGGCACGCCCTGAACCTGCGGGGGAATTTGGGGAGGGGTCTTCAGCCCAGGGAGGGGTCCCAAAACTGGGGAGGGGTCCTGGGGTCGAGACCAACAACATGGGGAGGGGTCCTAAATTTGGGGAGGGGTCCCGAGACTGGGATGGGGTCCTGGGGCTGGGAACCACATAATGGAGAGGGGTTCTGAATTTGGGGAGGGGTCCTGAGCCCGGGGAGGGGTCCCGGGGCTGGGGAGGGGTCCCGAGCTTGGGGAGGGGTCCCGGGGCTGGGGAGGGGACCCATAACATGGAGAGGGGTCCTGAATTTGGGGAGGGGTCCCAAGCCTGGGGAGGGGTCCCAGATTCGGGGAGCAGTCCCAGAATAGGGAGAGGGGTCCCGAATTTGGGGAGGGGTCCCGAGCTTGGGGAGGGGTCCCGAGGCTGGGGAGGGGTCCCAAAACTGGGGAGGGGTCCCGGGGCACGCCCTGCACCTGCGGGGGGGGAATTTGGGGAGGGGTCTTCAGCCTGGGGAGGGGTCCCGGGGCTGGGGAGGGGTCCTGGGGCTGGGAACCAACACGTGGAGAGGGGTTCTGAATTTGGGGAGGGGTCCCAGGGCCGGGGAGGGGTCTTGGGGAGGGGACCCATAACATGGAGAAGGGTTCTGAATTTGGGGAGGGGTCCTGGGGCTGGGGAGGGGTCCCAGGGCCAGGACCCACAATATGGAGAGGGGTTCTTAATTTGGGGAGGGGTCCTGGGGCTGGGGAGGGGTCTTGGGGCCAGGGCCCACAATTTGGGGAGGGGTCCTGAGTTTGGGGAGGGTCCCAGAATACAGAGAGGGGTCCCAAATTTGGGGAGGGGTCCCAAACTGGGGAGGGGCCCCGAATTTGGGGAGGGGTCCTGAGTCTGGGGAGGGGTCCCAGATTCGGGGAGCAGTCCCAGAATAGGGAGAGGGGTCCCGAATTTGGGGAGGGGTCCCAAACTGGGGAGGGGTCCCAAAATCGGGGAGGGGTCTCAGAAGATGGGGAGGGATCCTGAATTTGGGGAGGGGTCCCAAATTTGGGGAGGGGTCCTGAAGGGACTGTGGCTCTCTCGGGACCCCTCCCCAATTTGAAGCCCCCTCCCCAAATTGGGACCCCTCCCCAAATTCTCACCGTCAGGTCCTGCCTGAGGGATTTCAGCCATTCCCAGAGTGAAGCCCCCTCCCCAAATCGAAGCCCCCTCCCCAAATTCTCACCGTCAGGTCCTGCCTGATGGATTTCAGCTGCTCCCAGAGTGAAGCCCCCTCCCCAAGTGAAGCCCCCTCCCCAAATTCTCACCGTCAGGTCCTGCCGCAGGGATTTCAGCTGTTTGCAGCCCCCTCCCCAAATTGAAGCCCCCTCCCCAAATTCTCACCGTCAGGTCCTGCCTGATGGATTTCAGCTGCTCCCAGAGTGAAGCCCCCTCCCCAAATTAGGGACCCCTCCCCAAATTCTCACCGTCAGGTCCTGCCGCAGCGATTTCAGCCATTCCCAGAGTGAAGCCCCCTCCCCAAATGAAGCCCCCTCCCCAAATTCTCACCGTCAGGTCCTGCCGCAGGGATTTCAGCTGCTCCCACAGTGAAGCCCCCTCCCCAAATTGGGACCCCTCCCCAAATTCTCACCGTCAGGTCCTGCCTGAGGGATTTCAGCTGCTCCCAGAGTGAAGCCCCCTCCCCAAATTGGGACCCCTCCCCAAATTCTCACCGTCAGGTCCTGCCGCAGGGATTTCAGCTGCTCCCAGAGTGAAGCCCCCTCCCCAAAGTGAAGCCCCCTCCCCAAATTCTCACCGTCAGGTCCTGCCTGAGGGATTTCAGCTGCTCCATGAGTGAAGCCCCCTCCCCAATTTGAAGCCCCCTCCCCAAATTCTCACCGTCAGGTCCTGCCTGAGGGATTTCAGCTGCTCCATGAGTGAAGCCCCCTCCCCAAATGAAGCCCCCTCCCCAAATTCTCACCGTCAGGTCCTGCCTGATGGATTTCAGCTGCTCGCAGGCCCAGGCGTAGTCGCGGTGCTCAGCCCAGTGCGAGCGCACCAGCGCCAGCGCCTGACGCAGCACCTGCGAATTTGGGGAATTTTGGGGCTTTTTGGTCATTTTGGGTGGATTTTGGGGTTTTTGGGGTTTTTGGGGCGGATTTTCTGCGTTTTCTGGGTGGGTTTTGGGGGATTTTTCAGTGCATTTTGGAGGGTTCTTTAGTGATTTTAAGGTATTTTTGCGGTGGATTTGGGAGAATTTTTGGGGTGGATTTGGGGGAATTTTTGGGGTGGATTTGAGGCAATTTTTGGGGTGGATTTGGAGGAATTTTTGGGGTGGATTTTGGGGTGAATGTTGGTGTTTTCAGATCACTCACTGGCACGGGTCTTGTGGTAGCCGGGTCAGGGATGTTTTGGGGTGGTTTTTGAGGTGAATTTCGGGGTTTTTGAGGTAAATTTTGGTATTTTTGGGGTCATTCACCGGCACAGGTCTCACAGTACTGGGGTCAGGGATGTTTTTGGGATGGAGTTTGATGATTTTTGGGGTAAATTTGGGGGTTTTTGGGTCACTCACCGGCACAGGTCTCACAGTGCTGGGGTCGGGGATGATTTTGGGATGGATTTTGGGTTAAATTTCGGGGTTTTTGGTATCACTCACCGGCACGGGTCTCACAGTACTGGGGTCGGGGTGGATTTTGGGGTAAATTTCGGGGTTTTTGGGGTGGATTTTGGGGTTTTTGGGATGGATATCGGGGTTTTTGGGGTGGATATCAGGGTTTTTGAGGTAAATTTTGGTGTTTTTGGTGTCACTCACCGGCACAGGTCTCACAGTACTGGGGTCAGGGGGGTTTGGGGTGGATTTTGGGGTAAATTTCGGGGTTTTTGGGTCACTCACCGGCATGGGTCTCACGGTGCTGGGGTCGGGGTGGATTTTGGGGTGTATTTCGGGGGTTTTGGGGTGGATTTTGGGGATTTTGGGGTTTTTGGGGTGGATTTTGATGTATTTGGGGTGGATATCAGGGATTTTGGGGTGGATTTTGCTGTTTTTGGGTCACTCACCGGCACGGGCCTGACGGTGCTGGGGTCGGGCGCGCAGGTGAGGCGCAGGTAGCGCTTGGTCACCTCCTGGCAGGTGCCCGACACCTTCAGCTGCTCCCAGTCCGTGTCCCCGGCGGGGGAGGGGCCGGGGGGCGGTGGGGGAGGGGCCGGGGGGGGGTTGGGCCGGGGTTTTTTGGGGGTCCCGGCGCCCCCCGAGCCCCCCAGGCCCCCCTGGAAGCGCTGGGCCCGGCGCTGCCGCCGCACGTCCCGGTCCCGGTCCCGGTCCCCGTCCTCCGGCTCCGGCGGCGGCCGGCGGCGCCCGCGGCGAGGGGGGCACGGCTCCGGCCTGGGATAGGGGGGATTTGGGGGGAAATTTGGGGGGTTTGGGGGTTTGGGGGAAATTAGGGGATTTTGGGGGAAAAATTAGGAGAAATTGGGAAAAAAACGGGGGGATTTGGGGGGTTTGGGGGAAAAAACGGGGGGGAAATGGGGGAAAATGGGGAAAAAACAGGGGGGAAATGGGGGATGTAGGGAAAAAAATGGGGGAAATGGGGGATTTGGGGAAAAAAGGGGGATTTGGGGGGCAAATGGGGGGGTAAATGGGGAAAAATGGGGGGAAATGGGGGATTTGGGGAAAAAAAATGGGGGGAAATGGGGGAAAATGGGGGGAAAATGGGGGATTTGGGGAAAAAAAACAGGGGAAATGGGGGATTTGGGGGAAAATGGGGAAAAATGGGGGATTTGGGGAAAAACGGGGATTTGGGGAAAAACGGGGGAGAAATGGGGGATTTGGGGAAAAATGAGGAAAAAACAGGGAGAAAATGGGGGATTTGGGGGAAATACGGGGGGGAAATGGGGGAAAAAACGGGGGGATTTGGAGGGTTTGGGGGAAAACGGGGAAAAAATGGGGGATTTGGGGGAAAAAACAGGGGGGGAAAAGGGGGATTTGGGGGAGAAAAATGGGGATTTGGGGGAAAAACGGGGGGGGAATGGGGGAAATGGGGGGGAAATGGGGGATTTGGGGAGAAATGGGGATTTGGGGGAAAATGGGGAGAAATTGGGGGAGTAAAATGGGGGAGAATGGGGAAAAACGGGGGGGAAATGGGGGATTTGGGGGTAAAAACGGGGGGAAATGGCAGAAAAATGGGAAAAAAATGGGGGATTTGGGGGAAAAATGGGGAAAAAATGGGGGATTTGGGGAGAAATGGGGGAGGAAATTGGGGATTTGGGGGGAAAATGGGGGATTTGGGGGAAAAATGGGGAATTTGGGAAAAAATGGGAAAAAATTGGAAAATGGGGAGAAATGGGGGGAAAAGGGGGGGGAAATGGGAAAAGAAAGATAGTGAAAAACAGGGAATTTGGGAAAAAAATGGGGAGATGGGGAGTCCCTCCCATTCCCAGTGCTCCCAGTGCCCCCCAGTACCCCCCAATTCCCCCAAATCCCTTCCCAGTCCCTCCCAGTATAAACCAGTCCCCCCCAGTCCCCTCCCAGTGCCCCTTTAACCCCTCCCAGTATAAACCAGTCCCTCCCAGTATAAACCAGTCCCTCCCAGTCCGCCCCAATACCCCCCAATCCCCCCCAAATCCCTTCCCAGTCCCTCCCAGTATAAACCTGTCCCTCCCAGTCCCTCCCAGTTCTCTCCCAGTTCCCCCCAGTCCCCCCCAGTGCCCCTTTAACCCTTCCCAGTATAAACCAGTCCCTCCCAGTTTGGTCCCAGTCCCTCCCAGTCCCCCCCAGTTCCCTCCGAGTGCCCCTTTAACCCCTCCCAGTATAAACCAGTCCCTTCCAGTTTGGTCCCAGTCCCTCCCAGTATAAACCAGTCCATCCCAGTCCCCCCCAGTGCCCCTTTAACCCCTCCCAGTATAAACCAGTCCCTCCCAGTACAAACCAGTGTCCCCAGTACCTCTTGCCGCGCTGTCCCCGGGCCCGGCCCCTCTCCAGGGGTCCCCCCCGGCCCCGCGGCTTTTGGGGACCCGCCCGGCGCCCCCCGGGACGGAGCTCGGGCCCCGAGCCGGAGTCTGAGTCCGAGTCACTGGTGGGGAGAGAACAAACTGGGCAAACTGGGAATACTGGGAGCTCGGGCCCCGAGCCTGAGTCTGAGTCCGAGTCACTGGGGGAGAGAGAAACAAACTGGGATAACTGGGAACAAACTGGGAATGGGAACTGGGCAAACTGGGCAAACTGGGAACACTGGGAGCACTGGGAGCTCCAGCCCCGAGCCCGAGTCCAAGTCCGAGTCGCTGCAGGGGAGAGAGGAACTGGGAATACTGGGAATACTGGGAACACTGGGAATGGGGGCTGGGAACACTGGGAACACTGGGAACAAACTGGGAACACTGGGAACAAACTGGGAACAAACTGGGAACACTGGGAACAAACTGGGAATGGGCAAACTGGGAACACTGGGAGCTCAGGCCCCGAGCCTGAGTCCGAGTCACTGCGGGGGAGAGAGGGACAAACTGGGAACACTGGGAACACTGGGAGGGACTGGGAACAAACTGGGAACAAACTGGGAACACTGGGAGGGACTGGGAACACTGGGAACGGGCAAACTGGGAATACTGGGAACACTGGGAACAAACTGGGAACAAACTGGGAACACTGGGAGGGACTGGGAACAAACTGGGAACAAACTGGGAGCACTGGGAGCTCCGGCCCCGAGCCCGAGTCAGAGTCAGAGTCACTGGGAGAGAGAACAAACTGGGAATACTGGGAATACTGGGAACAGGCAAACTGGGCAAACTGGGCAAACTGGGCAAACTGGGAACACTGGGAACAAACTGGGAACACTGGGAACAAACTGGGAGCACTGGGAACAAACTGGGAGCACTGGGAACAAACTGGGAACACTGGGAACAAACTGGGAACAAACTGGGAACACTGGGAACACTGGGAACAAACTGGGAACACTGGGAACACTGGGAACAAACTGGGAATACTGGGAACACTGGGAGCTCGGGCCCCGAGCCCGACTCCGAGTCCGAGTCACTGCGGGGAGAGAGGGACAAACTGGGAATACTGGGATGGACTGGGCAAACTGGGAACACTGGGAACACTGGGAACACTGGGAACACTGGGAACAAACTGGGAACAAACTGGGAACAAACTGGGAACACTGGGAATACTGGGAATACTGGGAACAAACTGGGAACACTGGGAGCTCGGGCCCCGAGCCCGACTCCGAGTCCGAGTCACTGCGGGGAGAGAGGAACTGGGAATACTGGGAACACTGGAAGGGACTGGGAACGGGCAAACTGGGAACACTGGGAACAGCCAAACTGGGCAAACTGGGAACACTGGGAGGGAATGGGAAAGGGCAAACTGGGAACGGGGACTGGGCAAACTGGGTAAACTGGGATGGACTGGGAGGGACTGGGAACAGCCAAACTGGGCAAACTGGGAACACTGGGAGGGAATGGGAAAGGGCAAACTGGGAACGGGGACTGGGCAAACTGGGTAAACTGGGAGGGACTGGGAGAACTGGGAGGGAACTGGGAATGGGGACTGGGAACGAGCAAACTGGGCAAACTGGGAACACTGGGAACACTGGGAGGGACTGGGAACACTGGGAACGGGCAAACTGGGAGCAGGAACTGGGCAAACTGGGCAAACTGGGACAACTGGGACAACTGGGAACACTGGGAGAACTGGGAGGGACTGGGAATGGGGACTGGGAACGGGCAAACTGGGCAAACTGGGAACAGGGACTGGGCAAACTGGGAGAACTGGGAATGGCCAAACTGGGACAACTGGGAGGGACTGGGAACGGGCAAACTGGGAACACTGGGAGAACTGGGAATGGGGACTGGGAACACTGGGAACATTGGGAACAGGCAAACTGGGCAAACTGGGAGAACTGGGAACGGGGACTGGGCAAACTGGGAACACTGGGAACACTGGGAGGGACTGGGAGAACTGGGAGGGACTGGGAACGGGCAAACTGGGCAAACTGGGAGAACTGGGAACACTGGGAGGGACTGGGCAAACTGGGAGGGACTGGGAACACTGGGAGGGACTGGGAACGGGCAAACTGGGAATGGGAACTGGGACAACTGGGCAAACTGGGAGGGACTGGGAGGGGTTAAAGGGGGACTGGGATAAACTGGGGGGGACTGGGAAGGACTGGGAGCACTGGGAATGGGAACTGGGAGGGTTTGGGGTGGGATATTTGGGGTTATTTGGGGCTATTTTGGGTTATTTCGGGGTTATTTAAACAGGGATTTTTCGGGGCGGTTTTTGGGGTGAATTCCCGGGATTTTGGGTCTCACCTGCGCCGGCAGGGCCGCCCCGGGGAGCGGGAGGAGGAGCGGGAGGGTTTGGGGTGGGTTATTTGGGGATATTTTGGGTTATTTTGGGTTATTTTGGGTCTATTTTAACGGGGATTTTTCCGGGATATTTTTGGGGTGAATTTTGGGGATTTTGGGTCTCACCTGCGCCGGCAGGGCCGCCCCGGGGAGCGGGAGGGTTTGGGGCAGGTTTGGGGTGGGATATTTGGGGTTATTTGGGGCTATTTTGGGTTATTTCGGGGCTATTTTAACCGGGATTTTTCCGGGATATTTTTGGGGTGAATTCCGGGGATTTTGGGTCTCACCTGCGCCGGCAGGGCCGCCCCGGGGAGCGGGAGGAGGAGCGGGAGGAGGAGTGGGAGGGTTTGGGGTGGGTTTTTTGGGGCTATTTGGGGCTATTTTGGGTTATTTCGGGGTTATTTAAACGGGGATTTTTCCGGTCCGTTTTTGGGGTGAATTCCCGGGATTTTGGGGCTCACCTGCGCCGGCAGGGTCGCCCCGGGGAGCGGGAGGAGGAGCGGGAGCGGGAGGGTTTGGGGTGGGTTATTCAGGGATATTTTGGGTTATTTTGGGTTATTTTGGGTCTATTTTAACCGGGATTTTTTCGGGATTTTTCGGGGATATTTTTGGGGTGAATTCCCGGGATTTTGGGTCTCACCTGCGCCGGCAGGGCCGTCCCGGGGAGCGGGAGGACGAGCGGGAGCGGGAGGGGAGGGTTTAGGGTGGGTTTTTTGGGGTTATTTTGGGTTATTTTGGGGCTATTTTGGGTTATTTTGGGTGTAATTTAACCGGGATTTTTCGGGGCGGTTTTTGGGGTAAATTCTGGGGATTTTGGGTCTCACCTGCGCCGGCAGGGCCGTCCCGGGGAGCGGGAGGAGGAGCGGGAGGGTTTGGGGTGGGTTTGGGGTGGGTTTTTTGGGGCTATTTTGGGTTATTTGGGGTCTATTTTAACCGGGATTTTTCGGGGCGGTTTTTGGGGTGAATTTTGGGGATTTTGGGTCTCACCTGCGCCGGCAGGGCCGTCCCGGGGAGCGGGAGGAGGAGCGGGAGCGGGAGGGGTGGGATATTTTGGGTTATTCAGGGATATTTTGGGTGTAATTTGGGTTATTTCGGGGTTATTTAAACGGGGATTTTTCGGGGCAGTTTTTGGGGTGAATTCCCGGGATTTTGGGGCTCACCTGCGCCGGCAGGGCTGCCCCGGGGAGCGGGAGGAGGAGTGTGAGGGTTCGGGGTGGGTTTGGGGTGGGATATTTGGGTGTAATTTGGGTTATTTTGGGGTGTAATTTAACCGGGATTTTTCCGGGATATTTTTGGGGTAAATTCCCGGGATTTTGGGTCTCACCTGCGCCGGCAGGGCCGCCCCGGGGAGCGGGAGGAGGAGCGGGAGGGTTTGGGGTGGGATATTTGGGGTTATTTGGGTGTAATTTGGGGTTATTTTGGGTTATTTTGGGTCTATTTTAACCAGGATTTTTCCGGGATATTTTTGGGGTGAATTCCCGGGATTTTGGGTCTCACCTGCGCCGGCAGGGCCGCCCCGGGGAGCGGGAGGAGGAGCGGGAGGGTTTGGGGTGGGTTATTCAGGGATATTTTGGGTTTTTTGGGGTTATTTTGGGTTATTTCGGGGTTATTTAAACCGGGATTTTTCGGGGATATTTTTGGGGTGAATTCCCGGGATTTTGGGTCTCACCTGCGCCGGCAGGGCCTGCCTGGGGAGCGGGAGGAGGAGCGGGAGGGTTTGGGGCAGGTTTGGGGTGGGTTTTTTGGGGCTATTTTGGGTTATTTGGGGTCTATTTTAACCGGGATTTTTCCGGTCCGTTTTTGGGGTGAATTCCCGGGATTTTGGGTCTCACCTGCGCCGGCAGGGCCGTCCCGGGGAGCGGGAGGAGGAGCGGGAGGGTTTGGGGTGGGTTTTTTGGGGTTATTTGGGGCTATTTTGGGTTATTTCGGGTCTATTTTAACGGGGTTTTTTCCGGTCCGTTTTTGGGTTGAATTCCCGGGATTTTGGGGCTCACCTGTGCCGGCAGGGCCTGCCTGGGGAGCGGGAGGAGGAGGGGAGGAGGAGCGGGAGGGTTTGGGGTGGGTTATTTGGGGTTATTTGGGTGTAATTTGGGGTTATTTTGGGTTATTTAGGGTCTATTTTAACCGGGATTTTTCCGGTCCGTTTTTGGGGTGAATTCCCGGGATTTTGGGGCTCACCTGCGCCGGCAGGGCCGTCCCGGGGAGCGGGAGGAGGAGCGGGAGCGGGAGCCGCTGGAGGACGAGCTGTGCTCCGGCACGAACACGTTCCGGTTCCCGAATTTGCCCCCCGGGAACCCCCCGGGGCCCCCCCGGGGCCGCCCCCCCCCCCCGCGGGGGGTTCTGGGGGGGCCTCCCGGACGCGTTTTGGGGCGAATTTTGGGCATTTTGGGGGTTCTGGGGGGGTCCTGGCCCTGCAGGGCCGGCTCGGGACGGGGGCAGCTCCCAGCGCTTCTTCTTGGGGCTGGTGGTGCCCTCGCGGCCCAGTCTGGGGGAAAAAAACGAAAAATTGGGTCAGGGGAGAAATATAAAAATTGGGGGGAAAACGTAAAAATTTGGGGAGGAAATGTAAAAATTTGGGGTGGAAAAAACAGAATTTGGGGGGGGAAACACAGAATTTGGGGGGGGAAACAGAATTTGGGGGGAAAACTCAGAAATTGGATCAGGGGAAAAAAAAATTGGGGGGAAAAACTCAAAATTGGGGGAAAAAAACCCCAAAAATTGGGTCGGGGAGGAAAAATAAAAATTGGGGGGAAAAACACAAAATTGGGGGGAAACACACAAAACTGGGGGGAAAAACACAAAATTGGGGGAAAAAAAAAACCCAGAATTGGGTCAGGGGAAAAAAATAAACAAAATTGGGGGAAAAACTCAAAATTGAGGGAAAAAAGCCAAAAATTGGGTCAGGGGGAGACACGTAAAAATTGGGGGGGGAAACGTAAAAAATTCGGGGGGGAAAAAACAGAATTTGGGGGGGGGAACACAGAATTTGAGGGAGGAACTCAAATATTGGGTCAGGGAAAAAAAATAAACAAAATTGGGAGGAAAACACAAAATTGGGGGCAAAAAACCCCAAAAATTGGGGATTTTTTTTGGGTATTTCCAGGTCAGTTCTGGGTGGATTTTGGGGGGTTTTGGGGCTGGTTTTTGGGTCAATTTTGGGGGGGTTTTTTGGGGATTTTTTCAGGGATTTTTTCAGTGATTTTTTGGTGGGGCGTGGGTCAGTTTTGGGTGGATTTCGGGTCTTTTTGGGGCTGGTTTTTGGGTCAATTCTGGCCGGATTTTTTCGGGGATTTTTTCGGGGATTTTTTCGGGGATTTTTTCAGGGATTTTTTCAGGGATTTTTCTGTGTGGCATGGCTCATTTTTGGGTGTATTTCGGGCGATTTTGGGGCTCACCCGGGCAGCGGCTCGCGGCTCCAGTCGATGGTGAAGGCGGAGGGGACTGAATTTGGGCTGTTTTTTGGGTCAATTCTGAGCCGATTTTTCCAGGGATTTTTTCGGGGATTTTTTTGTGGGATTTCCGGGTCAGTTCTGGGTGGATTTTGGGGGGTTTTGGGTCAATTCTGAGCCGATTTTTTCAGTGATTTTTTCGGGGATTTTTTCAGGGATTTTTTCAGTGATTTTTCAGTGATTTTTTCGGGGATATTTTTGGTATTTCCGGCTCATTTTTGGGTGCATTTCGGGCGATTTCGGGGCTCACCCGGGCAGCGGCTCGCGGCTCCAGTCGATGGTGAAGGCGGAGGGGACTGGGGCTGGTTTTTGGGTCATTCTGAGCCGATTTTTTCAGGGATTTTTTCAGTAATGTTTCAGTGGGTTGTGGTTCATTTTTGGGTGGATTTAGTGCGTTTTTGGGGCTCACCCGGGCAGTGGCTCGCGGCTCCAGTCGATGGTGAAGGCGGAGGGGACTGGGGCTGGTTTTTGGGTCAGTTCTGGGTGGATTTTTTCGGGGATTTTTTCGGGGATTTTTTCGGGGATTTTTTCAGTGATTTTTCGGTTGGACATGGCTCATTTTTGGGTGTATTTAGGGCGATTTCGGGGCTCACCCGGGCAGCGGCTCGCGGCTCCAGTCGATGGTGAATGCGGAGGGGACTGAATTTGGGGCTGTTTTTTGGGTCATTCTGAGCCCATTTTTTCGGGGATTTTTTCAGTAATTTTTCAGGGATTTTTTCAGTGATTTTTTCGGGGATTTTTTCGGGGATTTTTTTGGGATTTCCGGCTCATTTTTGGGTGCATTTCGGGCGATTTCGGGGCTCACCCGGGCAGCGGCTCGCGGCTCCAGTCGATGGTGAAGGCGGAGGGGACTGAATTTGGGGCTGTTTTTTGGGTCATTCTGAGCCGATTTTTTCGGGGATTTTTTCAGGGATATTTCAGTGTGCCGTGGCTCATTTTTGGGTGCATTTCGGAGGTTTTTGGGGCTCACCCGGGCAGCGGCTCGCGGCTCCAGTCGATGGTGAAGGCCGAGCCGTCCTGCAGCCGCGCCTGCAGCAGCTCCTTCAGCAGCTTCTCGGTGCGGTCCTTGTCCTCCTCGCTCTCGCAGGCGGTGAAACAGCGCTGGACGTACGCCTTCATCTCGGGGGGCCAGTCCTCGGGGCGCCCCCGGCCCACAGAGCCACGGGATTCACTGGTTTGGGGGAAATTCAGGGGATTTTGGGTCAATTTGGGTCATTTCAGGGGATTTTGGGTCATTTTGGGTCATTTTGGGCCATTTTGGGCCTTCATCTCGGGGGGCCAGTCCTCGGGGCGCCCACGACCAGGAGCACCCCGAGATTCCCTGTTTTGGGGTGATTTATGGGGATTTTGGGTCATTTTCAGTCATTTTGGGTCATTTTGGGCCATTTTGGGTCATTTTGGGCCATTTTGGGTCACTTTGGGCCTTCATCTCGGGGGGCCAGTCCTCGGGGCGCCCACGGGCCACGGAGCCACGGGACTCACTGTTTTGGGGTGATTTATGGGGATTTTGGGTCATTTTGGGTCATTTCCGGGGATTTTGGGTCATTTCAGGGGATTTTGTGTCATTTTGGGTCATTTTGGGCCATTTTGGGCCTTCATCTCGGGGGGCCAGTCCTCGGGGCGCCCACGGCCAGGAGCTCCCCGAGATTCACTGTTTTGGGGGAATTTCAGGGGATTTTGGGTCATTTTGGGTCATTTTGGGCCATTTTAGGTCTTCATTTTGGGTCATTTTGGGCCTTCATCTCGGGGGGCCAGTCCTCGGGGCGCCCACGGCCGGAGGCACCCCGGGATTCCCTGGTTTGGGGTCAATTCGGGGGATTTTGGGTCATTTTGGGTCATTTTGGGTCATTTTCAGTCATTTTGGGTCATTTTGGGGGATTTTGGGTCTTCATTTTGGGTCATTTTGGGCCTTCATCTCGGGGGGCCAGTCCTCGGGGCGCCCACGGGCCACAGAGCCACGGGACTCCCTGTTTTGGGGTGAATTCGGGGGATTTTGGGTCATTTTCAGTCATTTTGGGTCATTTCAGGGGGATTTGTGCCTTCATTTTGGGTCATTTCGTGCCTTCATTTTGGGTCATTTTGGGGCTTCATTTTGGGTCGTTTTGGGCCTTCATCTCGGGGGGCCAGTCCTCGGGGCGCCCACGGCCCACAGACCCACGGGACTCACTGTTTTGGGGGAATTTCAGGGGATTTTGGGTCATTTTGGGTCATTTTGGGTCATTTTGGGCCATTTTGGGCCTTCATTTTGGGTCATTTTGGGTCATTTTGGGCCATTTTGGGTCTTCATTTTGGGTCATTTTGGGCCATTTTGGGCCTTCATCTCGGGGGGCCAGTCCTCGGGGCGCCCACGGCCGGGAGCACCCCGAGATTCACTGTTTTGGGTCATTTTGGGTCATTTCAGAGGATTTTGGGTCATTTTGGGCCATTTTGGGTCACTTTCGGCCTTCATTTTGGGTCATTTTAGGGGATTTTGGGCCTTCATTTTGGGCCATTTTGGGCCATTTTGGGCCTTCATCTCGGGGGGCCAATCCTCGGGGCGCCCACGGGCCACAGAGCCACGGGATTCCCTGTTTTGGGGTCAATTCGGGGGATTTTGGGTCATTTTGGGCCATTTTGGGTCATTTTCGGCCTTCATTTTGGGTCATTTTGGGTCATTTTGGGTCTTCATTCGGGGTCATTTTGGGCCTTCATCTCGGGGGGCCAGTCCTCGGGGCGCCCACGGCCGGGGACTACTCGGGATTCACTGTTTTGGGGTCAATTCGGGGGATTTTGGGTCATTTTGGGCCATTTTCAGTCATTTTGGGTCATTTTGGGCCATTTTAGGTCTTCATTTTGGGTCATTTTCAGCTGTCGTTTTGGGTCATTTTGGGCCTTCATCTCGGGGGGCCAGTCCTCGGGGCGGCCGCGCCCCACAGAGCCACGGGATTCCCTGTTTTGGGGTAAATTCACGGGATTTTGGGTCATTTTGGGCCTTTTTGGGTCATTTTGGGCCTTCATTTTGGGTCATTTTAGGGGATTTTGGGTCTTCATTCGGGGCCATTTTGGGCCTTCATCTCGGGGGGCCAGTCCTCGGGGCGCCCACGGGCCACAGACCCCCGGGATTCCCTGGTTTGGGGTGATTTCAGGGGATTTTGGGTCATTTTGGGTCATTTTGGGCCATTTTGGGCCATTTTAGGTCTTCATTTTGGGTCATTTTGGGCCTTCATCTCGGGGGGCCAGTCCTCGGGGCGCCCACGGCCTGGGGCACCTCGAGATTCCCTGTTTTGGGGTCAATTATGGGGATTTTGGGTCATTTTGGGTCATTTTCAGTCATTTTGGGTTAATTTGGGTCATTTTAGGTCTTCATTTTGGGTCATTTTGGGCCTTCATCTCGGGGGGCCAGTCCTCGGGGCGACCACGGCCGGGGGCTCCTCGAGATTCCCTGGTTTGGGGTAAATTCAGGGGATTTTGGGTCATTTTGGGTCATTTTAGGTCTTCATTTTGGGTCATTTTAGGTCTTCATTTTGGGTCATTTTCAGCCGTCATTTTGGGTCATTTTGGGTCATTTTCAGCCGTCATTTTGGGCCTTCATCTCGGGGGGCCAGTCCTCGGGGCGCCCACGGCCGGGGGCTCCTCGAGATTCCCTGTTTTGGGGGAATTTCAGGGGATTTTGGGTCATTTTGGGTCATTTCGGGCCATTTTCGGTCTTCATTTTGGGTCATTTTGGGTCTTCATTTTGGGTCATTTTGGGCCATTTTGGGCCATTTTGGGCCTTCATCTCGGGGGGCCAGTCCTCGGGGCGCCCACGGGCCACAGACCCTCGGGACTCACTGTTTTGGGGTGATTTATGGGGATTTTGGGTCATTTTGGGTCATTTTGGGCCATTTTGGGGTCATTTCAGGGGATTTTGGGCCTTCATTTAGGGTCATTTTGGGCCTTCATCTCGGGGGGCCAGTCCTCGGGGCGCCCACGGGCCACAGACCCCCGGGACTCACTGTTTTGGGGTGATTTATGGGGATTTTGGGTCATTTTGGGTCATTTCAGGGGATTTTGGGTCATTTCGGGTCATTTTCAGTCATTTTGGGTCATTTTACACCTTCATTTTGGGTCATTTTGGGCCTTCATCTCGGGGGGCCAGTCCTCGGGGCGCCCATGGCCCACAGCGCCACGGGACTCCCTGTTTTGAGGTGATTTATGGGGATTTTGGGTCATTTTGGGCCATTTTGGGCCATTTTGGGCCTTCATTTTGGGTCATTTTGGGTCATTTTGGGCCATTTTGGGTCTTCATTTTGGGTCATTTTGGGTGATTTTGGGCCTTCATCTCGGGGGGGCCAGTCCTCGGGGCGCCCACGGCCTGGGGCTCCTCGAGATTCCCTGGTTTGGGTCATTTTGGGTCATTTCAGGGGATTTTGGGTCATTTCAGGGGATTTTGGGTCATTTTGGGTCATTTTGGGCCATTTTGGGCCTTCATCTCGGGGGGCCAGTCCTCGGGGCGGCCGCGCCCTGAGATTCCCTGGGGGAATTTTGGGGTAATTTCAGTGGTTTTGGAGATAATTTTGGGGGTTTTGGGTCAGTCCAGGGTGGGTTTTGGGGGGTTTTTGGGGAGATTTGTGGGGAGATTTTTGGGGATGTTTTTGGGAGATATTTGGGGGTTTTGGGGTTTTTTTTTGGGGGGTTCTTGGGAGGCTTTTTGAGGGGCTTTTGGGGAGGTTTTGGAGGGTTTTTGGGGACGTTTTTGATGGATTTTTGGGGAGGTTTTGGGGGGATTTTTGGGGAAGATTTTGGGGAGGTTTTGGAGGAGGTTTTTGGGAGGTTTTTAAGGAGGTTTTTAAGGGATTTTTGGGGAAGTTTTTGGGGAAGTTTTGGGGGGTTTCAGGGAGTTTTTGGGGTTTTTTTGGGGGGGTTCTTGGGGGGCTTTTTGAGGGCATTTTGGGGAAGTTTTGGGGGGATTTTTGTGGAGATTTTTGGGGGATTTTTGGGGAAGTTTTTGGGGAAGTTTTTGTGTGGTTTTGGAGAGGTTTTGGGGGGATTTTTGGGGACATTTTTGATGGATTTTTGTGGAAGTTTCTGGGTAAGCTTTTGGGGTGTTTTAGGCAGTTTTTGGGGTTTTTTTGGGGGGGTTTTTGGGGGGGATTTTTGGGGACATTTTTGATGGATTTTCGGAGAAGTTTTTGGGGAGGTTTTGGGGAGGTTTTAGGCAGTTTTTGGGGTTTTTTTGGGGGGTTTTTGGGGGGATTTTTAGGGACATTTTTGATGGATTTTTGTGGAAGTTTCTGGGCAGTTTTTGGGGTGTTTTAGGCAGTTTTTGGGGTGTTTTTGGGACTCACCCGTGGCCCCCGTGCAGCTTCTCCGGCCCCGAGGGGCCCCCGAACCCCGGGGGGGGCAGCGCGAACGGGGCACGCTTGGGCAGCTGGAACTTGAGACCCCCCGAGCCCGGCGCCTCTGCGGGGGAAATGGGGCAAATTCTGGGGGTTTTGGGAAAATTCGGGGGGTTTTGGGCAAATCCAGGGGGTTTTGGGCAAATTCAGGGGGTTTTGGGCAAATTCGGGGGCTTTTGGGCAAATTGGGGAAAATCAGGGGGTTTGGGGGAAAAATTGGGGAAAATTCAGGGGGTTTGGGGCAAATCGGAGAAAATTCAGGGGGTTTGGGGGAAATTGGGGAAAATTCAGGGGGTTTGGGGGGATTTGGGCAGGAATTGGGGGGGATTTGGGGCAGGATTTTGGGGATAATTTGGGCAGAAATTGGGGGATGATTTAGGGTAGGAATTGGGGAAAATTTGGGGCACGATTTCAGAGATTTGGGGCAGGAATTGGGGGATTTTGGGGCAGGAATTTGGGTGGGATTTTGGGACAGAATTTGGGGGATTTTGGGGCAAGATTTGGGGATGATTTGGGGCAAGATTTGGGGATGATTCGGGGGATTTTGGGGCAGGATTTGGGGGGGAATTCAGGAATTATTTGGGGCAGGATTTGGGGAGGATTTCAGGGATTTTGGACGGGATTTCAGGGAGGATTTTGGGTGGGATTCAGGGGATTTTGGGGCAGGAATTTGGGGCATTTCGGGGCAGGAATTTGGGGGATTTTGGGGCAGGATTTGGGGATGGTTTAAGGGATGTCAGGGATGGAATTTGGGGATGATTTAGGGGATTTCAGGGCAGGAATTTGGGATAATTTAGGGGATTTCGGGGCAGGAATTTGGGATAATTTAGGGGATTTTGGGGCAGGAATTGGGGATAGTTTAGGGGATTTTGGGGCAGGATTTGGGGATGATTCTGGGGATGATTTAGGGGATTTTGGGGCAGGAATTTGGGGATGATTTAGGGGATTTCGGGGCAGGAATTGGGGATGATTTGGGGGATTTCGGGGCAGGAATTTGGGGTATTTTGGGGCAGGATTTGGGGATAGTTTAGGGGATTTTGGGGCAGGATTTTGGGGATGATTTAGGGGATTTGGGGGCAGGATTTGGGGATGATTTAGGGGATTTGGGGGCAGGAATTTAGGGGATTTCGGGGCAGGATTTGGGGATAATTTAGGGGATTTTGGGGCAGGAATTTGGAGATGGTTTGGGGCAGGATTTGGGGATGATTTAAGGGATTTCGGGGCAGGAATTGGGGATGATTTAGGGGATTTTGGGGCAGGATTTGGGGATGATTTAGGGGATTTCGGGGCAGGATTTGGGGCATTTCGGGGCAGGATTTGGGGACCATTTAGGGGATTTTGGGGCAGGATTTGGGGATGATTTAGGGGATTTCGGGGAAGTAATTTGGGGATGATTTAGGGGATTTCGGGGCAGGATTTGGGGATGATTTAGGGGATTTCGGGGAAGTAATTTGGGGCATTTTGGGGCAGGATTTGGGGATGATTTAGGGGATTTTGGGGCAGGAATTTGGGATAGTTTAGGGGATTTTGGGGCAGGAATTTGGGGATTTCAGGACAGGATTTTGGGGCAGGATTTGGGGCAGGATTTGAGGATAATTTAGGGGATTTTGGGGCAGGAATTTGGGGACAATTTAGGGGATTTCGGGGTCTCTTACGCTTCATGCGGCTCCAGAGCTGCCCCCCCCCTTTTTGCCCTTCGGGGGGGCCCCTCCCCGTAGTGGGGGGAGGGGTAGGGGGCCGAGCCCCCCGGGGGGGTCGCCCCTCCCCCCCCCGCGTGGGGAGGGGGCTGGGGGGGGGCGGCGGGGGGCTGGGGGGTCCCGAAGGGCGACGGCTCCTCCAGGCCGGGCACGGGCGGCTGCTGAGGGGGGGAGGGGAGGGAGGGGTCAGGGGGGGTCCCGGAGATGGGGACCCCCCCCCAAAATCCCCCCCCGAGACCCCCTCACCTGGGCCAGCCCACTCTGCGGCTGGGGGGGGGCGGGGGCGGCGGCTGCGGCTGCTGGGGGGGGGCGTAGGAGCCCCCTCCCCCCGTGGGGTACGGGGCGGGGGGCGCCCCATAGCCGGGGTACACCCCCTGCTGGGGGGCCCCGAAAGGGTTAATGGTACGGCCCGGAGACCCCCACCCCAAATCAGAGACCCCACCCAAAAACAGAGACCCCCACCCCAAAAACAGAGACCCCCAAAATTGTTAATGGTACGGCCCAGAGACCCCCACCCAAAAACAGAGACCCCCACCCAAAAACAGAGACCCCCACCCAAAAACAGAGACCCCCACCCAAAAACAGAGACCCCCACCCAAAAACAGAGACCCCCACCCAAAACCAGACACCCCCAAAATTAATAATGGTACGGCCCAGAGACCCCCACCCCAAATCAGAGACCTCCACCCCAAAACAGAGACCCCCCCCATAGCCGGGGTACACCCCCTGCTGGGGGACCCCGAAAGGGTTAATGGTACGGCCCGGAGACCCCCACCCCAAAAACAGAGACCCCCCCCAAAATTAACAATGGTATGGCCCAGGGACCTCCCCCAGCCCCATTTTGGGGTCCCCAGCCCCATTTCCAGCCCCATTTGGGATCCCCAGGCCCCCGTGCAGCCCCCAGCCCCATTTTGGGGGTCCCCAGCCCCGTTTTGAGGTACCCCAGACCCATTTTGAGGTACCCCAGACCCATTTCGGGGTCCCCCAGCCCCATTTTGGGGTCCCCAGCCCCATTTTGGGATCCCCAGCCCCATTTTGGGGGTCCCCATCCCCAATTCGGGTACCCCAGCCCCATTCGGGGTCCCCCAGCCCCATTTCGGGATTCCCCAGCCCCATTTTTGGGGGTCCCTAACCCCATTTCAGGGGTCCCCAGCCCCATTTTGTGACCCCCAGCCCCATTTCCAGCCCCATTTTGGACCCCCAGCCCCATTTTGGGGTCCCCAGCCCCATTTTGAGTTCCCCATCCCCATTTTGGGATCCCCATCCCCATTTTGGGGTCCCCAGCCCCATTTCGGGACCCCCCAGCCCCATTTTGGGGGTCCCCAGCCCCATTTTGGGGGTCCCCATCCCCATTTCAGGTCCCCCAGCCCCATTTCAGGACCCCCAGCCCCATTTTGGGGTCCCCAGCCCCATTTTGGGGTCCCCCAGCCCCATTTCAGCCCCATTTCAGGTCCCCAGCCCCATTTTGGGGTACCCCATCCGCACTTTGAGATCCCCCAGCCCCATTTTGGGGGTCCCCAGCCCCATTTCCAGCCCCCAGCCCCATTTTGGGGTCCCCCAGCCCCATTTTGTGATCCCCAGCCCCATTTTGAGGTACCCCAGCCCCATTTTCAGATCCCCCAGCCCCATTTCAGGTCCCCCAGCCCCATTTCCAGCCCCATTTCAGCCCCATTTCCAGCCCCCAGCCCCATTTTGGGGTACCCCAGCCCCATTTTGGGACCCCCCCAGCCCCATTTTGGGACCCCCCAGCCCCATTTTGGGGTCCCCAGCCCCATTTTGGGGTCCCCAGCCCCATTTTGGGGTCCCCAACCCCATTTTGAGGGTCCCCAGCCCCATTTTGTGACCCCCAGCCCCATTTTGAGGTACCCCAGCCCCATTTCAGGGTACCCCATCCCCATTTTGTGACCCCCAGCCCCATTTCGGGACCCCCCAGCCCCATTTTGGGACCCCCATCCCCATTTCAGGACCCCCAGCCCCGTTTTGAGGTACCCCATCCCCAATTCGGGGGTCCCCAGCCCCATTTCGGGACCCCCCAGCCCCATTTTGGGGGTCCCCAGCCCCATTTTGTGACCCCCAACCCCATTTTGGGTGCCCCCAGCCCCATTTTGGGACCCCCCAGCCCCATTTTGGGGGTCCCCAGCCCCATTTTGAGGATCCCCAGCCCCATTTTGGGGATCCCCAGCCCCATTTTGGGACCCCCAGCCCCATTTTGAGGGTCCCCATCCCCATTTTGGGGTACCCCATCCCCATTTTGTGACCCCCATCCCCAATTCGGGGGTCTCACCATGGGGTAGTAGTAGCCGTAGGGGTAGTAGCCCCCCCCGTAGGGCTGGTACCAGGGGTAGTACTGGGGGGGCTGCGCCACCGAGGGGTCCCCCTGCCCGGGGGGGGCGTACTGGGGGGGGGGGAGAGGGGGTGAGACCCCCGAAAACACAGAGAGACCCCCAAAAACACAGAAATGCCAAAAACAGAAAACCCCCCCCCAAAGAAACACACACAAACCCCCCCACAAAGCCCCAAAAAACCCCCAAATCGCCCCAAAACCCCCCCAAATCACCCCAAAGACCCCCAAATCACCTCCAAACCCCCAAACCCCCCAGCACCCCCCAGATTTCCCAAATCACCCCAAACCCCCCAAACTCCCCAAAATCCCCCCTAAACCACTCAAATCCCCCCCAGACCCCCCAAACCGCCTGAGGACCCCCAAATCCCTCCCAAAACTCCTCAAACCCCCCAAATCTCCCCTCAAACCTCCCCAGAGCCCCCCCAGACTCCCCAAAGACCCCCCAAAACCCTCCCGAATTCCCCCCTAAACCCCTCAAAGCCCCCCCAAACCCCCCCAGATTCCCCAAATCACCCCCAAATCCCCCCAAGGACCCCCAAATTCCCCTTAAACCACTTAACCCCCCCCAGACCCCCGAAATCGCCTGAGGACCCCCAAATCCCTCCCCAAACTCCTCAAACTCCCCAAAAGACCCCGAAAATTCCCCCAGACCCCCCCCAAAACCCACCCAAACCCTCCCAAATTTCCGAAATCCGCCCCAAAACCCTCCCAAATTTCCGAAATCCGCCCAGACCCCCCACAAGCCCCCAAAACCTCCCAAATTTCCTAAATCCGCCCCAAAACCCTCCCAAATTTCCTAAATCCGCCCCAAAACCCTCCCAAATTTCCGAAATCCACCCCAAACTCCCCAAAGACCCCCAAAACCCTCCCAAATTTCGGAAATCCGCCCCAAAACCTCCCAAATTTCCGAAATCGCCCCCAAACCCCCCAACTCCCCCAAATCCCCTCAGACCTGCGCTCCGCCCTGCCCCCCCCCGCCGCCGCCGCTTTTCCGCCTCCTCCTCCTCCTCCTCCGGCCGCTCCCGCCGCCGCCGCTTTGCTGATGCTCGCCAGGGCCTGACGCGCCTTCTCCCACTCGGGGTTCTCGGCGGGCGCCGCCGCCTCTTCCCGAGCGGCCGCGGCGGCGCCGAACGGGGCGGCCCTGAGGGAGCGAGAAACGGACGGAGCGGCTCAGCCCGGCCCGGCCCCGCCGCCCCCGCCGCCCGTCCCGCCGCTTTCCTCACCACTCCCGCTGCTCGCCGAGGTTCGCGGCCATGGCGGCGCCGCTCCCGCCGCCCGTTCCTGTCGCGACAGGCGCGACAGCCGCGGCCGCCACAAGATGGCGGCGCCGCCTCCCTCACGGAGCCACTTCCGGTCGGCGCCGACCGCGCGGCCAATGGGAGAGCGGGAAGGCGGAAAGGGGCGGGGCTTGCGTAACGGCGCCGTTTGCGCGGCCAATAGGAGAGCGAGAAGACGGTAAAGGGGCGGAGCTTTATAAGGGCGCCGCTTACGCGGCCAATGGGAGAGCGAGGAGGCGGTAAAGAGGCGGAGCTTTGTAACGGCGCCTCTTGCGCGACCAATGAGAGAGCGAATAGAAGTTAAAGGGGCGGGGCTTCGTAACGGTGCCGCTCGTGCGGCCAATAGGAGAGCGAGGAGCCAAGAAAGGGCGGGGCTTGCGTAACGGCGCTGCTCTCGCGGCCAATAGGAAAGCGAGGAGACGGTAAAGGGGCGGAACTTTGTAACGGCACCGCCTGCGTGGCCAATGGGAGAGCGAAGAGACCAAAAGGGGGCGGAGCTTCGCTAACGGCGGCCGCGCGAGGACGGGATGGTGGCCGCGAGGGGACAAACTGAGTGAAAAGAGCAAACGCGCGGATTTTGGGGAGATTTTGGGGGTTTTGGGGGTCTCAGGGGTGAATTTGGGGAGGGGTCGTTGGAGACACCACCCCCCCCACAGCGACCCCATCCCTGGGGGGTTTTCAGCACCCCCAAATCCCCACCAGCGCAGCCGCGGCGGCAAAACGGCGTTGGGGACCCCAAAATCGGGCGGTTCTCCCAAAAATTGGGGTCTGGTCCCCAAAATTGGAGATTTTCACCCTCAAAATTGGGGGTTTTGGTCGCAACATTTGGGGTCTGGGTCCCCGAAACCGTGACCTTTTGACCCTCAAAATTTGGGGTCCTTAATTCCCAAAAGTGGCGATTTTAGGCCCAAAATCTGGGGGCGCGTTCCCCAAAATTGGGATTTCTTCAGATCCGAAATTGGGAGGTTTTGATCTCCCAAAACCGGGGGATTTCACCCCAAAACCGGGGGATTTTAACCCCAAAAGTGGGGGATTTTGACCCCAAAACTGGCAGATTTTAACCCCCAAAACAGGGGATTTTACCCCAAAACCGGGGGATTTTAACCCCAAACCCGGAGGGATTTAACCTAAAATTTGAGTTTTTAACCCCAAACCTGGGGACTTTACCCTAAACCAGCGGATTCCACTCCAAATTTGAATTTTTAAGACTAAAACCGGGAGATTTTGCCCCCAAACCCGGCAAATTTCACACTAAATTTAAGTTTTTACTCCCAAACCGGGGGATTTCACCCCAAATTTGAAAGTTTTAGCCCAAAAACTGCAGGTTTTACCCCCAAACTGGGGGATTTTATCCCAAAATTGGAAGTTTTTACCCCAAACCCGGGGATTTCACCCCAAATTTGAGTTTTTAATCCCAAACCCAGAAATTTCACCCCAAATTTCAAAGTTCTAACCCCAAACCAGGAGATTTTAACCCCAAACCCGGGGATTTTACCCCAAATTTGATCTTTTGACCCCAAATTCGAATTTCGAACTCCAAACCTGCAGATTTCACCCCAAAATCGGGAATTTTAAACCCCAAACCCACAAATTTCACCCCAAATTTGGGAATTTCAAACCCCAAAATCCGCAGATTTCACCCCAAAATTGCGAATTTTGAACCCCAAACCCACAAATTTCAACCCAAAATTGAGAATTTCAAACCCCACAAATTTCACCCCAAAATTGGGAATTTTGAACCCCAAACCCCACAAATTTCACCCCAAAATTGCGAATTTCGAACCCCAAACCCACAAATTTCACCCCAAAATTGGGAATTTTCACCCCAAACCCACAAATTTCACCCCAAAATCGCGAATTTTGAACCCCAAAATCCGCAGATTTCACCCCAAAATAGCGAATTTCAAACCCCAAAACCCGCAAATTTCACCCCAAACCCCCCCAACAACAAAACAAACCTCACAACTCCACAAAAAAAAAACCCCAAAAACTGGAAAAAACTCCTTTAATCGGGGTGGGGGAGGGTCGGGGGTGGGGGAGGGGCGGGAGCTACGAGGAGGAACCAGCGCGGGGCGAATTTGGGGCCAAAACTCGGGAATTTGGGAAAAGGAGGGGGAGGGGCGCGGCCCCGGCCACCCCGGAAGCGGAAGGTGGAGACCGGAAACGGAAAGTGGCAACCGGAAGCGGAAGGTAGCGACCGGAAGCGGAGGGTAGCAACCGGAATTAGGCCTGTGTTGACCGGAATTAGGCCGGTGTTGACCGGAAGTAGGCCGGTGTTGACCGGAAGTAGGCCCGCGCTGACCGGAAGTGGGCCCGCGCTGACTGACGGCGTCTGACAGTGTTGACCCAGTATTTCCTGGGGCTGCGCTGAGAAGCTACCAGAAGTCGCGGCGGTGGTAGGAGTCGGGGTCGCAGAACTTGGTGACCACCACGCGGTTGGCGAACTTGCGGCCGGTCAGGCCCTGCATGGCCTTCTGGCAGTCGAACACCGAGGTGAACTCCACGAAAATCTGAAAAATTTGGGGAGAATTCCCGTGATTTTGGGAAAATTTGGGTGGTTTTTAGTAAATTCGGGGATTTGGGGTGATTTCAGGGGGATTTGGGTCACTGGGATGGACACAAGGACAGAGGGACATTGGGGCCTTCTGGCAGTCGAACACCGAGGTGAACTCCACGAAAATCTGCGAAATTTGGGGAGAATTCCCGTGATTTTGGGAAAATTTGGGTTGGTTTTAGTCATTTTTAGTAATTTCACAGATTTGGGGTGATTTCAGGGGGATTTGGGTCATTGGGATGGGGCACAAGGGCAGAGGGACATTGGGGCCTTCTGGCAGTCGAACACCGAGGTGAACTCCACGAAAATCTGCGAAAAATGGGGAGAATTCCCGTGATTTTGGGAAAATTTGGGTTATTTTTAGTCATTTTTAGTCATTTTGAGGATTTGGGGTGAATTCAGGGGGATTTGGGTCACTGGGATGGGACACAAGGACAGAGGGACAGAGGGACACCAGAGGGGCCTTCTGGCAGTCGAACCTGGGCACACCTGGGCACACCTGAGATACACCTGGGCACACCTGAACTCACCTGGGCTCACTCAGAGTCACACCTGAGCTAACCTGGGCACACTCAGAATCACTCCTGAGCACACCTGGGCACACCTGGGTACACTCAGAGTCACCCCTGAACTCACCTGGGCACACCTGAGCACCCCTGGGCACACCTGAGATACACCTGGGCACACCTGGGCACACCTGAGCTCATTCAGAGTCACCCCTGAACTCACCTGGGCACACCTGAGCTCACCTGGGCACACCTGGGCACACCTGGACACACCTGAGCACATCTGGGCGCACAGGTGAGCCTGTTTCACCTGTCTCTCACCTTTCCACACCCCGGGACCTCAAATCTCAATGGATTTAACCCTTTCCTATCTGTCTAAGCCCCATTCCCGGCACACCTGGGCACACCTGGGCACACCTGGGCACACCTGGGCACACCTGAGCACACAGGTAACCCCGTTTCACCTGTCCCTCACCTTTCCGCAGCCCGGGACCTCAAATCCTGATGTATTTAACCATTTCCCATCTGTCTGAGCTCCGTTCCCATCCCGTCTCAGCACACCTGGGCACACCTGGGCACACCTGGGCGCACAGGTGAGCCCGTATCTCGACTCCCTCACCTTGACACAGCCTGGGACCTCAAATCTCAATGGATTTAACCCTTTCCCAGCACACCTGAGCACACCTGGGCACACAGGTGAGCCCGTATCTCGGCTCTCTCACCTTTCCGCAGCCCGGGACCTCGACGCCGTCGACGGGCCGCGGGATCTCGATGGATTTAACCCTTTCCTGTCCCTCCCAGCCCCATTCCCAGCACACCTGGGCACACAGGTGAGCCCGTATCTCCCATCTCTCACCTTTCCACAGCCCGGGACCTCAAATCTCAATGGATTTAACCCTTTCCCATCCCTCCCAGCCCCGTTCCCATCCTGTCCCAGCACACCTGAGCACACCTGGGCACACAGGTGAGCCTGTATCTCTCCTCCCTCACCTTGACACGGCCTGGAACCTTCACAGACCCAAATCTCCATGGATTCCACCCATTTCTATCCCCATTCCTGGCACACCTGAGCACACCTGGGCACACCTGGGCACACCTGGGCGCACAGGTGAGTCCATATCTCGGCTCTCTCACCTTTCCGCAGCCCGGGACCTCGACGCCGTCGACGGGCCGCGGGATCTCGATGGATTTAACCCTTTCCCAGCCCTGTCCCATCACACCTGGGCACACCTGGGCACACAGGTGAGCCCGTATCTCGACTCCCTCACCTTGACACAGCCTGGAACCTTCACAGACCCAAATCTCCATGGATTCCACCCATTCCTATCCCCATTACTGGCACACCTGGGCACACCTGGGCACACCTGGGCACACAGGTAACCCCATTTCACCTGTCCCTCACCTTTCCACACCCTGGGACCTCGACGCCGTCAACGGGCCGCGGGATCTCGATGGATTTAACCCTTTCCCAGCCCTCCCAGCCCCATTCCCAGCACACCTGGGCACACCTGGGCACACAGGTAACCCCGTATCTCGGCTCCCTCACCTTTCCACACCCCGGCACCTCGACGCCGTCGACGGGCCGCGGGATCTCGATGGATTTAACCCTTTCCCAGCCCCATTTCTATCACCCCTGAGCACACCTGAGCACACCTGGGTGCACAGGTAAGCCCATATCTCAGCTCCCTCACCTTTCCGCAGCCCGGCACCTCGACGCCGTCGACGGGCCGCGGGATCTCGATGGATTTAACCCATTTTTATCCCCATTTCTATCACACCTGGGCACACCTGGGCACACAGGTAACCCCGTTTCTCCCGTCTCTCACCTTTCCGCAGCCCGGGACCTCGACGCCGTCGACGGGCCGCGGGATCTCGATGGACTTGACGGTGCCGTACCTGATTTAACCCTTTCATAGCCCCATTTGTGGCACACCTGGGCACACCTGGTCACACAGGTGACCCCATATTTCTGCTCCTTCACCTTAACACGACCTGGAACCTTCACAGACCCAAATCTCCATGGATTTAACCCATTTCTATCCCCATTTCTATCACACCTGAGCACACCTGGGCACACCTGGGCACACCTGGGCACACAGGTGAGCCCATATCTCGCCTCTCTCACCTTTCCACACCCTGGGACCTCAAATCTCAATGGATTTAACCCTTTCCCAGCCCTGTCCCAGCACACCTGGGCACACCTGGGCACACAGGTGAGCCCGTATCTCCGCTCTCTCACCTTTCCACAGCCCGGGACCTCGACGCCGTCGACGGGCCGCGGGATCTCGATGGATTTAACCCTTTCCCATCCCTGTCCCAGCACACCTGGGCACACCTGGGCGCACAGGTGAGCCCGTATCTCGCCTCTCTCACCTTTCCGCAGCCCGGGACCTCGACGCCGTCGACGGGCCGCGGGATCTCGATGGACTTGACGGTGCCGTACTTGCCGCACTCGTCGCGCACGTCCTCGACGATCTCCTCGTACTCGTCGTCGTCCAGCAGCTCCTCGGGCAGCACCATGTTGAGCAGGCACAGCACCTCGGTGGGGTGCCCGCCCATCTGCACCTGCGAGCTCATCAGCCCCGGCACCTGCAGCGTCACCGGCGTCTGGTTGATGGTGCTCTGCAACGGGAAAATCGGGGAAAAATGGGGAAAAATGGGGTAAATGGGGGAAAATGGGGGGAAAATGGGTGGAAAATGGGATAAACGGGGGAAAAATGGGGAAAAATTGGATAAATGGGGGGAAAAATGAAATAAATGGGGGCGTTGGGGGGAAAAATGGAAAAAATGGGGAAAAAATTGAATAAATGGGGGGAAAAATGGAATAGATGGGGGAATTGGGGGGGAAAAATGGGATAAATGGGGGGGAAATGGGATAAATGGGGGTAAAAATGGGATAAACAGGGTAATTGGGGGGAAAATGGGATAAATGGGAGGAAAATGGGATAAACGGGGGAAATGGGGGGAAAAAATGGGATAAATGGGGGAAAAATGGGATAAAAAGGGGGAAATGGGATAAACGGGGGGGAAATGGGATAAATGGGGTGATTGGGGGGAAAAATGGCATAAATGGGGGGAAATGGGGAAAAAATGGGATAAATGGGGTGATTGGGGGGGAAAAATGGGATAGATGGGGGGGAAATGGGGGGGAAATGAGGAAAAAAAGGGATAAATGGGGTGATTGGGGGGAAAAATGGGATAAATGGGGGGGAAAATGGGGAAAAGGGGGGGAAATGGGGGGAAAATTGGGATAAATGGGGGAAATGGGGATAAATGGGGATAAATTGGATAAATGGGGAAAATTGGGATAAATGGGGGAATTGGGGAATGGGGGGAAAAATGGGGAAAAATGGGATAAACGGGGAAAAATGGGATAAATGGGGGAAAATGGGGGAAAAATGGGATAAATGGGGGGAAAAACGGGAAAAAATGGGATAAATGGGGGGAAATGGGATAAACAGGAGAATTGGGGAAAACAGGGGGAAAAAATGGGATAAATGGGGAAAATGGGGGAAATGGGATAAATGGGGGAAAATGGGATAAATGGGGGGAAAATGGGGGGAAAAATGGGATAAATGGGGGGGGAAATGGGGGAAAATGGGATAAAAGGGGGGGAAAATGGGGGAAATGGGGGGGAAATGGGATAAACGGGGGAAGTGGGGGGGAAAAAATGGGAGAAACAGGGGGAAATGGGATAAATGGGGGGAAAATGGAATAAATGGGGGAAATGGGGAAAAATGGGATAAATGGGGGGATTGGGGGGAAAATGGGATAAATGGGGGAAAAATGGGATAAATGGGGGGGAAATGGGGGAAATGGGGGAAATGGGGGAAAATGGGATAAATGGGGGAATTGAGGGGAAAAATGTGAGAAAATGGTGAAAAAATGGGGGGAAAATAAGAAAAATGAGGGAAAATGGAAGAAAAAATGGCAGGGAAACATGGGGAAAAAATGGGGGAGAAAATGGGGGGGAATGGAAAAGAAAATGTGGGGAAATGGGGAAAAATGTGAGAAAATGGACAAAAATGGGGAAAATGAGAGGGAAACAGAGAGAAATTGGATAAATGGGGAAAATGCAATAAAATGGGGGGGGAAATGGGAGAAACATGGAGAACAAATGGGTCAAAATGAGGAAAATTGGGGAAAAATGAGGGGGAAAAGGGGAGAACAGGGGGGTAATGGGAGAAAAAATTGAAGAAATGGGGAAAATTGGGGAAAAATGAGAAAATAGTGAAAAATGGGGAAAATTTGAACAGAAATTCGGGGGGGACTCACCAGGGTGGCGTTCTTGGCCCCGACGCTCGCCCGCTGCACCAGCAGCTTCTTGTCCCCGAGCTGCATCCCGTTCAGCCCCGCGATGGCCTGGGGGGTCGGGGGGTCAGGGGGGCGGGGGGACCCCTCCCCAAATTTGGGGGGGCTGAGACCCCCGGGGAGACCACCAGGGCCAGGTTTGGGGGGAAATTCTGGGTTTTTGGGGCATTTGGGGGGGAAATTCTGGGATTTTGGGGCGTTTTGGGGGGGATTTGGGGGGTTTTATGGGGAATTTGGGGCTCCAAAATAATTTGGGGACCCCCTCCCCAAATTTGGGGGGGCTGAGACCCCCGGGGAGACCACCAGGGCCAGGTTTGGGGGGAAATTTTGGGGTTTTGGGGCATTTTGGGGGGGAAATTCTGTGATTTTGGGCAGATTTTGGGCAGTTTTGGGTTGATGTTTTGGGTTATTTTGGACTGTTGTTTTGGGTCAGTTTTTGGGCACATTTTGGGCAGTTTTTGGGCATATTTTGGGAAGTTTTGGGTTGATGTTTTGGGTTATTTTGGGCCGTTTCAGGCTGTTGTTTCGGGTCAGATTTTGGGCACATTTTGGGCAGTTTTGGGTTATTTTGGGCCATTTCGGGCTGTTGTTTCAGGTCAGATTTCGGGCGGTTTTTGGGCAGTTTTGGGGCAGTTTTTGGGCTCATTTCAGGCGGTTTTGGTACCTGGTCGGTGACGTTGATGTCCACGTACTCACAGATTTTGGGTTTTTGAGTTGATGTTTTGGGTTATTTTGGGCCATTTCAGGCTGTTGTTTCGGGCAGATTTTGGGCAGTTTTTGGGCAGTTTTGGGGCAGTTTTTGGGCACATTTTGGGCAGTTTTGGTACCTGGTCGGTGACGTTGATGTCCATGTACTCGCAGATTTTGGGTTATTTTGGGCTGTTGTTCTGAGTTATTTTGGGTTATTTTGGGCCGTTTCAGGCTGTTGTTTCGGGTCAGATTTTGGGCACATTTTGGGCAGTTTTGGGGCAATTTTTGGGCACATTTTGGGCAGTTTTGGTACCTGGTCAGTGACATTGATGTCCACGCACTCGCAGATTTTGGGTTATTTTGGGCCGTTGTTCTGAGTTATTTTGGGCTGTTTTGGGCTGTTTCAGGCTGTTGTTTCGGGTCAGATTTTGGGCAGTTTTGGGGCAATTTTTGGGCACATTTCAGGCGGTTTTGGTACCTGGTCGGTGACATTGATGTCCACGTACTCGCAGATTTTGGGTTTTTGAGTTGATGTTTTGGGTTATTTTGGGCCGTTTGGGCTGTTGTTTCAGGTCAGATTTTGGGCAGTTTTGGGCATTTTTCAGGCAATTTTTGGGCTCATTTCAGGCGGTTTTGGTACCTGGTCGGTGACGTTGATGTCCACGCACTCGCAGATTTTGGGCAGTTTTGGGTTGATATTTTGGGTTATTTTGGGACGTTTCGGGCTGTTGTTTCGGGTCAGATTTTGGGCAGTTTTTGGGCAGTTTTGGGGCAGTTTTTGGGCTCATTTCGGGCGGTTTTGGTACCTGGTCGGTGACGTTGATGTCCACGTACTCGCAGAAGGCGTAGCCTTTGCTCAGCCCCGTGGCGCTGTCCTTGACCAGGTTAAAGGCCTTGAGGGGCCCGAAGGACGTCAGCAGCTCCTTCACCTGCGGCGGAAATTCGGGAATTTGGGGACCGGGAATTCGGGAAACCCCTCTGGAATTTGGGAATTCCCTCTGGAATTTGGGATCCCCCTCCCCAAAACCCCCCCGGGGTCCCAATCGCCCCCGTCCCGCTCCCTGTGCTGATCTGGGCTCAATTTTGGGAATTTTGGGGAATTTTGGGGCTTGGGAAACCCCCGGGAATTTGGGAAATCCCTCTGGAATTTGGGAATTCCCTCCTGGAATTTGGGAATTCCCCCGTGAAATTTGGGAATTCCCCCTGGAATGGGGAAAATCCCCCTCAAAATCCCCCCAAAATCCCACCCTGGGGTCGATTTTTTGGAGTTTTTTTCAGGGATTTTGGGGTCTCCTGCCCTGATTTAGGGGATGGGATTTTTGGGGGGATTTTTGGGGGGGTTTTTGAAGGATTTTGGGGGAATTTTTGAAGGATTTTTGGGGGATTTTTGGGGGGATTTTTGAAGGATTTTGGGGGGGGTTTGAGGGATTTTGGGGAAATTTTTAAAGGAATTTGGGGGATTTTTGGGGGATTTTTGGAAGGATTTTGGGGGGATTTTTGAAGGATTTTGGGGGGATTTTGGAGGATTTTTGGAAGGATTTTGGGGGATTTTGGGGGGATTTTTGAAGGATTTTGGGGGGATTTTGGAGGATTTTTGGAAGGATTTTGGGGGGATTTTGGGGGGATTTTTTAAGGAATTTGGGGGATTTTGGGGGGATTTTTAAAGGAATTTTGGAAGGATTTTGGGGGGGATTTTGGAGGATTTCTTGAAGGATTTTTGGAGGGATTTTGGGGGGATTTAGGAAGGATTTTGGAGGGATTTTTGAAGGATTTTTGGGGGATTTTTGGGGTTATTTGGGGGGATTTTGGGGCTCCCCCCTCACCTGGTCGTCGTTCAGGTAATTGGGGAGACCCCCAATGAAGAGTTTGTGGGCGGAGTCCGGAACCACCGTGGAGACAACACCTGGAAAAGGCCGAAAAATCCCCAAATTTCACCCCCGGGAGCCCCAAAATTTCACTTGGAACCCCAAAATCCCACCTGGAACCCCAAAATCCCACCTGGGACCCCAAAAATCCACCTGGGACCCCAAAAATCCCACCTGGAACCCCAAAATCCCACCTGGGACCGCCAGAATCCCACCTGGAACCCCAAATATCCCACCTGGAACCCCAAAATCAAACAGGAAACCCAAAACCCCACAGGAAACCCAAAAAAATCCCACCTGGGACCCCAAAAATCCACCTGGGACGCCAAAAATCCACGTGGGACCTCAAAAATCACCCTGAGGTGATTCCAGGGTAATTTTGGGGTGCTTTAGGCCGATTTTTGAGATATTTTTGGGGTATTTCTGGGGGTATTTTTGGGGTGCTCTAGGGCGATTTTTGGGGTGTTTTTGGGGTATTTCTGAGAGAATTTTGGGGGGATTTTTGGGGTAATTTTGGGGTATTTCTGAGAGGATTTTTGGGGGGATTTTTGGGGGATTTTTGGGGTGAATTTGGGGGATTTTGGGGCGCTCACCGGGCACATAGACCGAGGGGTTCTCGGACATGCCGGGCAGGGGTTGGGGGATTTTTGGGGGATTTTTTGGGGTAATTTTGGGGTATTTTGGGGCGCTCACCGGGCACATAGACCGAGGGGTTCTCGGACATGCCGGGCAGGGTCTGGGGGATTTTTGGGGTAATTTTGGGGATTTTGGGGCGCTCACCGGGCACATAGACCGAGGGGTTCTCGGACATGCCGGGCAGGGGCTGGGGGATTTTTGGGGTAATTTTGGGGTGAATTTGGGGTATTTTGGGGCGCTCACCGGGCACATAGACCGAGGGGTTCTCGGACATGCCGGGCAGGGGTTGGGGGATTTTTGGGGTGAATTTGGGGTATTTTGGGGCGCTCACCGGGCACATAGACCGAGGGGCTCTCGGACATGCCGGGCAGGTGTTGGGGGACGTTTGGGGGATTTTTGGGGTGAATTTGGGGTATTTTGGGGCACTCACCGGGCACATAGACCGAGGGGTTCTCGGACATGCCGGGCAGGGGTTGGTAGTCGTGGGGCCGCCGGATCTTCAGCGACTGCCCCTGGAAGATGATCCCGTCGAAGGCCATGGCCTGCGTCGTCTCATCCACCGAGCGGAACTGGGGGGAAAAAAATCAAAATTTGGGGTTGGGGGAGCCCAAAAAATGGGGTAGGGAGGCCAAAAATGGGGTTAGGGAAGCCAAAAATGGGGTTAGGGACCAAAAAAATGGGGTTAAGGACCACAAAATTGGGTTAGGGACCCCAAAATTGGGTTAGGGAAGCCAAAAATGGGGTCAGGGAGCACGAAAATGGGGTTAGGGAGCCCAAAAATGGGTTTAGGGAAGCCAAAAATGGGGTTAGGGAGACCAAAATTGGGTTAGGGAAGCCTAAAAATGGGTTAGGGAGCCCGAAAATTGGGTTAGGGAGCCCGAAAATGGGGTTAGGGAAGCCTAAAAATGGGTCAGGGGACCCCAAAAATGGGGTCAGGGACACCAAAATTGGGTTGGGGAACCCCAAAAATGGGTCAGGGGACCCCAAAAATGGGGTCAGGGACCCCGAAATTGGTTGGGGAACACAAAAATGGGGTCAGGGAACCCAGGAATTGGTTTAGGGAGGAATTTGTGGAATTTCAGAGGAAGAACTCGGGGAATTTTGGGGCTGTTTTGGAGTAGAATTTGGGGACAATTTCTGGGAATTTTGGAGCTGCTTCAGTGTAGAATTTTGGGACAATTTGTGGGAATTTTGGGTCCTTTCTTGGGGAAAATTTATGAGAATTTCAGGGCAGATTTTGGGGCCATTTTTGGGAGAATTTGTCAGAATTTCTGGGCAGAGTTTGGGAACAACTTCTGTGAATTTCAGGGTCATTTTGGGGAGAATTTTGGGGAGAATTTGTGGGAATTTTGGGGCCATTTCGGGGCGGATTTTGGGGAGAATCTGTGAGAATTTCTGTGAATTTTGGGGCCATTTTGGGGCAGATTTTAGGGAATAATTTCTGTGAATTTCGGGGCGGATTTTGGGGAGAATCTGTGAGAATTTCTGTGAGTTTTGTCCCATTTCGGGGCAGATTTTGGGGAATAATTTCTGTGAATTTCGGGGCGGATTTTGGGGAGAATCTGTGAGAATTTCTGTGAATTTTGGGGCGGATTTTAGGGAATAATTTCTGTGAATTTCGGGGCAGATTTTGGGGAGAATCTGTGAGAATTTTTGTGAATTTTGGGGCCATTTTGGGGCCGTTTTGGTAAGACTCTATGCGCATTTCTGTGAATTTCGGGGCCGTTTCGGGGCCGTTTTTGGGGCCGTTTTCGGGGTTTTCGGGCCCAGCACAGCCCCGAGCAGCCCCAAAATCCCCGGAATTGTCCCCAAAAAGGCGCGGGCACCTCGAGGAAGGCGAAGTTCTTGTCCTGGTTGATCTGCACGGCCAGGACGGGGTTCCCGGGGGCCTGGGTCAGCCCCCCAGGCGCATTTGGGCGTTGAAGAAATCCATCATCGCCTCCTGGGGCAAAAAACACAAATTTTGGGTCAGTTGGGAAATTCCGGGGGGTCTGGGGGTGTTGGGATGGGGGAATCCCAAAAAGAGAGAAAAAAGGGTTGGAATGGTGAAAAATGAGTGAAAAATGGGAGGGAGAGAAACGGTTGAAATCAGAAAGAAAAAAATGAGAAATGAAAAAAATTAAGGTAATTAAACTCAAAATTTATAAAACAAATTTTATATATATATATATATATATATATATAAAATATTATATATATTATATTATATTATATTATATTATACATTACATTATATTATATTATATATATTATACTGTGTTTTTACATATATTATTATATTACAATAAAAATATTGAAATTTATTTTAAAAATACTAAATTAAAGTGAAAAAAATAAGGTAATGGTGACTGAAAGTGGAAAAAATAAAAAAAAAAGACTTAAAGAAATGAAATAAAAACAGCAAATGAAATCAAACTGAAATCACCAAAAAACTCAATAAAATCAATCAATCGAAGTTAAATTAATTTAGAAAAAAAATAAAAGAAACAGCAAGAGTAATAACTGGGAAAATCAAACATAATAAATCAAAAACAGAAAAAAAAAACCAATTAAAAAAAAAACCAAAAATACAACAACAAAAAAAAAAAATCCCAAAACCACCCCAGAGCCCTGTGACCCCCAGGAACCCCAAATTAC
The DNA here is from genome assembly GCF_003957565.2 of Taeniopygia guttata. NCBI lineage: Eukaryota > Metazoa > Chordata > Aves > Passeriformes > Estrildidae > Taeniopygia > Taeniopygia guttata. The sequence goes on along the minus strand of NC_054769.1, from coordinate 162,033 downwards.
CCCCAAAAAAAACCCAAATAACCCCCCAAAAAACCCCAAATAACCCAACTAAAACCCCAAAAAACCCCAAAAAACCCCCCAAAAAACCCCAAATAACCCAACTAAAACCCCAAAAAACCCCAAATAACCCAAATAACAGTCCCAAAAACCCCCAAAAAATGCCAAATAACCCAACTAAAACCCCAAAAAAAACCCAAAAAACCCCAAACAACCCAACTAAAACCCGAAATAACTCCCAAAAAACCCCAAAACCCCCAAATAACCCCCCAAAAACCCCAGAAACCCCAAAACCCCCCAAAGGGCCCCGGCCCACCTCGGTGATGCCGAAGGGGATGTTGCCCACGTAGAGGCGCCTCAAACAACAGCCCCAAAAACCCCAAATAACCCAAATAACAGCCCCAAAAACTCCAAATAACCCAACTAAAACCCCAAATAACCCAACTAACCCAACTAACCCAACTAAAACTCCAAATAACCCAACTAAAACTCCAAATAACCCAACTAAAACCCCAAATAACCCAAATAACAGTCCCAAAAACCCCAAAAAAAAACCCCAAAAACCCAAAATAACCCCCCAAAAACCCCAAATAACCCAACTAAAACACCAAATAGCCCCCAAATAACCCAAATAACCCCCCAAAAAACCCCCCAAAAACCCCCAAATAACCCAACTAAAACTTCAAATAACCCAACTAAAACCCCAAACTACCCAACTAAAACCCCAAAAAAAACCCCAAAACCCCCAAATAGCCCAACTAAACCCCCAAATAACCCAACTAAAACCCCAAAAACCCCAAATAATCCCCAAAAAATCAAAAATAAACCAAACTAAATTCCCAAATAGCCCCCAAAAAACCCCAAATAACCCAAACAACCCAACTAAAACCCCAAAAAACCCCAAATAACCCAAATAACCCCCAAAAACCCCAAAAACAACCCCAAAAACCCAAAAGCAGCCCGGCCCACCTCGGTGATGCCGAAGGGGATGTTGCCCACGTAGAGGCGCCGCGCCTGCCGCGTCATCTGGCTGCCCACCACGGGCACCGGCGTGGGCGTCACCGCCAGCCCGTCGGGGGTCATGGTGGGCAGCAGCGCCGTGGCCGGGATCTGCCCCGCCGCTGCGGGAAACGGGGGCTTGGAGGGGTCCTCAGGGGCTGGGGGGGCTTGGGGGGATTTGGGGGGATTTGGGGGGCTTTGGGGTCTCTAGGTTGGGGTTTGGGGGGAATTGGGGGGTTTGGGGGGCCCTGAGGTGGTTTGGGGGGGATGTGGGGTCTCTAGGATTGGGTTTGAGGTCTCTAGGAGGGGATTTGGGGGGTCCTGAGGTGGTTTGGGGGCAGTTTGGGGTCTCTAGGTTGGGGTTTGGGGGGAATTGGGGGGTTTGGGGTCTCTAGGATGGGGCTTGGGGGGATTTGGGGAGTTTGGGAGGGTTTGGGGTCTCTAGGATGGGGTTTGGGGGGTCCTGAGGGGGTTTGGGGGGATGTGGGGTCCCTAGGATGGGGTTTGGGGTCTCTGGGATGGGGTCTGGGGTCGCTAGGAGGGGCTTTGGGGGAATTGGGGGGGATTTGGGGTCCCTAGGATGGGGTTTGGGGGGTCCTGGGGGCTTTGAGGGGACATTGGGGTCCCTGGAAGGGTTTGGGGCCGTTCCTGGGGGGTCTTTGGGACGTTTTGGGGGTCCTGAGGGGATTTGGGGGGGGTCCCTGGGGATTTGGGGGGGGTCCCCGGGGATTTGGGGGGGGTCCCCGGGGATTTGGGGGTCCCTGGGGATTTGGGGGGGTCCCCGGGGATTTGGGGGGTCCCTGGGGATTTGAGGGTCCCAGGGGGTGTGGGTGAATTTGGGGAGGGGTCTCACCCTGCATGGCCTTGTACTGCATGGGGGTGATGTGCTCGAAGCCGGGGGGGGGGCACGTCCCAATATTTCCGAATTTTCTTCTTCTTCTCGTGCCGGGGGGAGCGGCTGGGGGGGCACGGGGGGTTTGGGGGGTGAGGGGGGCTGCACCCCAAAAACCCCCCGGAAAAAACCCAAAAAACACCCGAAAACCGCCCAAAAAACCTCCCCAAAAACCCCCCGAAAAAACCCAAAAACTGCCCAAAAAAACACCCGAAAAACACCAAAAACCTCCCTGAAAACCCCCTGAAAAAAACCAAAAACTGCCAAAAAAAACACCCAAAAAACACCAAAAAACCTCCCTGAAAAGCCTCCCCAAAAAAAAACCAAAACCTGCCCAAAAAAACACCCAAAAAGCACCAAAAAACCTCCCCAAAAAAACTCCCCAAAAGAACCCAAAAAAACCCAAAAAACCACAAAAAAACCTCCCTGAAAACCCTCCCTGAAACCCCCCGGAAAAAAACCAAAAAACGCCCAAAAAACACCCCCAAAAAACCTCCCTGAAAAGCCCCCGAAAAAAACCTAAAAACCCAAAAACCGCCCAAAAAAACCACCCGAAAAACACCAAAAAACCTCCCCAAAAAAACCCTGGAAAACCACACAAAAACCACCAAAAAATCACCCAGAAATCACAAAAAAAACCAACAAAACTGTCAAAAACCTCCCCAAAAACCCACCAAAAACCCCACAAAAAAAAACCCAAAGAAACCCCAGAAAACCACCCAACCCCCCAAAAAACCCTCAACACCCCCCAAAAATGCCCCAAAAAAAACCCCAAAAAATCTCCCCTAAAAACCCCCAAAAACTCCCCAAAATGCCCCAAAACCCCCCAAAAAGCCCCAAAATCCTCAACTCACCTCAGGGGGCCCGAGAGGCTCAGGGGGGACCTGGGGGGGGTTAAAAGGGGTGAGACCCCCCAAAATTGGGGGTCCCCAGCCCCATTTTGTGGTCCCCAGCCCCATTTTGGGGTCTCCAGCCCCATTTTGGGTCCCCAGCCCCATTTTGGGGGTTTTTAGACCCATTTTGGGGTCCCCAGCCCCATTTGGGGATCCCCACCCCCATTTTGGGGGTCCCCAGCCCCATTTTGGGGTCCCCAGCCCCATTTTGGGGTCCCCAGCCCCATTTGGGGGGTCCCCAGCCCCATTTTGGGACCCCCAGACCCATTTTGGGACCCCCAGCCCCATTTTGGGGGTCCCCAGCCCCATTTTGGGGGGTCACACCTCAAATTTGGGGGGTCACACGTCAATCCTGGTGGTCCCAGGGGGTTCCCAGTATCCCCAGTGTCAGTTCCCAGTGTTCCCAGTATCCCCAATGACAATTCCCAGTATCCCCAGTGCCCCCAGTGATCGCTCCCAGTGCTCCCAGTACCCCCAGTATCAGTTCCCAGTATCCCCAGTGCCAATTCCCAGTATCCCCAGTATCCCCAGTGCCAATTCCCAGTATCCCCAGTATCCCCAGTAACAGTTCCCAGTATTCCCAGTGCTCCCAGTGCCAATTCCCAGTACTCCCAGTGTTCCCAGTATCCCCAATGACCAATCCCAGTGCTCCCAGTATCCCCAGTGACCAATCCCAGTGCTCCCAGTATTCCCAGTGACTGATCCCAGTGCTCCCAGTATCCCCAGTACCAATTCCCAGTGCTCCCAGTGCCCCCAATGACCGCTCCCAGTGCTCCCAGTATCCCCAGTACCCCCAGTGCTAATTCCCAGTGCTCCCAGTATCTCCAATAACCATTCCCAGTATCCCCAGTATCCCCAGTGACCGATCCCAGTGCTCCCAGTGCCAATTCCCAGTGCTCCCAGTATCCCCAGTGTCAGTTCCCAGTATCCCCAGTGCTCCCAGTGACCGATCCCAGTGCTCCCAGTATCCCCAGTGACCCATTCCCAGTATCCCCAGTGACCCCAATAACCATTCCCAGTGCCCCCAGTGCCAATTCCCAGTGCTCCCAGTATCCCCAGTGCTCCCAGTAACCCCAATAACAATTCCCAGTATCCCCAGTGACCCCAATGACCCCAGTGACCATTCCCAGTATCCCCAGTGCCAATTCCCAGTTACCGGCGCTGCCGGCGGTCCCGGGACACGCTGCGCTGGTCGCGGCTGTTCCCAGTGCTCCCAGTGCTCCCAGTATCAGCTCCCAGTATCCCCAGTGACCATTCCCAGTATCCCCAGTAACAATTCCCAGTGCTCCCAGTGCCCCCAGTGACCCCTCCCAGTGCTCCCAGTGCCCCCAGTTACCGGCGCCGCCGGCGGTCGCGGGACACGCTGCGCTGGTCGCGGCTGTTCCCAGTGCTCCCAGTGCTCCCAGTATCAGCTCCCAGTATCCCCAGTGACCATTCCCAGTATCCCCAGTACCAATTCCCAGTGCTCCCAGTGCCCCCAGTGACCCCTCCCAGTGCTCCCAGTGCCCCCAGTTACCGGCGCCGCCGGCGGTCCCGGGACACGCTGCGCTGGTCGCGGCTGTTCCCAGTGCCCCCAGTATCCCCAGTAACCATTCCCAGTGTCCCCAGTATCCCCAGTGCTCCCAGTTACCGGCGCTGTCGGCGGTCGGGGGACACGCTGCGCTGGTCGCGGCTGTTCCCAGTGCCCCCAGTGCCCCCAGTAACCATTCCCAGTGTCCCCAGTATCCCCAATGACCCCAATGACCATTCCCAGTGCTCCCAGTGCTCCCAGTGCTCCCAGTTACCGGCGCCGCCGGCGGTCCCGGGACACGCTGCGCTGGTCGCGGCTGTTCCCAGTGCCCCCAGTGCCCCCAGTATCAGATCCCAGTATCCCCAGTGACCATTCCCAGTATCCCCAGTATCCCCAGTGACCCCAGTGTCAGTTCCCAGTATCCCCAGTACCCCCAGTTACCGGCGCCGTCTCCGGTCCCGGGACACGCTGCGCTGGTCACGGCTGTTCCCAGTGCTCCCAGTGACCCCAATAACCATTCCCAGTATCCCCAGTGACCCCAATGACCCCAATGACCAATCCCAGTGTTCCCAGTATCCCCAGTGCCAATTCCCAGTGTTCCCAGTATCCCCAGTGACCGATCCCAGTGCTCCCAGTGCCAATTCCCAGTGCTCCCAGTGCTTCCAGTGCCAATTCCCAGTGCTCCCAGTGCTCCCAGTGCCAATTCCCAGTGCTCCCAGTATCCCCAATCACCGATCCCAGTGCTCCCAGTGCTCCCAGTATCCCCAATAACCATTCCCAGTGCTCCCAGTATCCCCAGTGACCCCAATAACCATTCCCAGTGCTCCCAGTGCTCCCAGTACCCCCAGTTACCGGCGCCGCCGGCGGTCGCGGGACACGCTGCGCTGGTCGCGGGTGCGGCGCTCTCGGGAGCGGCTGTTCCCAGTGCTCCCAGTAACCATTCCCAGTGCTCCCAGTAACCATTCCCAGTGCTCCCAGTATCCCCAGTGACCCCAATGACCCCAATGACCATTCCCAGTACCCCCAGTGCCCATTCCCAGTGCTCCCAGTATCCCCAGTTACCGTCGCCGTCTCCGGTCGCGGGACACGCTGCGCTGGTCGCGGGTGCGGCGCTCTCGGGAGCGGCTGCGCCGTTTGCGGTCGCGGCTGCGGGAGCGGCTGTGGGAGCGCTTCCGGTGCCGGTTCTCCTTGTCCCGCTCTGGAAAGTGATTAAATTAATTAAATATTAATTAATTAATTAATTAATTATTAAATTAAACCCCCACGGTTCTCCTTGTCCCGCTCTGGGAACAGTGATGGAATTAATTAAATACCCCAAAATTAACCCAAAATAATCCAAACCCCCACGGTTCTCCTTGTCCCACTCTGGGAAAGAGAGAAAATTAATTAAATATATTAAAATTAACCCAAAATAAACCCAAAATAACCTAAAACCCCCGGTTCTCCTTGTCCCACTCTGGAAAACAGAGAAAATCTAGTAAAAAACCCAAAATAAATCCAAAATATCACAAAATATCCCCAAACCCCCGGTTCTCCTTGTCCCACTCAGGAAAAGAGAGAAAATTCAAAAAAATATCCCAAAATTAACCCAAAATAATCCAAAATCCCCGGTTCTCCTTGTCCCGCTCTGGAAACAGAGAAAATTAACTGAATATCACAAAATAAACCCAAAATGAACCCAAAATAAACCCAAAATATCCCAAAACCCCCGGTTCTCCTTGTCCCGCTCTGAAACGGTGATTAAATTAATTAAATTTATCAAAATTAACCCAAAATGGCCCAAAAACCCCACGGTTCTCCTTGTCCCGCTCTGGGAAACACAGAAAATTAATTAAATATATCGGAATTAACCCAAAATAATCCAAACCCCACAGTTCTCCTTGTCCTGCTCTGGGATGGAGAGAAAATTAATTAAATATATCAAAATTAACACAAAATAATCCAATCCCCACGGTTCTCCTTGTCCCGCTCTGAAACGGTGATTAAATTAATTAAATATAGCAAAATTAACCCAAAATGGCCCAAAGCCCACGTTTCTCCTTGTCCTGCTCTGCAAAGAGTGACAAAATTAATAAAATATCCCAAAATGAACCCAAAATATCCCAAACCTCTGGTTCTTCTTGTCCCGCTCTAGAAAAGAGAGAAAACCTAATAAAAAACCCAAAATAAACCCAAAATATCCCAAAACCCCCAGTTCTCCTTGTCCTGCTCTGGAAAACAGAGAAAATCTAATAAAAAACCCAAAATAAACCCAAAATATGCCAAAACCCCCAGTTCTCCTTGTCCCATTCTGGAAAAGAGAGAAAATTTAACAAAAAACCCAAAATAAACCCAAAACAAAAAAACCCAAAACCTCCAGTTCTCCTTGTCCTGCTCTACAAAGAGTGATAAAATTAACAAAATACCCCAAAATAAACAAAATCACTCCAAATTACCCCAAACCTCCCCCAAAATGACCCCAAATTAGCTCCAAAAATAACCCCAAAATCCCCCAAAAACCCCCAAATTATCTCCAAAAATAACCCCAAAATCCCCAAAAAATAACCCAAAAAAAGCTCCAAAAATAACCCCAAAATCCCCCAAAATAACCCCAAATTATCTCCAAAAATAACCCCAAAATCCCCCAAAATAACCCCAAATTAGCTCCAAAAATAACCCCAAAATCCCCCAAATTAGCTCCCTACCCAAAATCCCCCCAAACAACCCAATAACCCCAAATTAGCTCCAAAAATAACCCCAAATCCCCATAACCCAAATTAGCTCAAAATACCCCAAAATAACCCCAAATTCCCTCTGACTCCCCTCCCTTCTGGGGGGGTTAAGAACCCAAAATTGCCCAAAATTGAGAGAGGGTCAAAACCCAAATTACCCAAAATTTGGGGGTCAAAACCCCAAAATTACCCCAAAATTTGGGGGGGTCAAAATTGGGGGAGGACCCAAAATTGGATATTGGGGGGGGTCAAAAATGGGGGGTGGAAACCCCAAAATAAACGGGGTCAAAATTTGGGGGGGTGAACCCAAAATTGAGGGGGGGGGGTCAAATTTGGGATGGGAACCCTTCGAGAGGGGGACCCCAAATTTAGGGATTGGGGGGGGTCAAAACCGGTGGGGGGGTCGCCCCAATTTTTTTTGGGGGGGGGGGGGTCACGAAGGGTGACCCCAAATTTTGTGAGGGGTCCCAAAATGGGGGTGGGGGTCCCCAAAATTGGGGGGGGGTCACGAAGGGTGACCCCAAATTTTGGGGGGGTTCACAAATTGGGGGGGGACCCCAAATTTTGGGGGGGTCACCCCCCGCTCCCCCTCCCCCCCCGCGGGGTCTCCCCGTGAGGCGCGGGATGAGGGGGGGGGGCGGGGCCGGTACCTTGTTTGTTCTCGTTCAGCTGCCGCTCGAACTCGTCGAAGTCGGACATGGCGGCGGCTCTTCCGGGGCCCTCCCGGAGCCTTCCCGGTCCCGCCCGGAGCCTTCCCGGAGCTTCCCGGTGCGTCCCGGAGCCTCCCGGTGCCTCCCGCTCCTCACGGCCGCCCTCAGGCCGCGCGCCTCCGCCCGCGCTCCGCCACTTCCGGCCGCGCTCGGCCACTTCCGCCGCCGCTTCGGGTCCTTCCGTAACCGCTTCGGGTTCTTCCGCCGCCACTTCGGCCCTTTCCGCCACCGCTTCGGCCCTTTCCGTCAGCGCTCGGCTTTTTCCGCCGCCATTCGGTGATTTCCGTCAACGCTCGGCTTTTTACGACCCCCGCTCGGCTTTTTCCGCCGCTTTACGGCCCCGTTCGGCTTTTTCCGCCGCTTTACGGCCCCGCTCGGCTTTTTCCGTCACTTTACGACCCCGCTCGGCTTTTTCCGCCGCTTTACGACCCCGCTCGGCTTTTTCCGTCGCTTTACGGCCCCCGTTCGGCTTTTTCCGCCGCTTTACGGCCCCTCGGCTTTTTCCGTCACTTTACGACCCCGCTCGGCTTTTTCCGCCGCTTTCCGCCGCCGTTCGCCGTTCCCGGTCCCGCTCGTTCCTCCCGTTACCGATCGCCTCTTCCCGCCCCTTTCCCCCAAACTCAGCGGCCCCGACCCAAAAGTCGCAGAGTCCCTTTTTTCCCCCCTTTTTCCCCTTTTTTTTTCCCCTTTTTTCCCTTTTTTCCCCCCTTTTTTCCCTTTTTTACGGATTTTCCCCTTTTTTTCCCGCTTTCAGCCTCTTTCCGTCGCTTTCCGCCCCTGTTCGGACCCCCCCCCGCTCCCTTACGTCACTTCCGCCGCGTTCCCCGGTAAAACCGGGCGCTCCGGTTGGCCCCGCCCCTTTCCCGCCTTTGCCCCGCCCCCTCAGGCCCTGGCCCCGCCCCTTTTCCCTTTTGGCGGGAAGCGCTGAGCGCGCCCTCTGGCGGCCCGCGGGAAGTCTCGCGAGGCGCCCAAATCTCGCGGGATTTCAACGCTAATTTTCTGGGATTTTTTTTTTTCTTTTTTGCCCCATTTTTCTTGGTTTTTCCCTTAAAAATCCTCCCAGGGGAATCCCCAGAGGGGCTGGGGAGGGGCTGAGGGAATTTCGGGCGGTCCCAGGGGGATTTTGGGAATTCTCTGGTTTTGGGGGAATGAGGAAAAACAAGGGAAAAACCGGAAAAAACTGGGGGAAATTGGGGAAAATTGAGGAAAATCGGGACGGTGGGGACACCGGCAGTGTGCACTCAGCATCCCGGACTGCGGGAAAATGGGAAAATTTGGGGAAATTGGGGATTTTGGGATGTTGGCATGAACTATGGGAGCAACCCCGAATGGGGGATTTTGGGGTTTTTGGGGATTTTGGGGGTTTTGGGGGTTTTTGGGATTTTTGGGTCATTGCTGTTGCAGGCTGTGGGAAATGGGGGAAAAAGGGGAAAAAAGCCAAGAAAAGTGGGGAATAAAGATGGATTTTAATGGGACAGAACACACGGCCCTGTCCGAGTGTCCGAATGTCCGAGTGTCCAAATGTCCGAGTGTCCGAGTGTCCATCACTCCAGCTGTCCATTGTCCGAGTGTCCGAGTGTCCAAATGTCCAGGTGTCCATTGTCCGAGTGTCCGAGTGTCCAAATGTCCATCTGTCCATGAGGAGGGACAGCCCAGACTCGCTGTCACGGCCCGGCTGCTCCACACCGGGGCCATTTTGGGCCATTTTGGACCATTTTGGGCCATTTTGGAACACTTTGAGCCGTTTTTGGGGCATTTTGGGTCAGGATGAGCCATTTGGCGCCATTTTGGACCATTTTGGGCCATTTTGGGCCATTTTGGGTCAGGATGAGCCATTTGGCGCCATTTTGGACCATTTCAGACCAATCTGGGCAATTTTGGACCACTTTGAGCCATTTTTGGGCCATTTTGAGCCATTTCAGGGCAGGACAGATCATTTTCGACCACCTTGGACAGTTTTGGGCTGGGATAAGCCATTTTTGGGCCATTTGGAGCCATTTCAGGCCAGGATGAGCAATTTTGAGTGAAAATGAGCTTTTTGTGGCCATTTTTAGCCCATTTTATGCCATTTTTGGACCATTCTGTGCCATTTTTAGCCCATTGTGTGCCATTTTTGACCCATTCTGTGCCATTTTTGACCCATTTTGGCCCATTCTGTGCCATTTTTGACCCATTTTGTGCCATTCTGTGCCATTTTTGGCCCATTTTGTCCCATTTTGTGCCATTTTGACCCATTTTAAACCATTTTTGGCCCATTTTGTGCCATTTTTGGCCCATTTTCTGCCATTTTAGGCCCATTTTGTGCCATTCTGCCCCATTCTGTGCCATTTTTGGCCCATTCTGTGCCATTTAGTCCCATTTATGGCGATTTTGACCTATTTATGACCATTTTTGGCCCATTCTCTGCCATTTTGGCCCATTCATTGCCATTTTTGGCCCATTTTTGTCCCATTTTCTGCCATTTTGGACCCATTTTTGACCCATTTTGTCCCATTTTATGCCATTTTTCTGCCACATCCCGCCAGCCCCCCTTGCCCCTCCACCCCATCACTTCCCGCTCCCGTCCGTCCCTCCGTCCCCTCCGTCCCTCCGTCCCCTCCCGCTGGCATCCCGGCGCGGCGCCGTGCCCGTGCAGGTGCCGCCGCAGCATCGCGGCGCGCGGGAAGCGCCGCCGGCACCGTGGGCAGCGCGGGCGGCGCCGGTGAGCGCGGAGGTGCCGCGCGATGGAGCCCAGGTAGAAGAAACTCTTCCCGCAGCGCTCGCAGCGGTACACGTCCTCGCCGAGGTGCCGCCGCCGGTGCTCCAGCAGGTTCCCGCGGTACCGGAACGTCTCCCCGCAGGTCCGGCACCGCCGGGGGCGCGCGGGGCCGTGCCGCCGCTGGTGCTCGGCCAGCCCGGCGGCGCCGGCGCAGCGCTTGGCGCAGAGCGGGCAGCGGGTCGCGGCGTGGCGGGCGCGGTGCCGCCGCAGCAACGGCGCCCGGGGGAAGGCGCGGCCGCAGGCGCGGCAGCGGAACGGGCGGCGCCGGGCGGGGCAGACGCGCCGGTGCCGCCGCAGCAGCGCCAACGCCCAGAAGCGCCGGTCGCAGCCGCCGCAGCGCCGCGGGCGCCGCCGCAGGTGCCGCCGCCGGTGCAGCAGCAGCTCGTAGGCGCCGGCGCAGCGCCGACCACACGCGGCACAGGAGCGCGGCCGCGACGCCGACAGGTGAACGTATTTGTGCGTCACCAGCGCCAGGAAACGCTTGAAGCTCTGCCCGCACGTGCCGCAGCTGAACCGCCCCGCGTTTGGCACCGCTGGCGGCACCTCGGTGGGACTCGGCGCTTCTGCCGGCACCGGGCGCGCCAGGCGGTGCCACACCAGGTTCTCCAAAAAGCCAAAAACCTGCCCGCACGCCTCACAGCCGCGTGGCGATGTCGCCGTCACCGTCACCGCGTCCTTGAGCGCGGCGGCGCGCAGCAGCTCGGGCAGGCGGCGGCCGCAGGATTGGCAGCCCAGCGCCGCGGTCGGTGTCGGCGTCGCCTCAGCGGTCGGCACACGGTGCACCTGGCGGTGCCGCGTGAGGCTCTGCGGGTAGCCGAAGGCTTTGCCGCAGACCTCGCAGCGGTACGGCCGCTCCCGGGTGTGCACCACGCGGTGCTTGCGCAGGTGGAAGGACTCGCGGAAGCGCTTCCCGCACACGCCGCACTCGTGCGGCTTCTCCCCGGTGTGGATGCGCTCGTGCCGCCGCAGCGTCTCGCGCCGCCCGAAGCCGCGCCCGCACACGCCGCACACGAAGCTGCGCCACCACTCTGTGCCGTTGTGGTGCTCCTCGTGGCGCTCCCGGTGTTGTCACCCTCGCCGTGGGCGCGGCGGTGCCGCAGCAGGCTCTGCGGCGCGGCGTAGGCTTTGCCGCAGACGTCGCAGCGGTGCGCGGGGCGCGGCGCGCCGTGGCTGGCCTGGTGCCGCAGCAGGTACGCCGCGTCGCGGAACTCCTTGCCGCAGACGCCGCACGGCACGCGCCGCGGCCCCGCGTGCGTCTTGACGTGCCGCGTCAAACTCTCGCGCCGGTTGAAGGCGCGGCCGCACGCGGCGCAGGCGAAGGGCTTCTCGCCGGTGTGGATGATCTGGTGCTGCGCCAGGTGACTCGGCTTCTTGAACGCCTTCCAGCACAGCGGGCAGCTCAGCGGCCCCTCCGCCGCGCCCGGCGCCGCCAGCAGGACCCCGCCCGCCACCGGGATCACCGCGTTGGGCACCGCCACCGCCACGCCCGGCGCCACCAGACCCACCCCGCCGGGGACCGCGTTGGGCGCCGCGTTGAGCGCCAACGGCAGCGGGTTGGGCCCGTTGGGCGCCGCAGGGAGGTTGGCCAAGACGTTGGCTCCGTTGGGTGTTGCGTTGACCCCATTGACCCCGTTGGGTGCCGCGTTGACCCCATTGGGCGCCACATTGACCCCGTTGGCCACGTTGACCCCTCCGGCCACCGTGTTGATCCTTCCGGCCGTGTTGACCCCATTGGGCGCCACGTTGACCCCGTTGGCCGCCGTGTTGACGTTGGCCACCGTGTTGACCCCGCTGGCCACCACATTGACTCCATTGGTGGATGTGTTGACCCCGTTGGGTGCTGGGTTGACGTTGACCGCCGTGTTGACCCCGTTGGCCGAAACGTTGACCCCATTGGCCGCTGTGTTGACTCTGTTGACCACTGCGTTGACGTTGACCACCGCGTTGACCCCGTTGGCCACATTGACCCCATTGGCCACCGTGTTGACCCCATTGGCCGCCGTGATGACCCCGTTGGTCGATGCGTTGACTCTATTGGCCGCAACGTTGACGCCAATGATGCTGTTGACTCCATTGGGCGCCACGTTGACCCCATTGGCCGTTGCGTTGACCCCATTGGCCGCCACGTTGACTCTATTGGCCGCCGCGTTGACGCCGACCACACTGTTGACCCCGTTGGCCGCCGCGTTGACCCCATTGGCCCCGTTGGCCGCCGCGTTGACCCCGCCGCTCCCGGTGGCCTCGTCGGCGCCGTGCCGGTGGCAGCGCCGGTGCCGCACCAGGCTGGAGCCGTGGCTGTAGGTGCGGCCGCAGGTGCGGCACTCGTAGGGGCGCCCCTCGGCGTGCGCCGGCGCCGCTCCCGGCCGCGCTCCCCTGTGCCCGGCGGCGCCGAATCGCCGCTCCACCAGGAACTTGAGGCGCCGGAAGTACCCGCGCTCCTCGCCGGGATCCGGTGCCGTGCCGGGACTCACCGGGGGCCCGCCGCGGTGCCGCCGCCGCGTTTGAGGCCGCCCAGGAGGTGCTGGTGGCCCGAGAGGTCCACGATGCCCCAGGGGGGGGAGGGGAAGGAGCCCCCAGCCTCAAACAGCGGCTGATGTGGGGGAGGGGGCGGCAGCGGCGGGGGGGGGAAGGGAGACCCCACCAGCGCCCCTCCCCCACCCAGGGATCCACCCAAAGACCCCCCCTCGGGTTTTTTGGGGTGCGAGGATGAGGATGAGGAGGAGGATGAGGAGGAGGAAGGGGGGTCGGGTTTGTTTTTGGGGAGGGGGCTGCGCGGGAAGGGGGAGGGGAACTCGAAGGGGCCGGGGGGCAGCGGGAGCGGTTTGGGGGGCGGCTCGAAGGGCTCGGGGGGCTCCGGGCGCTGCTGGTGCGTCAGGAAGTCCAGGAAGTCGAAGGGGTACGAGGGGAAGGGGCCGCTCTCGTCGCTCACGTTCGCCTCCATCGTTGGGGGGCGGCGGGGGGGTCCCGGTGGTACCGGAGGGGGGGGAGGGGGATGGGGGAGGGGTTTGGGGGTCCCGCGGTGAACGTGGCGGGGCCGGGAGGGGGTGGGGACTCACGGCGGGGCTCGTGGGGGGTTGTGGGGGGGTCCCGGTGGGCCCCGGTGGGTCCCGCTCGGCCGGGCCGGGCGCGCCGCCCCGCCGGAAGCGGAAGTGTGACGTCACGGGAGGAATGCCCGGTTTCTCTCCTCCCCCCGCCCGCCTTTTCCCACTATCCGCCTCCACGGAGGGACCGGAGCCCCTCACGGGGGTGTCGCGATCCCCCCTCCCCTCTCCACGTAAAACCGGGAGCCCCAAGACCCCCAAAAACCCCTCGGGGTGGGGGGGGATGGGCGCCCAGCCCTCATCAAAGATGGCGGCGGCGCCGCCTCCGCGCCAAGATGGCGGCGCCGCACAAGATGGCGGCGGCCGCCCTCAACAAAGATGGCGGCCGCTGTTGGCTATGAGGGGGGTGGAAACGGGGCTCGTAACCAATCAGAGCCGCGGAATCGAAGCTGGACACGCCCCCAGGGGTGCCCCGGAGAGGAAGGGGCATTTTGGGGAGGAATCGGGGCTTTCGTGACGTCACCGGGGCGGCGCGGTCCCTTTAAGGGCGCGGCACGTGCGGCCCCGCGTGCGCGCCGCCCCCCATTGGCCAAAACTGGGTCAGGCCCCGCCCCTCCCGCCCGTCCCCATTGGCCCAATCTAGGTCAGGCCACGCCCCCCCGCATGGCCGCGCCGCCTGACCACGGCCACGCCCCCGCGCGCGCCCATTGGCTGAGCGGAGCAAAGGGGGCGTGGCCTGCAGGGAGGAGGGGGCGTTTCCCTTATTTGGGCAGGGGCGTGGCTTTGTTGTCCGCGGGGGCGTGGCTTGCGGCGGAACCGACCAATGGGAGGCGCTCAGCGTGCGCGGGTTGTTGTTGTGAGGGGGCGTGGCCAGCGGTGAGGGCGCGCGGGGATTGGCTGGCGGTGAAAAGGGGGCGGGGCTGGCGTCAGGCCACGCCTCTTCACGGGAACAGCGGGATCGGACCGGAGAGAGCGGGAGGGACCGGAGCAGGTGGGGGAGGGGAGAACGGGATGGGGGGGGGAGAGAACGGGAATGGGGGGGGGGGAAGGGACACCGGGAACGGGGGGGGGAACCGGGAATGGGGTGGAGGAACCGGGAGGAACCGGGAATGGGGAGAAGGAACCGGGAGGTACCGGGAATGGGGGGGGGGACACCGGGAATGGGGGAGGACCGGGAATGGGGCGGGGGGACCGGGAATGGGGGGGGGGGGACACCGGGAATGGGGGGGAGACACCGGGAGGGGACACCGGGAATAGGGGGGGAACCGGGAACGGGGGAGGGGACACCGGGAATGGGGGGGGGAGCGGGAATGGGGCGGGGGGAACCGGGGGAACCGGGAATGGGGAGGGGACACCGGAACGGGGGAGGGGCACCGGGAGGGGACACCGGGAATGGAGGGGGGGAACCGGGAGGGGACACCGGGAATGGGGGAGGGGACACCGGGAGGGGACACCGGGAGGTACCGGGAATGGGGGGAGGGGTAACGGGAACGGGGGGGGACACCGGGAATGGTGGGGGGGGAGGGGACCGATAATTGGGGAGGGGGTCCAGGCAGTGGGGGAGGGGCACCGGCACCGGGACCTCCCCCCCTTCCCCTCCCCCCCCTCCCGGTCCCGGTCCCGGTTCCGCTCCCGGTTCCGGTGCCGCCCCTCCCCCCCCCGCGGGGTCATTCGAGGTGAAGCCGCACGTGGGGGGGGGGGCGCGGGGGGATCCCCCCACGTGACCGCGGCACGTGCGCGGCCCCGCCCCCCCCCAAACCCCGCCCGGTCACGTGCCGGGGGCGGGGCCGCGGATTTTGGGGGAATTTGGGGCTTTTTGGGGCTTTTTGGGCCTTTTTTTGAGAGGGAGTTTGGGGCGTTTTAGGGGAAGCGTTTTGGTCTTATTTTGGGAGGAATTGGGGCATTTTGGGGTTTTTTGGGGTTATTTTGGGTGGAATTGGGGCATTTGGGGGTTTTTTGGAGTTATTTTGGGTGGAATTGGGATTTTTTGGGGTTTTTTGGAGTTTTTATGGGTGGAATTGGGATTTTTTGGGGTTTTTTGGGGTTATTTTGGGTGGAATTGGGGCATTTTGGGGTTTTTGGGGTTATTTTGGGTGGAATTGGGATATTTTTAAGGTTTTCTGGAGTTATTTTGGGTGGAATTGGGGCATTTTGGGAGAGGGAATTGGGATATTTTTAGAGGAAGGATTTTACATCTTTAGGGGAGGGAATTGGGGCATTTTGGGGGGATTTGGGGTTATTTTGGGGTTATTTGGGACAGAATTGGGATATTTGGGCTGGTTTGGGGTTATTTGGGGCAGAAATGGGATATTTGGGCTGATTTGGGGTTATTTTGGGGCAGAATTGGGATATTTGGGCTGATTTGGGGTAGAATTGGGATATTTGGGCTGGTTTGAGGTTGTTTAGGGCAGAATTGGGAAATTTGGGCTATTTTTGGGAGTTTTTGGGGTGGAATTCGGGTATTTGGGCTGATTTGGAGTTATTTTGGGGCAGAATTGGGGTATTTGGGCTGATTTGGGGTTATTTTGGGGCAGAATTGGGATATTTGGGGTTATTTGGGGCAGAATTGGGATATTTGGGGTTATTTGGGGCAGAATTGGGATATTTGGGGTTATTTGGGGCAGAATTGAGATATTTGGGTTGTTTTGTCATTGTTTGGGGCAGAATTGGGATATCTGGACTGTTTTAGGGATATTTTGGGTAGAATTGGGATATTTGGGCTGTTTTTGGGAGTTTTTGGGTTGGAATTCGGATATTTGTGGCTATTTCGTTCAGAGCTGTGCTATTTTGGGCTATTTTGTGGTTATTTTGAGCCAAAATTGGGACATTTCATTGCCGGGGGCGATTTCAGCCTCCAAAGAAACTTCCCGGTGTGACCCCTGTGTGACCCCTGTGTGACCCCTGTGACCCCTGTGTGACTCCTGTGTGACCCCTCTGTGACCTCTGTGACCCCTGTGTGACCCCTGTGTGACCCCTGTGTGACCCCTGTGTGACCCCAGGATGGAGGAGCCCGGCGGGGGCTGCGCGGGGCCCTGGGGCCCCCCCGGGGCGGGCGGGGGTCCCGAGCTGGAGTTGGTGGATCTGGACGAGTTCCTGAGGGAGCACGGGGGGCTGCCCCCCAGCCCCCCCCCGGGACCCCCAACCCTCCTCAGGCCCGGTAATGGGGGGGGGGAATGGGGGGGGGCAAAGGGAATTGGGGGGGGGGATCAGAAATGGAACCGGGAATTGGGGAGGGGGAAACCGGGAACGGGAACTGGGGGGACAGGGGGATGGAACCGGGAATTGGGGAGGGGGGCAAAGGGGACGGGAATTGGGGAGGGGGGATCGAAAATGGGAACGGGAATTGGGGAGGGGGAAACAGGAATTGGGGGGGATGGAACCGAGATTTGGGGAGGGGGCAAAGGGAACAGGAATTGGGAGGGGGGGGCAAAGGGAATTGGGGAGGGGGATTGAAAATGGAACCGGGAATTGGGGAGGGGGCAAAGGGAATGGGAATTGGGGAGGGGGGCAATGGGAATTGGGGAGGGGGCAAAGGGAACGGAACCGGGATTTGGGGAGGGGGCCAAAGGGAATGAAAAATTGAGGGAGGGGGTACCAGAATTTGGGGAGGGGCAAAGGGAATGGGAATTGGGGAGGGGGGCCAAGGGTTAGGGTTAGGGAATTGGGGGGGGGATTGGAATTGGGGAGGGGGCAAAGGGATTTGGGGAGGGGGCAAAGGGAATGGGATTTGGGGAGGGGGCAAAGGGAACGGGAATTGGGATTTGGGG
This sequence comes from Taeniopygia guttata, assembly GCF_003957565.2. Taxonomy (NCBI): domain Eukaryota; kingdom Metazoa; phylum Chordata; class Aves; order Passeriformes; family Estrildidae; genus Taeniopygia; species Taeniopygia guttata. The sequence goes on along the minus strand of NC_054769.1, from coordinate 144,755 downwards.
AGGGGGGAATGGGAATTGGGGAGGGGGAAACAGGAATTTGGGGGGGGGATGGAACCGGGTATTGGGGGGGTGGATTGGAAATTGGGGAGGGGGCAAAGGGAACGGAACCAAGATTTGGGGAGGGGGCAAAGGGAGCGGGAATTAGGGGGGGGGATTGGAAATTGGGGAGGGGGGAACGGGAATTGGGGGGGAAGGAACTGGGAATTGGGGAGTGGGCAAAGGGAACGGGGTGGAACGGAAATTGGGGAGGGGGGAACGGGAATTCGGGGGGGAGGATTGGAAATTGGGGAGGGGGGCAAAGGGAATGAGGGGGAATTGGAAATTGGGGAGGGGGGCAAAGGGAATGGGAATTGGGGGGGGGGAATTGGGAATTGGGGAGGGGGCAAAGGGAATTGGGGGGGAATGGAACCGGGATTTGGACAGGGGGAGCGGGAATTGGGGGAGGGGGCAGCACCAGAATTTGGGGAGGGGGCAAAGGGGATTGGGGTGGGGGATCAGGGATTGGGGGGGGCGGATCAGGAATTGGGGGGGGGGGGGGAATCAGGAATTGGGGGGGGATATCGCTGACCGCCCCTCCCCCACCACTAACCCCCCCCCCCCCCCCCCGCAGCCCCCGGCCCCCCCCGCGCCCCCCCGGAGGCGCCCCCCGAGGCGGAGGGGCCCGGGGGGGGTCCCGGGGGGGGTCCCGGGGGTCCCGGGGGGGGTCCCGGGGGGGGTCCCGGGGGTCCCGGGGGGGGTCCCGGGGGTCCCGCCCCGCTGGACCCGCGGCGGCTCCGCTTCACTCAGGAGGAGCTGCGGCCGCAGCCCCTCGGCAGGAAGGCCCGGAAGGTTCTGGTGCCCGAGGAGCAGAAGGTGTGGGGCTGGAATTCCCGAAAATAACGGGATTTGGGGCAAAATTCCCGAAAATCCTGGGGTTTGGGGCAAAATTCCCGAAAATAACGGGGTTCGGGGCAAAATTCCTGAAAATCCTGGGGTTTAGGGGGGAATTCCCGGGATTCGGGGTGGGATTCCCGAAAGGTGCTCGTGCCCGAGGAGCAGAAGGTGTGGGGCTGGAATTCCTGAAAATTTGGGGTTTGGGGCAAAATTCCCAAAAATCCCGGGATTTCGGGGTGGGATTAATGAAAATCCCGGGATTTGGGGGGAATTCCTGGGATTCGGGGTGGGATTCCCGAAAGGTGCTCGTGCCCGAGGAGCAGAAGGTGTGTGAGCACAGAATTCCTGAAAATAACGGGGTTTGGGGCAAAATTCCTGAAAATCCCGGGATTCAGGGGCAAAATTCCCGAAAATCCTGGGATTCGGGGTGGGATTGATGAAAATCCCGGGGTTTGGGGTGGGATTCCCAGAAGGTGCACGTGCCCGAGGAGCAGAAGGTGTGTGAGCACAGAATTCCTGAAAATCCCGGGATTTGGGGCAAAATTCCTGAAAATCCTGGGATTTGGGGCAAAATTCCTGAAAATCCCGGGGTTTGGGGCAAAATTCCTGAAAATCTGGGGATTTGGGACGGGATTCCCGAAAATCCCAGGATTCGGGGCAAAATTCCCGAAAATCCTGGGATTTCGGGCAAAATTCCCGAAAATACCGGGATTCGGGGTGGGATTAATGAAAATCCCGGGGATTTGGGGTGGGATTCCCGGAAGGTGCTCGTGCCCGAGGAGCAGAAGGTGCGGGGCCGGAATTCCTGAAAATAACGGGATTTGGGGCAAAATTCCTGAAAATCCCGGGATTCGGGGGGGGATTAATGAAAATCCTGGGATTTGGGGCAAAATTCCCGAAAATCCCGGGATTCGGGGAGGGATTGATGAAAATCCCGGGGATTTGGGGTGGGATTCCCGAAAGGTGCTCGTGCCCGAGGAGCAGAAGGTGCGGGGCCAGAATTCCTGAAAATAACGGGATTTGGGGCAAAATTCCTGAAAATCCTGGGATTTGGGGCGGGATTCCCGAAAATATGGGGATTTGGGGGCGGAATTACCGAAAATACCAGCATTCGGGGCAAAATTCCTGAAAATCCTGGGATTCGGGGTGGGATTCATGAAAATCCTGGGATTCGGGGCAAAATTCCCGAAAATCCCGGGATTCGGGGGGGGGATTAATGAAAATTTTGGGGTTTGGGGCGGGATTCCTGAAATTCCGGGGATTTGGCGCCAAAAATCCCAGCATTCGGGGCAGAATTCCTGAAAATCTGGGGATTCGGGGTGGAATTCCCAAAAATCATGGGGATTTGGGGTAAAATTCCTGAAAATCTGGGAATTTGGGGCAAAATTCCCACGTATGGGGTAAAATTCCTGAAAATCCGGGGATTCAGGGCAGGATTCCTGAAAATACGGGGATTTGGGGCAGGATTAATGAAAATGCATGGATTCGGGGCAAAATTCCTGAAAATACGGGGATTCAGGGCGGGATTACTGAAAATCCGGGGATTCGGGGTAAAATTCCTGAAAATCCGGGGGTTTGGGGATGGGATTCCCGAAAACCCGGGATTTGGGGCAAAATTCCCAAAAATCCTGAGATTCGGGGCAGGATTAATGAAAATCCTGGGATTTGGGGCAAGATTCCCAAAAATACGGGGATTTGGGGCCAAAATTTGGGGATTTTGGGGCCTTGCTGTCCCTGGCCATGTCCCCACCCTGTCCCCATGGTCCCAGCCGTGTCCCTGGCCATGTCCCTCCTATCCCCACTGTGTCCCCACCCTGTCTCTGCTGTCCCTGGCCGTGTCCCCACCATGTTCCCACTGTCCCAGCTGTGTCCTCACCGTGTCCCCCATGTCCCCACGGTCCCTGCTATGTCCCCGCTGTCCCCACCCTGTCCCTGCTGTCCCCTGGCCATATCCCCACCATGTCCCCGCTATCCCTGACCATGTCCCCACCATGTCCCAACTATCCCTGGCCGTGTCCCTGCTGTCCCTGGCCATGTCCCCACCCTGTCCCCACTGTGTCCCCACTATCCCCACCCTGTCTCTGCTGTCCCTGACCATGTCCCCACTATCCCTGGCTATGTCCCCACCATATCCCCACTATCCCCATGGTCCCAGCCATGTCCCTACTGTCCCCACTGTGTCCCCCCTGTCCCTGGCCATGTCCCCACCATGTCCCCACCATATCCCCGCTGTCCCCATGGTCACAGCCATGTCCCCACTGTGTCCCTGGCCATGTCCCCACTGTCCCTGACTATGTCCCCACCATGTCCCCACTATCCCTGTCCCTGTCCCCATGTCCCCCCTGTCCCCCATCCCTGAGCGCGGCCTCCCCATGTCCCCACCGTGTCCCTGACTGTATCCCCACCCTGTCCCCACTATCCCTGTCCCTGTCCCCCCCATGTCCCCACTGTGTCCCTGGCTGTGCCCCACCCTGTCCCCATGGTCCCAACTGTGTCCCCCCCCCGTCCCCACCGTGTCCCCCCATGTCCCCACCCTGTCCCCGCTGTCCCTATGGCCCCAGCTGTGTCCCCACTGTCCTCACCTTGTCCCCACTATCCCTGGCCATGTCCCCACTGTGTCCCCACTGTCCTTGGCCATGTCCTGGCCCTGTCCCCCCCATGTTCCCCCCCTGTCCCCATGTCCCCCCGCTGTCCCCTGTCCCTGTCCCCATGTCCCTGCTGTCCCCACGTCCCCACTGTGTCCCTGGCCGTGTCCCCACCCTGTCCCCCCCTGTCCCCTGTCCCACCCTGTCCCCCCGCTGTCCCCCATCCCCGATCACGCCCCCCCATACAGGACGAGAAGTACTGGCGGCGGCGCTGGCGGAACAACGCGGCGGCGCAGCGCTCGCGGGAGGCGCGGCGGCTGAAGGAGAACCAGATCTCGGTGCGGGCGGCGTTCCTGGAGCGCGAGAACGCCGCGCTGCGCGTCGAGGTGGCGGCCGCGCGCCGCGACCTCCTGCGCCTCCGCGGCCTCCTGGCGCGCTACGAGGCGCGCCACGGACAGATCTGAGCACAAGGGGGGCGGTGTGGGGGGCTGGGGTCTGATCTGGGGCTCCAGGCCCTGATATGGGGGTCTGGGGTCTGACCTGGGGGGCTGGGGTCTGACCTGGGGGGCTGAGATCAGTCCCAGGGGGTTTGGGATCCGTCTTGAGAGGTTTTGGATCCATCCAGAGGCGCTTGGGGTCTGACCTGGAAGTCTGGGGTCTGACCCAGGGGGTTTGGGATCCATCCAGAGAAGTTTGGGATTTGCCCAGAGAAGTTTGGGGTCTGACCCAGGGGGTTTTGGATCCATCCAGAGGGGTCTGGGGTCTGACCTGGGGGGTTTGGGATACGACTTGGAGCTCCAGGCCCTGATACGGGGGTCTGGGGTCAGTCCTGGGGGTCTGGGGTCTGACCCAGGGGGTTCAGGATCTGCCCAGAGGGGTCTGGGATCTGCCCAGAGAAGTTTGGGATCTGCCCAGAGGGGTTTGGGGTCAGCCTGGAGAGGTTTTGGATCCATCCAGAGGGGTTCGGGGTCTGACCTGGGGGGCTTTGGGGTCCGACTTGGGGCTCCAGACCCTGACCCGGGGGCTTGGGGTCAGTCCCTGGGGGTCTGGGGTCTGACCCAGGGGTCTGGGGTCAGTCCCAGGGGATTTGGGGTCAGTCCCGGGGGGCTCCAGGCCCCGACACGGGGGTCTGGGATCCACCTGGAAGGATTTAGGATCAGCCTAGAGGGGTTTGGGATCCATCCCAGAGGTTTGAGATCTACCCCAGGAGTTTAGGATCCCTCTAGAGGGGTTTGGGATCCATCCCGGGGGTTTGGGATCCACCTGGAAGGATTCAGGATCTGCCTGGAAGGGTTTTGGATGGCCCCAGGGGATCCCAGACTGATCCAGAGGATCCAGAACTGATCCAGAACAGCCCCGGGGGATCCAGAACTGGGACTGGGATCCAGTGAGGGGATCCAGAACCAACACCAGGATCCAGAACTGGGATCCAATGAGGAAATCCAGAACCAGAACTGGGACCCAGCACCAAGACCCAGAACAAGATCCAGAATCCGGATCCAATGAGGGAATCCAGACCCAGAACTGGGACCCAGAGAGAAAATCCAGACCCAGAACCAGGACCCAGATCCAGGATCCAGAACCGGGACCCAATGAGGGAATCCAGAACCAGAACCGCGATCCAGAACCGGGATCCAAAACAAGATCCAGAACCAGGATCCAGAGAGAAAAATCCAGATCCAGAACTGGGATCCAGAACCAGATCCAGCACCGGGATCCAATGAGGGAATCCAGAACCGGGACTGGGATCCAGAACCCGGATCCAATGAGGGAATCCAGAACCAGAACCGGGATCCAGAACCAGGACCCAAAACAAGATCCAGAACTGGGATCCAGAACCGGGACCCAATGAGGGGATCCAGAACCGGGACTCGGACCCAGCACCCCCCACCCCCCCCCCGGGGGGGCTCCGATGGGACTGAGACCCCTCCCCCCTCCTGCCCCTCCCCCATTCCCAACCCCCCCCCCGTCCCTCCCCCCCCCTCCCTATTTATTCCCAGCCCCCCCGGGCTGGACCAAAGCACAAATTTGGGGGGGGGGTCCCGGGGGTCTCCCCTCCCCCCCTCCCCTCCCCCACCCCCAGGGACCGTTCCCAGTTCAGGCCAGTAGCGTTACTGGGGTGGGGGGAGGGGCACCCCCGCCACCCCTCCCCCTCCCCAAAAATCTCCCCCTCCCCTCCCCCCACCGCACTTTGACCACTTTACTGCCCCTCCCCCCCCCAGCACGAGGGATTTGGGGGGGGGGGAGGGGGTTTTGTACAGAATTAAAATAAAAAACAGCAGAAAAAAAAAACCCAAAAACCCGGAACTGGGAGCGCTGGGAGGGGGGAGGGGGGGCTCTGAGACCCCACCCCAAAAAAAACTCTGAGACCCCACCCCAAAACCCCCCCGGGGGTCTTCAGGACCCCCAAAAATCCCCCGAGGGTCCCCAAAACCCCCCCGGGGGTCCCCAAAAATCCCCCCAGGAACCCCAAAAATCCCCCGAGGGTCCCCAAAACCCCCCGGGGGTCCCCAAAAATCCCCCCAGGACCCCCAAAAATCCCCCGAGGGTCCCCAAAAATCCCCCCAGGACCCCCAAAAATCCACCGAGGGTCCCCAAAACCCCCCCGGGGGTCCCCAAAAATCCCTTCAGGACCCCCAAAACTCCCCCGAGGGTCCACAAATCCCTCCCTGGAGGCCCCAAATTCCCGTCGGGACCCCCCAAAATCCCCAAATTTGGGTCCTTGGGGGTCCCCGTGTCCCCCCCGTGCCTCAGTTTCCCCGCGCTGACCCCTGACCCCGAACTTTCCCCGCCCCTCGCCCTCCCAGCCAATCACGAGCCGCCGCTCCCCGGCGCGCAGCCAATGGGAGGCCGCGCGGCGTCCGCCATCTTTGTTCCGGGCAGCGCCGCCGTTGGGATCAACGGAGGGCGAAGCCGCGCCGGCGCCATCTTTAGTGCGGCAGCGCGACTGAGGGCGAGGCCGGTTCGCCGGGGGAACCGCCGCGTTTCGCCGCGTTTCGCCGCTCCGGTGCACCGCGCTAATCCCCCGCGCTCTCGCCGTCCCCTCCCGCTAATTACCGCCGCTCATTAACGCCCCGGCGGGGCCGGAACGCCTCGGTCCTCCAGCGCCATAGAGCGCGGGGAGCGGAGCGGAAGGAGCGGCCCCGCCGGAAGTTCCGGGAGCGGCGGCGCTCTCCCATAACCCCCCGCGCGCGCCGCCGCCGCCTCCCTCAGCAGCGCCGCCGCCATGGTGGGTCCGGCCGCGCTCCGCCATCCGCCGCCATCCGCGGCCGGGAGGGACCGGGGAGGGCCCGGGAGGGCGCGGGGAGGCGCGGGGGAAGCCCGGGAGGGCGCGGGCGGCGCGGATGGCGCGGCGTGAGCGGGCCCGGTGTCGCCGCAGGGCATCGACATCCGGCACGACAAGGACCGCAAGGTGCGGCGGAAGGAGCCCAAGAGTCAGGACATCTACCTGCGGCTGCTGGTCAAGGTGCGATGGGCCGGTTCTGCCGGTACCGGGGCCGGTTCGGGTCTGCGCCGCCCGCGGGACCGGGCCCGGTTCCCCCCGGTGCTCTCCGGTTCTCTCCGGTTCCCCCCGGTGCTCTCCGGTTCCCCCCGGTGCTCTCCGGTTCCCCCCGGTGCTCTCCGGTTCTCTCCGGTTCCCCCCGGTGCTCTCCGGTTCCCCCCGGTGCTCTCCGGTTCCCTTCGGTTCCCCCCGGGCCCTCCCGGTTCTTCCCGTGCCCGGCCCCGGTTCCCTTCGGTTCCCCCCGGGCCCTTCCGGTTTCCATCGGTTTTTCCCGGTTTTTCCAGATTTCCCCCGGTTTTTCCCCAATTTTCCCTCGTTTATCCCGCTCTCCCCCGGTTTTTCCCGGTTTTCCCCAATTTTCCCCCATTTCCCCCGGTTTACCCCCAATTTTCCCTCGTTTATCCCGGTCTCCCCCGGTTTTTCCCGGTTTTCCCCGGTTTCCACCCGTTTTTCCCGATTTCCACCGGTTTTTCTCGAACTTTTCCCGTTTTCCTCAGTTTTTCCCGTTTTTTCCCTGAGTTTCCCCAATTTTTTTTCTATTTTCCTCCATTTTCCCGGTTTCTCCCATTTTTTCCTGATTTCCGTCCGATTTTCCCGGTCTCCCTCGTTTTTTCCCTGCTTTTCCGCAGATTTTCCTGATTTTTCCCGATTTCCCCCGGTTTTTCCCCGGCTTTCCCGAATTTTTCCTGTTTTCCTCCATTTCTCTTGGTTTTCCCCGGGGTTTTCCCGATTTTCTCCCGTTTTTCCCAATTTTTCCCAGTTTTTCCTAATTTTCCCCGTTTTTTCTCAATTTCCCGCGGTTTTTCCTGATTTTCACCCGATTTTTCCTGTCTTCCCTGATTTCCCCCGGTTTTCCCCGTTATTCCTCAGTTTTTCCTGGTTTTTCCCCATTTCCCCCCCGTTTTACCCCGTTTTTCCCATTTCCGCCCCGTTTTTCCCATTTCCGCCCCGTTTTTCCTGATTTTTTCCCGATTTCTCCCGGTTTTTCCCCGAGTTTCCCGAATTTTTCCTATTTTCCTCACTTTCTCTTGGTTTCCCTCGAGTTTTCCCGGGGTTTTCCCGATTTTCTCCCATTTTCCCCCAATTTTTCGCGGTTTTTCCTAGTTTTTCCTAATTTCCCCGTTTTTTCTCAATTTCCCGCCGTTTTTCCTGATTTTCACCCGATTTTTCCCGCCTTTCCTGATTTCCCTCAGTTTTCCCCGTTATTCCCCCGTTTTTCCTGTTTTTTCCCGATTTCCCTCCCGTTTTACCCCGTTTTTCCCATTTCCGCCCCGTTTTTCCCCATTCTCCGCCCCGTTTTTCCTGATTTTTCCCGATTTCTCCCGGTTTTTCCCCGGGTTTCCCGAATTTTTCCTGTATTCCTCCATTTCTCTTGTTTTTTCCCTGTTTCCCCGGGGTTTTCCCGATTTTCTCCCTTTTTTCCCCCCGTTTTTTCCCGATTTCTCCCAATTTCCCCGGTTTTTCTCAATTTCCCGCGGTTTTTCCTTATTTTCACCCGATTTTTCCTGACTTCCCTGATTTCCCTCTGCTTTCCCCGTTATTCCCCAGTTTTTCCCCATTTCCCCCCCGGTTTTCCCCATTTTCCCCCCGTTTTACCCCGTTTTTCCCCATTTCTGCCCGGTTTTTCCCGATTTCACGCGGTTTTGCCCCATTTCAGCTGTACCGGTTCCTCGCCCGCCGCACCAACGCTCCGTTCAACCGCGTTGTGCTCAAACGCCTCTTCATGAGCCGCTCCAACCGCCCCCCGCTGGCTTTGTCCCGTCTGGTGAGCCCCAAAATCCCCCGAATTCACCCCAAAAACAGCCCCAAAACCACCCCAACATCCCCCGCCCCCCGCTGGCTTTGTCCCGTTTGGTGAGCCCCAAAATCCCCCAAATTTACCCCAAAATATCCCCCAATATCCCCCGCCCCCCGCTGGCTTTGTCCCGCCTGGTGAGCCCCAAAATCCCCCGAATTCACCCCAAAATATTCTCAAAATATAACCCAAAATATCCCCCGGAGCTCCCGCCTGGTGAGCCCCAAAATCCCCCGAATTCACCCCAAAATATCCCCCAATATCCCCCGCCCCCCGCTGGCGCTGTCCCGCCTGGTGAGCCCCAAAATCCCCCAAATTCACCCCAAAATATTCTCAAAATATAACCCAAAATATCCCCCGGAGCTCCTGCCTGGTGAGCCCCAAAATCCCCCAAATTCACCCCAAAATATCCCCCAATATCCCCCGGCCCCCGCTGGCGCTGTCCCGCCTGGTGAGCCCCAAAATCCCCCGAATTCACCCCAAAATATTCTCAAAATATAACCCAAAATATCCCCCGGAGCTCCCGCCTGGTGAGCCCCAAAATCCCCCGAATTCACCCCAAAATATCCCCCAAAAACATCAAAATATCATCCAGTCCCCGCTGGCTTTGTCCCGTTTGGTGAGCCCCAAAATCCTCCGAATTTACCTCAAAATATCCCCAAAAATAATTTCCCGTGCAGTTTTTGTGATTCCTGACCCGATTTTGGGGCCATTTCCCGGGATGATTTTGGGGTGAATTCCCGGGATTTTGGGGCAATTTCCCGTGGATTTTTGGGGGGATTTTGGGGGGATTTTCCCATGAGGTGTTTTTGGGGATTCCTGATGAATTTTTGGGGTGAATTCCCGGGATTTTGGGGGGATTATTTTTGGGATTCCTGACGGAGTTTTGGGGTGAATTCCCGGGATTTTGGGGCGATTTTTCGGGGGGATTTTCCCGTGAGGAGTTTTGGGGATTCCTGGTGGATTTTTGGGGTGAATTCCCGGGATTTTTGGGGCGATTTTTCGGGGGGATTTTCCCATGAGGTGTTCTGGGGATTCCCGGTGAATTTTTGGGGTGAATTCCCGGGATTTTGGGACTATTTCCCGTGGATTTTTTTTGGGGATTTTTGGGGGGATTTTCCCGTGAGGTGTTTTGGGGATTTCTGGTGAATTTTTGGGGTGAATTCCCGGGATTTTTGGGGGGATTTTTTGGGGGGATTTTCCCATGAGGAGTTTTGGGGATCCCTGGTGGATTTTTGGGGTGAATTCCCGGGATTTTTGGGACGATTTTTCGGGGGCATTTCCCCATGAGGAGCTTTGGGGATCCCTGTTGGATTTTTGGGGTGAATTCCCGGGATTTTGGCCAACCCAGATCCGCATGATGCGCAAGCCGGGCCGCGCCGGCAGCACGGCCGTGGTGGTCGGAACCGTCACCGACGACGTTCGCATCCAGGACGTGCCCAAGCTCAAGGTTTGGGGCGAAATCCGGGGATTTCGGGAAAATCTGGGAGTTTGGGGGGAAATCTGAGATTTTGGGGAGAAAAACTGGGATTTTTGGGGGAAAATCTGGGATTTTTGGGAGAAAATCTGGGATTTTGGGAGGAAATTTGGGATTTTAGGGAGAAAATCTGGGATTTTTGGGGGGAAAATCTGGGATTTTTGGGGGGAAAATCTGGGATTTTGGGGGGAAATCCAGAAATTGGGGAATTTGGGGGGAAATCCAGGATTTTGGGGAAAATATGGGAATTCTGGGAAAAATCCGGGAGTTTGGGGGAAAATTTGTGAGTTTTGGGGGGAAAATTTGGGAGTTTTGGGGGGAAAATCTGGGATTTTTGGGGAAAATCTGGGATTTTTGGGGGGAAATTCAAGATTTTGGGGAAAATACAGGAATTTTTGGAGAAATCCAGGAGTTTGGGGGAAGATGTGGGAATTTGGGGAGTTTGGTTTTTGGGGGTGATTTTGGGATGTTTCTGGGGGTGTTTTTGGTGTTTTCTCAGGGGTGTTTTTGGGTGGATTTTGGGCGGTTTTGGGGGTGGTTTTGGGGATGAATTTGGGATGTTTCTGGGGGTGTTTTCGGTGTTTTCCTGGGGGTGTTTTTGGGTGGATTCTGGGTGGTTTTGGGGGTGTTTCTGGGGGTATTTTTGGGATTTTCCTGGAGGTGTTTTTGGGTCATTTTGGGATGTTTCTGGGGATGTTTTTTGTTTTTTCCTGGGGGACTTTTTGGGTCATTTTGGGATGTTTCTGGGGGTATTTTTTGGGGTTTTCTCAGGGGTGTTTTTGGGTGGATTTTGGGATGTTTCTGGGGGTATTTTTGGGGTTTTCTCAGGGGTGTTTTTGGGTGGATTTTGGGTGGTTTTGGGGGTGTTTTTGGGGATGATTTTGGGATGTTTCTGGGGGTATTTTTGGGGTTTTCCTGGAGGTGTTTTTGGGGCGATTTTGGGGTGTTTTAGGGATAGTTTTTGGTGTTTTCCTGGGGGTGGATTTTGGGGGTGTTTTGGGTTTTTCCTGGGGATGTTTTTGGGTGGATATTGGGTGATTTTGGGGGTGTTTCTGGGGGTGTTTTTGGGGGTGTTTGTGGTGTTCTCCTGGGGGAGTTTTTGGGTTATTTTGGGATGTTTCTGGGGATGATTTTGGTGTTTTCCTGGGGGTGTTTTTGGGTGGATTCTGGGTGGTTTTGGGGGTGTTTCTGGGGGTATTTTTGGGATTTTCCTGGAGGTGTTTTTGGGTCATTTTGGGGTGTTTCTGGGGGTATTTTTTGGTGTTTTCCTGGGGGTGTTTTTGGGTCATTTTGGGATATTTTTGGGTATATTTTTTGGTGTTTTCCCGGGGGTGTTTTTGGGTGGATTCTGGGCGGTTTTTGGGGTGTTTTGGGGGATGATTTTGGGGTGTTTATTGGGGTACTTTTGGGGTTTTCCTGGAGGTGTTTTTGGGGCAATTTTGGGGATGTTTCTGGGGCTGTTTTTGGGTGGATTTGGGGTGATTTTGGGGGTGTTCCTGGGGCTGGTTTTGGGTGAAATCGGGGCGGTTTTGGGGGTGTTTTTGGGGGTGTTTTTGGGTGAAATCGGGGCGGTTTTGGGGGTGTTTTTGGGGCTGTTTTTGGGTGAAATTGGGGCGGTTTTGGGGATGTTTCTGGGGCTGTTTTTGGGTGGATTTTGGGTGGTTTTGGGGGTGTTTCTGGGGGTATTTTTGGGGATGTTCCTGGGGCTGTTTTTGGGTGAAATCCGGGCGGTTTTGGGGATGTTTCTGGAGGTGTTTTTGGGTGAAATCCGGGCGGTTTTGGGGATGTTTCTGGGGCTGTTTTTGGGTGAAATCCGGGCAGTTTTGGGGATGTTCCTGGGGCTGTTTTTGGGTGAAATCCGGGCAGTTTTGGGGATGTTCCTGGGGCTGTTTTTGGGTGAAATCCGGGCGGTTTTGGGGTCGCAGGTCTGCGCCCTCAGGGTGACCCGCGGGGCTCGGACGCGGATCCTGCGGGCCGGGGGCTCCATCCTGACCTTCGACCAGCTGGCCATGGCCTCCCCCAAGGGCAAGGGCACCGTGCTGCTCTCAGGTGGGCCGAGACCCCTCCCCAAATTACCCAAAAACCCCAAAAAATCCCCAAAAATCCCGGTGAAATTAGCCCAAAATAACCCCGATCCCAAAAAACCCAAAATAACCCCAAATAAACCCAAATAACCCAGCCCCAGCTGGCCATGGCCTCCCCCAAGGGCAAGGGCACCGTGCTGCTCTCAGGTGGGCAGAGACCCCTCCCCAAATATCCGAAATTCCCCAAAAATCCCCAAAAATCCCGGTGAAATTAGCCCAAATAACCCCGATCCCAAAAACCCCCAAAATAACCCCAAAATAGCCCCAAATCACCCCCCATGGCCTCCCCCAAGGGCAAGGGCACCGTGCTGCTCTCAGGTGGGCCGAGACCCCTCCCCAAATTCCCAAAAAACCCAAAAAATCCCCAAAAATCCCAGTGAAATTAGCCCAAAATAACCCAAAATAACCCCGATCCCAAAAACCCCCAAAATCACCCCAAAATGTCCCATTTTCCCTCTCCAAATCCTTTTTTTACTCATAATCCCTGTTTGTATTTACCCAAATCCCCTTTTTTCACCCCAAAAATCCCAATTTCTCACCCCAAACCCCATTTGTTTTTACCCAAAATCCCCATTTTTACCCAAAATCCCAATTTTTACCTAAAATCCCCATTTTTTACCCAAACTCCATTTGTTTTTATGCCCAAAATCCCCGTTTGTTTTTACCCAAAATCCCATTTTTACCCAGATCCGTTTCTCACCCCAAATCCATTTGTTTTTACCCAAAACCCCCATTTTTCACCCCAAAACCCAATTTCTCTCCCCAAGCCCCATTGTTTTTACCGAAAACCTCAATTTTTACCCCAAAATTCCCGTTTTTTTACCCCAAAATCCCCATTTTTTACCCCAAACCCATTTGTTTTTACCCAAACCCCATTTTTCCCAAAACCCCCATTTTTTACCCCAAACCCCACTTTATCCCAAAACCCCCAATTCCCACCCCAAATCCCATTTTTCCCAAAACCCCCATTTCTCACCCAAAACCCCCATTTCTCACCCCAAACCCCATTTTTCCCAAAACCCCCATTTTTTACCCCAAACCCCATTTTTCCCAAAACCCCCATTTTTCACCCCAAACCCCATTTTTCCCAAAACCCCCATTTTTCACCCCAAACTCCCATTTCTCACCCCAAACCCCATTTTTCCCAAAACCCCCATTTCTCACCCCAAACCCCATTTTTCCCAAAATCCCCATTTCTCACCCCAAACCCCGTTTTTCCCAAAACCCCCATTTTTCACCCCAAACCCCATTTTTCCCAAAACCCCCAATTCCCACCCCAAACCCCATTTTCCCCAAAACCCCCGTTTTTCACCCCAAACCCCATTTTTCCCAAAACCCCCGTTTCTCACCCCAAACCCCGTTTTTCCCAAAATCCCCGTTTTTCACCCCAAATTCCCGCTCTCTCCAGGCCCCCGCAAGGCCCGGGAGGTTTTCCGGCATTTCGGGAAAGCGCCGGGGACCCCCCACAGCCACACCAAGTGAGATTTGGGGCGATTTGGGCCTTTTTGGGGAATTTAGGAGGATTTGGGGCGTTTTGGGCTGGAATTGGCGGATTTGGGCGTTTTTTGGGGGGGACATTTTGTGTGATTTTTGGGGGTTATTTTGGGGTGATTTTGGGGTGATTTTGGGGGCACACTTTGGGGATATTTGGGGTGATTTTGGGGGCACATTTGGGGGCTATTTTGGGGATATTTGGGGTGATTTTTGGAGGATATTTTGGGGCCATTTGGGGTGATTTTGGGGGCACATTTTAGGGCCATTTGGGGTGATTTTGGGGGGATATTTGGAGGATATTTTGGGGCTTTTTGGGGGGATATTTTGGGGCTCTTTAGGGTGATTTTGGGGGGACATTTTGTGTGATTTTTGGGGGATATTTGGGGAATGTTTTGGGGATATTTGGGAGGACATTTTGGGGACATTTTGTGTGATTTTTGGCGAATATTTGGGGGCTATTTGGGGAACGTTTCGGGGATATTTTGGGGCCATTTGGGGTGATTTTGGGGGCATATTTTGGGGCTGTTTAGGGTGATTTTGGGGGGACATTTTGGGGATATTTGGAGGATATTTTGGGGCTGTTAAGGGTGATTTTGGGGGCACATTTTGGGGATATTTGGGGTAATTTTGGGGGGACATTTTGGGGATATTTGGAGGATATTTTGGGTAATTTTAGGGGCACATTTTGGGGATATTTTGGGTAATTTTGGGGGCACATTTTGGGGATATTTGGGGTGATTTTGGGGGGACATTTTGGGATATTTGAAGGATATTTTGGGGCTGTTTAGGGTGATTTTGGGGTGATTTTGGGGGGATATTTTGGGGTGATTTTGGGGGGGACATTTTGGGGCTATTTGGAGGATATTTTGGGGCTGTTTAGGCTGATTTTGGGGGCACATTTTGTGTGATTTTTGGAGGATATTTTGGGGCTGTTTGGGGTGATTTTTGGGGGGACATTTTGGGTAATTTTGGGGGCACATTTTGGGGCCATTTGGGGTGATTTTGGGGGGACATTTTGGGGATATTTGGGGTGATTTTGGGGGCACATTTTGGGGATATTTGGGGTAATTTTGGGGGGACATTTTGGGGATATTGGGGTGATTTTGGGGGGACATTTTGGGGATATTGGGGTGATTTTGGGGGGATATTTTGGTGATTTTGGGGGGACATTTTGGGGATATTGGGGTGATTTTGGGGGGATATTTTGGGGATTTTTGGAGGATATTTTGGGGCCATTTGGGGTGATTTTGGGGGGATATTTTGGGGCTATTCAGGGTGATTTTGGGGGGGAAGTTTTGTGTGATTTTTGGAGGATATTTTGGGGATGTTTAGGGTGATTTTGGGGGCACATTTTGGAAATATTTGGAGGATATTTTGGGGCCTTTTGGGGGGATATTTTGGGGCTGTTTAGGGTGATTTTGGGGGGACATTTTGGGGCTGTTTTGGGTGATTTTGGGGGGACATTTTGGGGATATTTGGAGGATATTTTGGGTAATTTTAGGGGATATTTGTGGTGATTTTGGTCCTTCCCTCTCCCCAGGCCCTACGTGCGCTCCAAGGGGCCGAAGTTCGAGCGGGCGCGCGGCCGCCGCGCCAGTCGGGGCTACAAGAACTGAGCCCCCTCCCCAAAATGGGACAATAAACGGGGGCAGGAGGAGCCCCCAGAACGCCCGCCCGTCTCCGTGACTCAGAAACGCTGAAAAACACCAAAAAAAACCCAAAAAAAACACCAAAAATATCACTGAAAACCGCAGAAAAAACTCCTGAAAAACAAACAAAAAAACCTCTGAAAAACCCCCAAAAAAACCACCAAAAATATCACTGAAAAACTAAAAAAAAAATCCTGAAAAACAAACAAAAAACACTCTGAAAAAAACCCAAAAAGCCACCAAAAAAATCCCTGAGAAACTAAAAAAAAAATCCTGAAAAAGAAACAGAAATAACCTCTGAAAAACCCAAAAAAAAACCCCAAAAACCCACCCAAAAAATCCCCGAAAAACTCCAAAAAAATCCTGAAAAACAAACAAAAAAAAAAACTGAAAAATCCAAAAAACCCACAAAAAAAATCCATGAGAAACTCAAAAAAAAATCCTGAAAAAGAAACAAAAAGAACCTCTGAAAAACCCAAAAAAAACCACCAAAAAAAAACCCAAAAAAATCCCTGAAAAACTCAAAAAAAATTCTGAAAAGCAAACAAAAAAACCTCTGAAAAACCCCCAAAAAACCCACCAAAAAATCCCTGAAAAACTCCCAAAAAATCCTGAAAAACAAACGAAAAGAATCTCTGAAAAACCAAAAAAAAAAACCAAAAAACCCACCCAAAAAATCCCTGAAAAACTCAAAAAAATAATTCTGAAAAACAAACAAAAAGAAGCTCTAAAAAACCCACCAAAAAAATCCCTGAAAAACTCAAAAAAAATTTTGAAAAACAAAAAGAACCTCTGAAAAACCCAATAAAACCCCCCAAAAAACCTGAAAAAAAAGCAAAAAAAAAAACTAAAAAAAAAACCCCACCAAAAACATCCGCCCAAAAATAACAACCCATAATAACCACCAAAAAAAAAAAAGGCCCTGAAACCCACCCTAAAAAAAAACCCTAAAGAAATACCTGAAAAACAAAAAAATGCACCTGAATAACCCAAGAAAAAAAACCCACAAAAAACCCCAAAAGAAACCCAGAAAACCCCAAAACCAAACCTGTGAAAACCCAAAAAAAGAACCCTAAAAAACCCAGAAAACCCCCAAAAACCCCCCCAAACACGGCATTTTTGGGGGAAATTCTCTTTATTGCCCCTCCCCCCCTGCCCGGCCCCTGCGGGCTTTGGGGATTTTGGTGAATTTTGGGTTTTTTGGGTTTTTTGGGGTTTTGGGCTCATTTTTTGGGCTCGTACTGGATCAGGCGCATGATGGCGTCGTTCTTCATCACTCCCTCGATGAACTCCCCCTCGGCGATCTTGTCTGGGGGGGGGGCAGAAATTGGGGAGGGGTCCCCAAAATCCGGGGGGGGTCCCCAAAATCCGGGGGTCCCCAAAATACAGGGCGGGATTTGGGGCAAATTCCGGGAGTTTTGGGGCAAATTCCGGCGGTTTTGGGGTGAATTTCAGGGATTTTGGGGTGTGTTTGGAGCAAATTTGGGGGGGGTTGGGGGGGGTTTGGGGGGCTCAGGATTTGGGGAGGGGTCCCCAAAACCCGGGAGGGGAATTTGGGGCAAATTCTGGAGGGTTTGGGGGCAAATTCGCGGTTTTTTGGGTTGGTTGGGGGATGATTTTTGGAGGTCCCGGGGGGGTGAATTTTGGGGGTCCCTGGGTGTTATTTTTTGGGGGTCCCGGGGGATTTTTGGGGGTCCCTGGGTGTTATTTTTTGGGGGTTTCTGGGGGTGATTTTGGGGGTCCCTGGGTGTCATTTTTGGAGGCCCTGGGGGGGGATTTTGGGGTTCCCGGGGGGGAATTTTGGGGGTCCCGGGCGGTTTTTGGGGGTGATTTTTGGGGTCCCTGGGGGTTAGTTTTTGGGGTTATTTTGGGGGTCCCTGGGTGTTATTTTTTGGGGGTCCCGGGGGGTTTTTGGGGGTGATTTTGGGGCTTCCTGGGTGTTATTTTTTTGGGGATCCCGGGGGGGATTTTGGGGGTCCCTGAGTGTTTTTGGGGGTGATTTTTGGGGATACTGGGGGTTGAATTTTGGGGCTCCCTGGGTGTCATTTTTTGGGGGTCCTGGGGGTGATTTTGGGGGTCCCTGGGGGTGATTTTGGGGGTCCCGGGGGGTGATTTTGGGGTGATTTTGGGGGTCCTGGGGGGTGATTTTTTGGGGGTCCTGGGGGGTGATTTTTTGGGGGTCCCGGGGGTGATTTTGGGGTGATTTGGGGGTTTTGGGGTGCGCACCGTTCTCGCCCTTGTTGAAGTAGGCCCAGAGTTTGTCCGCGCGTTTCTGGGGGCTGTTCTCGTCCTCGGGCAGCAGCTTCTGCTCCTCGGCCGGGATCATCTTGAAAATCGCCTGGGACCCCAAAAATACCCCAAATTCGGGGCTCAGGGACCCTCAAAAATACCCCAAAATCGGGGATCTGGGACCACAAAAAATACCCCAAAATCGGGGGGCAGGGACCCCAAAAAATACCCCCAAAAAAACCCCCAAAATCGGGGGTCAGGGACCCCGAAAATACCCCAAAATCGGGGGTCAGGGACCCCAAAAAATACCCCAAAAAATATCCCAAAATCGGGGGTCACGGACCCCCCAAAAAAACCCCAAAGTCGGGGATGAGGGACCCCAAAAAATACCCAAAATCGGGTCAAGGACCCCAAAATCGGGTCAGGGACACCCAAAACGGCGCCTGGGACCCCGAAATGGGTCTGGGGACCCCAAAACAGCTCCGGGGACCCCAAAACCGGCCCCGCTCAGCCGAGGGGGGGGAGGGCACTGAGCCGCCCCTCCCCCCCCCCCATCCGTTTATCGCGCCCCTCCCCCCCCCGGGTTTTTTCCATCGGGGATTGAAAATCCGGGATCAGGGCGGGGGGGGGGGGGGAGGGGCAAAGCCAATTAGCGCCCCTCCCCCACCCCGGCGCTAATTGGGGCCGAGGGGGAGGGGAGAGCCCGGGGGGGGGAGGGGAGGGGGGAGGGGCTGGGGGGGGGTCAGAGCCCCTCCCCCAGTCCCGGAGGGAATTCCCGAATCTGGGGGAGCCCCCGGGAAGGGACCCCAAATTTGCTCTGGGGATGAGGCAATGCTGAATATCCCAAACACCAAATATCCCAAATCCCAAATATCCTCTGGGGATGAGCCAATCCTGAATATCCCAAACCCCAAACATCCCAAATCCTGAATGTCCCAAACCCCAAATCCTGAATATCCCAAATATCCCAAATCCCAAATATCCCAAATCCCAAATTTCCTCTGGGGATGAGCCAATCCTGAATATCCCAAACCCCAAACATCCCAAATCCCAAATATCCCAAACCCCAAATCCTGAATATCCCAAATATCCCAAATCCCGAATATCCCAAACTCCAAATCCTGAATATCCCAAATATCCCAAATCCCAAATATCCCAAATCCCAAATTTCCTCCGGGGATGAGCCATTCCCATCATCCCAAATCCTGAATGTCCCAAACCCCACATTTCCCATTCCCAAACCCATCCCAAACCCCACATTTCCCACCCCAAACCCCACATCTCCTCACCGTGATGATCTCGAGCACCTCGCCCTTGCTGACCTCGCCGTTCCTGAACCCCAAACCCCACATTTCCCACCCCAAATCCGGAATTTCCCATCCCAAACCCCACATTTCCCATTCCCAAACCCCATATTTCCGACCCCAAACCCCACATTTCCCACCCCAAATCCTGGATTTCTGATCCCAAACCCTGTTGTTCCTCACCGTGATGATCTCCAGCACCTCGCCCTTGCTGACCTCGCCGTTGCTGAACCCCAAACCCCACATTTCCCATTCCCAAACCCCACATTTCCCATTCCCAAACCCCAAATCCATCCCAAACCCCACATCTCCTCACCGTGATGATCTCCAGCACCTCGCCCTTGCTGACCTCGCTGTTCCTGAACCCCAAATCCCAGATTTTCCACCCCAAACCCCACATTTCCCATCCCAAACCCCACATTTCCCATTCCCAAACCCCAAATCCCCAATTCCCACACCCCAAATCCCAGATTTTCCGCCCCAAACCCCGTTGTTCCTCACCGTGATGATCTCGAGCACCTCGCCCTTGCTGACCTCACCGTTGCTGAACCCCAAACCCCACATTTCCCACCCCAAACCCCACATTTCCCACCCCAAACCCTGTTGTTCCTCACCGTGATGATCTCCAGCACCTCGCCCTTGCTGACCTCGCCGTTGCGGTCCACGTCGAACAGGGAGAAGGCCCACTCGAGCTTCAGGTGGGTCCTGCCGGAGGAGGTGAGGTGCAGCGCGATGATGTACTCCCGGAAGTCCAGCGTGCCGTCGTCGTTGGTGTCGAAGCTGCGGAAGACGTGGCGGGCGTAGCCCTGCGGGTCCGAGTTGGGGAAGAAGGTGCCGTAGATCTTCTCGAACTCGGCGCGGCTGATGCGGCCGTCGGGGCACTGCCGCTGGAAACTCTCGTACCACCGGCACAGCTCCTCCTCCGAGTAGCGCGTGCTCGTCTTCAGCTCCTCCAGAACCTCCTTGGACAGCGCCCCGCTCCTGGCGTTCCCCATGGCGGCGTGGGGGCAGGAGGAGGAGGAGGAGGAGGAGGAGGAAGAGCCTGGCAGGGAGAGAGAGAGAAAAGGGTGAGAGAAAACGGTGTGAGGAGGAAGGTTCTGGAAGCCAAAATGGGGAGGAGGAGGAGGAGGAGGAGGAAGGTTCTGGGTCCTGGAATGTGGGGAAGGAAGGTTCTGGAAGCCAAAATGAGGAGGAGGAGGAAGAGCCTTGGAGGGAGAGACAAAACGATGAGAGGAAGAAGATTCTGGAACCCAAAATGGGGAGGAGGAGGAGGAGGAGGAGGAGGAGGAGGAAGAGCCTGGCAGGGAGAGAAAACAATGAGGAAGGTTCTGGAACCCAAAATGAGGAGGAGGAGGAGGAGGAGGAAGAGCCTGGGAGGGAGAAAAAACAACGAGAGGAGGAAGGTTCTGGAAGCCAAAATGGGGAGGAGGAGGAGGAGGAGGAGGAGAAGGAATGTTCTCGGTCCTGGAATGTGGGGGAGGAAGGTTCTAGAGCCTGAAATGAGGAGGAGGAGGAGGAGGAAGAGTCTGGGAGGGAGAGAAAATGACGAGAGGAGGAAGGTTCTGGAAGATAAAACGGGGAGAAGACGAAGGTTTTGGGTCCTGGAATGTGGGGGAGGAGGAAGGTTCTGGGTCCCAAAATGAGGAGGAAGAGGAAGAGGAGGAGGAGGAGGAAGAGTCTGGGAGGGAGAGAAAACGACGAGAGGAGGAAGGTTCTGGAAGCCAAAATGAGGAGGAGGAGGAGGAGGAAGAGCCTGGAACTCCACCAAAGGAGGATGAGGAAGGTCTGGGATTCCAGGAGGAGGAGGAGGAGGAGGAGGAAGGTTCTGGAACCCAAAATGAGGAGGAGGAGGAGGAAGGTTCTGGAACCCAAAATGGGGAGAAGACGAAGGTTTTGGGTCCTGGAAGGTGGAGGAAGAGGAAGGTCCGGGATTCCAGGAGGAGGAGGAGGAGGAGGAGGAGGAGGAGGAAGAGCCTGGCAGGGAGAGAAAACAGTGAGAGGAAGAAGGTTCTGGAAGCCAAAACGGGGAGGAGGAGGAGGAGGAGGAGGAGGAGGAGGAAGGTTCTGGGTCCTGGAATGTGGGGGAGGAAGGTTCTAGAGCCTGAAATGAGGAGGAGGAGGAGGAAGAGGAAGAGCCCCTGAACTCCACCAGACGAGGATGAGGAAGGTCCTGGAGGAAGATCCCGCACAGCCAAAAGCTGAAGAAGGTCTCCAACCCAAAAATGAGGATGAGGAAGGTCCCGGACACAAAACCGAGGCTGAAGGCCCCAAGGAAAGTTCCGGAACCCCGAGGCTGAGGATGAGGAGGGTGAGGAAGGTCCGGGACACAAAACGGAGGCTGAAGGCCCCAAGGAAAGTTCCGGAACCCCCAGACTGAGGATGAGGAGGGTGAGGAAGGTCCCGGCCTTACTGGAAGGTTCTGGAGCGCGGAGGATGAGGATGAGGATGAGGATGAGGATGAGGATGAGGAGGAGCGGGCGGTGACGAAGGCTCCTCTGCGGGTCCGGCCCCGCTCCCGCATTTATTGGGGGATTTTGGGGGGATTTGGGGGGATTTTGGGGGGGGGGAGGGGATGAAGGTGATCCCGGATTAAGGGGCCACGCGGGGCGGGGGGAGGGGCGGCCCCACCCCCACCCCTCCCCCCAAAAACGCCCCGAATGGACCCAAAATTCCCCCCCCCCATCGCCCCTCCCCCCACCCCAAAATTCCCCCCCCCCGGGGGTCGCCCCTCCCCCACTCCGAGACCCCCTCCCCCCCCCAAATTCCCCTCCCCCCCCCCCCGGCACGTGCCGCCCCTCCCCCCCCCCCGGGCAGCAGATGGCGGTGGGGGAGGGGCGGCGGCATTAAAGCCTCATTAACGTCGCGGCTAATTAATCACGGGGGGGGGGGGGGGGCGCTTGTGTAAGGGGGGGAGGGGAGGGGAGGGGGGAGACACCGTGGGAGCTCAGGTGTGCCCAGGTAAGGCCGGGATGTGCCCAGGTGTGCCCAGGTGTGCCCAGGTAAGGCCTGGGACTGCCCAGCTGTGCCCAGGTGAGCTCTGGGTGTGCCCAAGGTCCTGCCCAGGTGTGCTGAAGTCCCTCCCAGGTGTGCCCAGGTAAGGCTTGGGTGTGCCCAGGTGAGCCCCAAGTCCCTCCAGGTCTCTCCCAGGTGCTCCCAGATGTGCCCATGTGCCCCCAGGTGTGCCCCAGGTCCCACCCAGCTGTGCCCAGGTGAGCTCTGGGCATGCCCAGGTGAATTCTGGGCATGCCCAGGTGTGCCCAGGTCCCTCCCAGGTGTGCCCCGAGTCCCTCCAGGTCCCTACCAGATGTGGCCAGGTGTGCCCAGATGTGCTCAGCTGAGCCCCATGTGCCCCCAGGTGTGTTCAGGTGAGCCCCAAGTCCCGCCCAGGTGTGCTGAAGTCCCACCCAGATGTGACCAGATCCCTCCCAGGCCCCACCCAGGTGTGCCCATGTGCCCCCAGGTGTGCTCAGGTGTGCCCTGGGTGTGCCCAGGTGTACCCCAGGTCCCACCCAGCTGCGCCCAGGTGTGTTCAGGTGTGCCCAGGTGAGCTCTGGGTGCGCCCAGGTGCCCCCAGGTGTGTCCCATGTCCCTCCCAGGTGCCCCCAGGTGTTCCCAGGTGAGCTCTGGGCGTGCCCAGGTGTACCCAGGTGTGTCCCAGGTCCCCCCTAGGTGCCCCCAGCTGTGCCCAGATGTGCCCATGTGCCCCCAGGTGTGTCCAGGTGTGCCCCAGCTGTGCCCAGGTCCCACTCAGGTGTGCTCAGGTGAGCTCTGGGTGTGCCCAGGTGTGCCCAGGTGCCCCCCACGCCGGCGCTCTGTACAAAACGGGGCCTTTAATGGGTTTTTTGGGGCTTTTCCCGCATAACTTAAAATAACTTAGAGCGGGGGAGGGGCGCCCCCAAATCCCCCCAAAGTCACCCCAAAATCCCCTCCCCCCCCCCCCAAGGGACTCCGCGGTCCTCCCCTCCCCCACCCC
Source organism: Taeniopygia guttata (assembly GCF_003957565.2). NCBI lineage: Eukaryota > Metazoa > Chordata > Aves > Passeriformes > Estrildidae > Taeniopygia > Taeniopygia guttata. The sequence goes on along the minus strand of NC_054769.1, from coordinate 121,790 downwards.
CCAAAATGGGTCTGGGGGGGTCACGGGGGGTCTGGGAACCCCCAAAATGGGTCTGGGGGGGGTCACAGGGGGTCTGGGAACCCCCAAAATGGGTCTGGGGGCACCCGAGGACCCCCAAAATGGTTCTGGGGGGGTCACAGGGATTTTGGGGTTTGGGTCTGGGGGGGGGTCAAAGGGGTCTTGGAGTTCCCAAAATGAGTCTGGGGGCAGAGAGGAGCTCCAAAACAGATCTGGGACCCCTGAAATGAGTCTGGGGGCATCAGGACCCCCTAAATGGGCTCTGAGGGAGGGCTGGGACCCCTCCCCATCCAGGATGTCCCACCCCGAATTGGGTCTGGGGTATCAGAGCCAGGATATCCCAGCCCTCCCACCCCCTGAATTGGGTCTGGGGTCTCAGAGCTGGGTTATCCCATTCTGAATTTGGTCTGGGGTCTCAGAGCCGGGATATCCCATCTCAAATTGGGTCTGGGGTCCCAGAGCCCCCCCAGCTCTCTGAAGTGGGTCTGGGGTCTCAGATTTGGGATACCCCACCCCCCCCGAATTGGGTCTGGGGTCTCAGATTTGGGATACCCCACCCCAAATCGGGTCTGGGGTCCCAGAGCCGCCCCCCAGCCCCCCCCGAATTGGGTCTGGGGTCTCAGAACCCCCCCAGAGCCCCCCTGGAATTGGGTCTGGGGTCTCAGAGCCGCCGCAGCGCCCGTTTCTTGTCCCCGCCCGCCCCTTTCTTTTTGGGGGGCGGGGGTCCCTTGCGGTCCCCGGCGTGTTTCTTGGGCTGGGGCCCGTCGGGCGGGGCGGGGGGCGGCGCCGAGGGCCCGGGGGGCGGGCGGGGGTCCGGGCGGGGGTCCGGGCGGGGGGCCGGGCGGGGGTCCGGGCGGGGGGCCGGGCGGGGGTCCCGCGCGTGGATCTCGGTCAGCAGCCGCGCGCGGGCGGCGAAGCGCTCGAAGTCCTCCAGGAGCAGCCGCGCCGCCTCCTCGTTCAGCGCCGACTCGGGGTTGGGCTGGATCAGCAGGCACTTGATGGTCTGGGGGAGGGAAATTGGGGAGGGGGCTTCGTTAGGGACCCCCAAAAACCACCCCCCGAAAATGGGGAGGGGGCCCGGTGAGCCGCTCCCAAAATCCAGCCCCAAATGCTGAAAAATCCCCGATTTCTGACCCAAAATTCGGCTTTTTCACTGTAATTTAACCCAAGTTAGCTGGAACTGCACCAAAACCGCCCCCCAAATTGGGGAGGGGGCTTCGTTAGGGACCGCCGAAAACCGCCCCCCGAAAATGGGGAGGGGGCCCGGTGAGCCGCTCCCAAAATCCAGCCCCAAATCCCCAATTTCTGCCCCAAAATTCGGCTTTTTTCACTGTAATTTGACTTAAGTTATCTGGAATCGCCCCAAAACTGCCCCCCAAATTGGGGAGGGGGCTTCGTTAGGGACCCCCAAAAACCGCCCCCCAAAAACTGCCCCAAATTCCGCTGCGTTCCTGGGAAAAAATCCCCAATTTCTGACTTAAAATTCACCTTTTTTACTGTACTTTAACCTAAGTTAGCTGGAATCGCCCCAAGACTGCCCCCCAAATTGGGGAGGGGGCTTCGTTAGGGACCGCCGAAACTGCCCCCCGAAAACTGCCCCAAATTCTGATGCGTTCCTGGAAAAATCCCGATTTCTGACCCAAAATTCGGCTTTTTTCAGTGTAATTTGACCTAAGTTATCTGGAATTGCCCCAAAACTGCCCCCCAAATTGGGGAGGGGGCTTCGTCAGGGACCCCCAAAACTGCCCCCCGAAAATGGGGAGGGGGCCCGGTGAGCCGCTCCCAAAATCCAGCCCCAAATCCCCCATTTCTGACCCAAAATTCGGCTTTTTTCACTATACTTTAACCTAAGTTAGCTGGAATTGCACCAAAACTGCCCCCCAAATTGGGGAGGGGGCTTCGTTAGGGACCCCCAAAAACCGCCCCCCAAAAACTGCCCCAAATTCCGATGGTTTTCTGGGAAAAATCCCCCCGATTTCTGACCCAAAATTCAGCTTTTTCTGCTAAACTTTAACCTAAGATAGCTGGAATTGCACCAAAACTGCCCCCCAAATTGGGGAGGGGGCTTCATGAGTGACCGCTGAAAACTGCCCCCCGAAAATGGGGAGGGGTCCCGGTGAGCCGCTCCCAAAATCCAGCCCCAAATACCCCATTTCTGCCCCAAAATTCGGCTTTTTTCACTGTACTTTGACCTAAGTTATCTGGAATGGCCCCAAAACTGCCCCCAAATTGGGGAGGGGGCTTCGTTAGTGACCGCCGAAAACCGCCCCCCGAAAACTGCCCCAAATTCTGATGGTTTCCTGGGAAAAAATCCCCCATTTCTGACCCAAAATTCGGCTTTTTTCACTATACTTTAACCTAAGTTAGCTGGAATTGCACCAAAACTGCCCCCCAAATTGGGGAGGGGGCTTCGTCAGTGCCCCCCAAAACTGCCCCTAATTCTGGTGGTTTCTGGGGAAAAATCCCTGATTTCTGACCCAAAATTTGGCTTTTTTCCACCGTAATTTAACCCCTGAAATTATTGACCCCACTGGGCCCTCCCAGTGCTCCCAGTTCCCTCCCAGTACCAATTCTGTCTCTCCCAGCGCTGCTTTTCACCCAAACCGCGGGGATTTCACCCAAAACCCGGGGGGGGTTTCCCTCCCAGTCCCCCCCAGTTCCCCCCCAGTCCCTCCCAGTCCCTCCCAGTCCCTCCCAGTCTGACCAGTAGGACGTCCCACAGCCCCCCCAGTCCCTCCCAGTTTCCCTCCCAGTGCCCCCCAGTCCCCCCCAGTGCCCCCCAGTCCCTCCCAGTGTCCCCCAGTCCCTCCCAGTGTCCCCCAGTCCCTCCCAGTGCTCCCAGTTCCCTCCCCAGTCCCTCCCAGTGCTCCCAGTCCCACCAGTAAGACGTGCCGCAGCCCCCCCAGTGCCCCCCAGTGCCCCCCAGTGCCCCCCAGTGCTCCCAGTGCTCCCAGTCCCTCCCAGTGCTCCCAGTGCTCCCAGTCTGACCAGTAGGACGTGCCGCAGTCCCCCCAGTCCCTCCCAGTGCTCCCAGTTTCCCTCCCAGTGCTCCCAGTTTCCTCCCCAGTCCCTCCCAGTCCCTCCCAGTCCCTCCCAGTGCCCCCCAGTGCTCCCAGTCTGACCAGCAGGACGTGCCGCAGCCCCAGCTCAGCCCCCCAGTGCCCCCCAGTCCCTCCCAGTCCCCCCCAGTGCTCCCAGTCCCACCAGTAAGACGTCCCACAGCCCCCCCAGTGCCCCCCAGTCCCTCCCAGTGCTCCCAGTCTGACCAGTAACACGTCCCACAGCCCTCCCACAGCCCCCCAGTCCCCCCCAGTGCCCCCCAATCCTCTCCCAGTGCTCCCCAGTGCCCCCCAGTGCTCCCAGTCTGACCAGTAAGATGTCCCAGTCCCCCCCAGTGCTCCCAGTCCCACCAGCAGGACGTGCCGCAGCCCCAGCTCGGCGCTCCAGTCCCTCCCAGTGCTCCCAGTCTGACCAGTAAGATGTCCCAGTCCCTCCCAGTGCTCCCAGTCTGACCAGTAAGATGTCCCAGTTCCCTCCCAGTGCTCCCAGTCTGACCAGCAGGACGTGCCGCAGCCCCAGCTCGGCGCTCCAGTCCCTCTTGAGCACGTTGACGCAGATTTCTCCGCTCGGCCCCACGTTGGGGTGGAAGATTTTGGTCAGGAAAAATCCCTTCGGGGGCGCGGCCGGAAAATCCTTCCCCAGGACCAGCTTCATGCGGAACAGCCCCCCGGCGTATGGGGTGCCCTCTAAAATCCCAAAAAAACCCCAAAAAACAGACACTCAGGGACACCAAAAACCCAAAAAAACACCCCAGAAACCCCCACAGCCCCCCGGCGTACGGGGTGCCCTCTAAAATCCAAAAAAAACCCCAAAATTGGGGGGTCAGGGACATGAAATAACCAAAAAAACCCCAAAAAACCACCCCAGAAACCCCCACAGCCCCCCCGCGTACGGGGTGCCCTCTGAAACCCCAAAAAAACCCAAAATTGGGGGGTCAGGGACACCAAATAACCCAAAAACCCCAAAATCGGGGGGTCAGGGAACCCAAATAATACAAAAAACCCCAAAAAAACCCAAAAAACCACCCCAGAAACCCCCACAGCCCCCCGGCGTACGGGGTGCCCTCTGAAACCCCAAAAAAACCCCAAAATCGGGGGGTCAGGGACCCCAAATAACCCAAAAAACCCCAAAAAAACACCCCAGAAACCCCCACAGCCCCCCCGCGTACGGGGTGCCCTCTGAAATCCCAAAAAACCCGAAATTTGGTGAGTCAGGGACACCAAAAACCCAAAAAAACCAAAATCGGGGGGTCAGGGACCCCAAATAACCCAAAAAAACCCAAAAAAACACCCCAGAAACCCCCACAGCCCCCCCGCGTACGGGGTGCCCTCTGAAATCCCAAAAAACACCAAAATTGGGGGGTCAGGGACCCCAAAAAACCCCAAAATTGGGGAGTCAGGGACCCCAAAAACCCACCCCAAAACCCCTTCCCAGATCCCCTCAGGATTTTGGGTTCCCCCCGGGATTTCGGGGCTCCCCCCAGGATTTCGGGGTTCCCCCGGGTCTCAGGGATCCCCCCATTATTTCGGGGTGCCCCCCAGGATTTTGGGGAGCCCTTACCTGGCCCCTCGATGAGCACCTGCAGGTCGCTCAGGGGTGATTCCCCCCAGGATTTCAGGGTTTTCCCGGGTCTCAGGGGTTCCCCAGGCTCTCAGGGATCCCCCCAGGTTTCGGGGTTCCCCCCAGGGTTTCGGGGTGCCCCCCAGGTTTCGGGGTGCCCTTACCTGGCCCCTCGATGAGCACCTGCAGGTCGCTCAGGTCCTGCTCGTTGGGGAACAGCCGGATGCCGTCGGGCGGATCGGCGCTCAGCAGCGCCACCTCGCGGCACAGCAGCCGCAGCGCCGCCGGCGGCAGGTTCTCGGCCTCGGGGGTCTGGGGGCGAAATTTGGGGGGTCAGGGGGAGATTTGGGGGTCAGGGGTGCCCCAAAAACCCAAAAATGGGGAAACACAACACCAGGAGATCCCTGGGGGTCTGGGGGATGAAATTTGGGGGGTCAGGGGGGGATTGGGGGTCTGGGGTACCCCAAAACTGGGTAACACAGAACCGGGACATCCCTGGGGGTCTGGGGGGTGAAATTTGGGGGGTCAGGGGGGGATTTGGGGTGTCAGGGGCGCCCCAAAAACCCAAAATTGGGGAAACACAAACCCAGGACATCCCTGGGGATCTGGGGGATGAAATTTGGGGGGTCAGGGGTACCCCAAAAACCCAAAATTCGGAAACCCAAAACCAACACATTCCTGGGGGGGCAGGTTCTCAGCCTCGGGGGTCTGGGGGTGAAATTTGGGGGGTCAGGGGGGGATTTGGGGGGTCAGGGACGCCCCAAAAACCCAAAATGGGGGAAACTCAAAACTGACACATCCCTGGGGGTCTGGGGGAGGAAATTTGGGGGGTCTGGGGGGGAATTTGGGGGGTCTGGGGGGATTTGGGGGTCAGGGGTACCCCAAAAATGGGGAAACACAAAACTGACACATCCCTGGGGGTCTGGGGGATGAAATTTGGGGGGTCTGGGGGGATTTGGGGGGTCAGGGGTACCCCAAAAATGGGTAACACAAAACCGACACATCCCTGGGGGTCTGGGGGCGAAATTTGGGGGGTCAGGGGGGGATTTGGGGGGTCAGGGGCACCCCAAAAACCCCAAAATGGGGAAACCCAAACCCAGGACATCCCTGAGGGTCTGGGGGATGAAATTTGGGGGGTCTGGGGGCGAATTTGGGGGGTCAGGGGCACCCCAAAAAGCCCAAAACTGGGGAAACACAAACCCGGGACATTCCTGGGGGTCTGAGGGATGAAATTTGGGGGGTCAAAGGGAGATTTGGGGGGTCAGGGGCACCCCAAAAATGAGGAAACACAAAACTGACACATTCCTGGGGGTCTGGGGGATGAAATTTGGGGGGTCAGGGGGGGATTTGGGGGGTCAGGGGCACCCCAAAAACGGGTAACACAAAACTGGGACATCCCTGGGGGTCTGGGGGTGAAATTTGGGGGGTCAGGGGGGGATTTGGGGGGTCAGGGGCACCCCAAAAACCCCAAAATGGGGAAACACAAAACCAGGACATTTCTGGGGGTCTGGGGGATGAAATTTGGGGGGTCAGGGGGATGGAATTTGGGGGGTCAGGGGCGCCCCAAAAACCCAAAAATGGGGAAACACAAAACTGACACATCCCTGGGGGTCTGGGGGCAAGTTTGGGGGGTCTGGGGGATGAAATTTGGGGGGTCAGGGGCGCCCCAAAATGGGGAAACACAAAACTGGGACATCCCTGAGGGTCTGGGGGTGAAATTTGGGGGGTCAGGGGGGGATTTGGGGGGTCAGGGGCGCCCCAAAAACCCAAAAATGGGGAAACACAGAACCAGGACATCCCTGGGGGTCTGGGGGATGAAATTTGGGGGGTCAGGGGCGCCCCAAAAACCCAAAACTGGGGAAACACAAAACTGACACATCCCTGGGGGTCTGGGGGATGAAATTTGGGGAGTCAGGGGCACCCCAAAACCGGGGCACCCCCGGAATGGAGCTGAGGGAAAGTGGAGAGAGGGGGGGGAGAGAATTGGGGGAAAACGGCCCAAAAATGGGAATTGAACCCTCCCAGAGGGTTAAAACCAGCTGGGAAAGGGTTAAAACCAGCTGGGAAAGGGTTAAAATCAGCTGGGAAAGGGTTAAAATCAGCTGGAAAAGGTTAAAAAGGGAAAAGGAGCCCCAAAATATGGGATTTCCCCACGAGGGGAGACCAAAAGATCAATCCCTTCCTACTAAATCTGAGCGGGAAGAAAAAAGTGACAATCGGGGAAAAATCACCCAAAAATGAGAGAGTGAACCCCCCTGAAATGTTTAAATTCACCTGGGAATGGTTAAAAAGGGAAAAGGAGCCCCAAAATCTGGGATTTCCCTGCGAGGGGAGACCCCAAAATCGTCTTTTTCCTCGTAGGAATTAAGAAGTGCCAAAACTGGGTGAAAATCACCCAGAAATGGGAAACTGAACCCGCCTGAAATGTTGAATTCACCTGGAAAAAGTTAAAAAGGGAAAAGGAACCCCAAAATCGGGGACTCACCTGCCAGGCGCCGCCTCGGGGCTCCTGGGGAGGCAAAAATTTGGGGTGAATTTGGGGTGGGGAGACCTCAAAAAGCCCCAAATTCCCCCTAATCCCCCCCAAAAATCCCTCAGCGGCTTCCCCCAAACTCACAGTGCCCCAAATCCTCCCCAAAACTCCCAAAATTTCCCCAAAATTCACCCCAAACTCACAGCGCCCCAAAACTCCCAACATTTATCCCAAAACCTCCACAAATCCCCCAAGTTTCGCCTCCAAACTCCCTCAATTTGCTTCAAATTGCCACAAAATCCCCCAAATTCCTTCAAAACTCTACAAACTTCGCCCAAATCCCCTAAAAATCCCTCAGAACTCCCCAAATCCCATCAGGACCAAAAAATCCCCTCAAATCCCCCCAAAATCCCCTCAGGACCCCAAAAATTCCCTCAAGACCCCAAAATCTGCTCAAAGCTCCCCAAAATCCCCTCAGGACCCCAAAACCCCCTCAAATCCCCCCAGGATCCCCAAAATCTCCTCAAATCCTCCCAAAGCCCACCCAGTACCCCCAAACCCCCTCAAATCCCACAAAAATCCCCTCAGTATTCTAAAATCTTCTCAGGACCCCCAAAATTCCCTCAAATCCCCTCAGGACCCCCAAAATCACCTCAGGACCCCCAAAATCCCTCAAATACCACAAAAATCCCCTCAGGACCACCAAAATGCTCTCAGGACGCCCAAAATTCCTTCAAATCTCCCCAAGATCTCCTCGGGACCCCCAAAATCTCCTCAAACCTCCTCAGGACCCCCAAACCCCCTCAAATCCCACAAAAATCCCCTCAAATACCCCAGATCCCCTCAGGACTCCCAAAATGTTCTCAAATCCCACAAAAATCCCCTCAGGACCCCCCAAAGCCCCTCAGGACGCCCCAAACCCCCTCAAATCCCACAAAAATCCCCTCAAATACCCCAGATCCCCTCAGGACCCCCAAAATATTCTCAAATCCCACAAAAATCCCCTCAGGACCCCCCAGACCCCCTCAGGACGCCCCAAACCCTCCCGGAACCGTCCCGGGCCTCCCTCACCATGGCGCCGGGCTGGGCCCCGGCCTGTCCGGGCTGGTCCCGAGGGGGCAGCGGCTCCCTGGGGGGAACCCCCCGGTTCGAAACGGGGTCCCCGGGTTTGGGGGTGACCCCTCGGGCAGGGGGGAGGCCGGGGGTCGCCCCCTCTCCCCTCCCCCGGCAGCGCGGTCCCACCTCCGGCGCCGCCGCCCGCCCGCCGCTCTGAGGGGGCCCCTCCGGCGCGCCGCCGCCTTTATAACCTCGGACGCGCACAGTCCCCGCCCACCGCGGGTACGACCAATCAGCGCCGCGCGGCGCGCGGGGCGGCCAATGGGGAGCGAAGGAAAAGGCGGGCGGTGAGCGCTGATTGGCGGAGCCGTGAGGGGGAAAGGAGAAGGGGGCGGGGCCTGGGCGCGTTGTTTGCGCCGTAACGGTCGGCGGAAGGGGACGGGGCCGCCGGTTTGAACGGCGATGATTGGCGGGCGCGCCAGCCAATGGGAAGCGGGGATCCGGCCGGGGGGGCGGGACCTCCGGGAGGCGGGGCTTGGCGTTATTGGCAGGTGGAGCGGCCAATCAGAGCGCGGCGTTGGAGGGGGCCCCGAAAATTCCCGCGAAATCCCCCCCAAAAGCCCCGCCCCCCCCAAATCCCCCCAAATTCCCCCCAAAATCCCCCGAAATGGCCCCAAAATCCGAGGCGGGGGGGGCAGGAAACGTCACTTTATTCCCTCCCCCCCCCCGGGCGGGGGAGGGGCGGGGGGCGGGGCTCTAAGGCACGTGGGGGTCACGGGGAGGTCACGGGGTCACGGGGGGGTCACGGGGGGGTCACGGGGTCATCCCCTTCCCCCCCCGCTATGGCTTCGGTGCCGGCGTGACGTCATCGGGGAGGGGGCGGGGTTTGTGGGGGTGTGACGTCATCGGCGGGCCCAGCCCGCTATGACGTCATCGTAACGGGGGAATGGGGCGGGGCCTTGGCAGTGGTCGGTGACGTCATCGTCGGTTGGCCCCGCCCCTCGTCGTGACGTCCTGCGGGGAGGAGGGGGATCCACAGTGCTGACGTCATCGGGGCGGTGTGACGTCATCGGGCGGAGCTGTGACATCATCGGCTGCTCGGGGGGTGGGGGCGGGGCGGCCGTGACGTCATTGCGGGAGGGGGGTATGACATCATCGCTGGGGGCTGTGACGTCATCGGCCGCGGAGGGGTGTGTGACATCATAGTTGTGGTGTGACGTCATCGGCGCCGCGGGGGCGGGACCGTGACGTCACCAGCTGCCATGTTGGGGTGTGTGACGTCATCGCGGGGGGGCTGTGACGTCATCGGGGGAGGGAGGTCCCGAATTCTCCGGGATTTGCCCCAAATTTCGGGGCCGGGGCTCGGCCCCGTTTTCGGCTCTTTTTGCCCCAATTTTACCCGCGAATTTCGCCCTTTTCCCCCAATTTTAACCCTTTCCCCATAATTTTAACCCTTTCCCCCCATTTTTAACTATTTCCCCCCAATTTTAACCATTTCCCCCCAATTTTAACCCTTTCTCCTCAATTTCCTCAATTTCCCCCCAATTTCCACAATTTCTCCCCAATTTTACCTGTTCCCCTCCATTCTTGTCCTTTTTTTCCCCAATTTTCACCATTTCCCCCCAATTTTCACCATTTCCCCCCATTTCCACACTTCCTCCCCAATTTTCACCTTTTCTCCCCCCGAATTTTACCTTTTCCCCTCCATTTTTATCCTTTTTCCCCCCACTTTCACCATTTTCCCCAATTTTAACCCTTTTCCCCCAATTTTAACCCTTTTCCCCCAATTTCCTCAATTCCCCCCCAATTTCCACCATTTTTTCCCCAATTTTACCTTTTCCCCTCCATTTTTGTCCTTTCCCCCCAAATTTTCACCATTTCCCCCCATTTTTAACCCTTTTCCCCATTTTTAACCCTTTTCCCCCAATTTCCACAGTTCCCTCCCAATTTCCACCATTTCTCCCCCAATTTTACCTTTTCCCCTCCATTCTTGTCCTTTTTTTCCCCAATTTTCACCATTTCCCCCCAATTTTCACCATTTCCCCCCATTTCCACACTTCCTCCCCAATTTTCACCATCTCTCCCCCAATTTAACCTTTTCCCCTCCATTTTTATCCTTTTTCCCCCCACTTTCACCATTTCCCCCCCATTTTAACCCTTTTCCCCCAATTTTAACCCTTTTCCCCCAATTTCCTCAATTTCCCCCCAATTTCCACCATTTCTCCCCCAATTTTACCTTTTCCCCTCCATTTTTGTCCTTTTTTCCCCCATTTTCGCCATTTTCCCCAATTTTCACCATTTCCCCCCATTTTTAACCCTTTCCCCCCAATTTCCGACATTTCTTCCCCAATGTTACCTTTTCCCCTCAATTTTTGTCCTTTTTCCCCAATTTCCACCATTTCTGCCCATTTTTAACCCATTTCCCCCCAATTTTAACCCTTTTCCCCCAATTTCCACCATTTCTCTCCCAATTTTTAACCCTTTCCCTCAATTTTTGTCCTTTTTCCCCCCAATTTTCACCATTTTTCCCCAATATTAACTCTTCCCCTCAATTTTTGTCCCTTTCGCCCCAATTTCCACCATTTCCCCCCATTTTTAACCCTTTCCCCCCATTTTTAAAACTTTTCCTCAATTTCCACAGTTCCCTCCCAATTTCCACCATTTCTCCCCCAATTTTACCTTTTCCCCTCCATTTTTGTCCCTTTTCCCCCCAATTTTCACCATTTCCCCCCAATTTTAACCCTTTACCCCCAAATTTTAACCCTTTTCCCCCAATTTCCACCATTTCTCCCCCAATTTTAACCCTTCCCCTCAATTTTTGTCCTTTTTTCCCCAATTTTAACCCTTTCCCCCATTTCCACTTTTTCTCCCCCAATTTTAACCCTTCCCCTCCATTTTTGTCCTTTTTCCCCAATTTTCACCATTTCCCCCCAATTTTAACCCTTTTCCCCCAATTTCCGCTGTTCCCCCCCAATTTCCACCGTTTCTCCCCCAATTTTACCTTTTCCCCTCAATTTTTGTCCTTTTTCCCCCCAATTTCCACCATTTTTCCCCAATTTTACCTTTGCCCCTCCATTTTTGTCCTTTTCCCCCAATTTTTACCATTTCCCCTCATTTTTAACCCTTTTCCCCCATTTTTAACCATTTCCCCCCAATTCCCGCTGATTCCCCCCATTTTTAACCCTTTCCCTCCATTTCCACATTTCCCCCCAATTTCCACCTTTTCTTCCCCAATTTTACCTTTTCCCCTCCATTTTTGTCCTTTTTCCCCCTTTTTTCACCATTTCCCCCCAATTTTAACCGTTTCCCCCCAATTTTTAACCCTTTCCCCCCAATTCCACAATTCCCCCCCAATTTTCACCGTTTCTCCCCCAATTTTACCTTTTCCCCTCCATTTTTGTCCTTTTTCCCCCATTTTCGCCATTTCCCCCAATTTTCACCATTTCTGCCCATTTTTAACCCTTTCCCCCCCGCTATTTTTACCCCTTTTCCCCCCGGGATTTTTAACCCTTTTTCCCCGGTATTTTTAACCCCTTCCCCGCCGATCCCCCCGTCCCCCCCCATATTTTTAACCCTTTCCGCTCACACCGTCACCTCGGTCCGGCTCCCGGTGCGCAGCCGGTGCGGGGGGAGGGGCGGCGGCTGCTGCTGGGGGGGGGGCGGGGGAGGGGGCGCGGGTGGGGGAGGGGCGGTGGGTGGGGGAGGGGGCCCGGGCAGGAGCTGCAGCTCCGCCGTGTTCTGCCGCTGCGCCCCAAAAACCGCCCGGCGCCCCCCGACCCCCCCGGGCTGGGGGGGGGGCGAGAAGGGGGTCCCGGGGGGGGGCGGGTGGTGGTGGGGGAGGGGCGGGGGAGGGGAGGCGACCCCCCCCGCGCCCCCCGCCCCTCCCCCCGGCCCGAGGCTGCTCTGGGACGCCGCGTGGGACAGGGGGGGGCGCCGGGGCCGGTTCCGGGGGAGGGTCCCCCCCCCAAACCCACCCCCCAAAAATTCCTGGGACAGGACCCGGCGGCCCCGCGGCGGGGGGAGGGGCAGCGTCCCCCGGGGGGGGTGGGGCGCGCCCCAGGGGGGGCCCCAGGGACCCCCGAAATCCTCCAGGTCCCGGTCGGCTGCGGGGGAGGGGGAGGAAAGGGTTAATGGTAATGGGGGGGAATTTGGGGAGGGGGTTTGGGGGAGATTTGGGGATTTCCGGGCGATTTTGGGGGGATTTGGGGGGGTTTGGGGCGATTTTGGGGGGATCTGGGGAAATTTGGGAGGGTTTGGGGGGATTGGGGGGAATTTGGGGCAATTTTGGGGGGATTTGGGGGAATTTGGGGGGATTTGGGAATTTGGGGGAATTTTGGGGGAGTTTCGGGGGATTTGAAGGGAATTTGGGGCTTTTTGGACAGTTTGGGAAATTTTGGGGGAGTTTTGGGGAGTTGGGGGGATTTGGGGATATTTTGGGGTGGATTTTGGGGGTTTGGGGTATTTTATGGAAGTTTTTGGGATATTTTGGGTATTTGGGGGGGTTTGGGGGTATTTTTGGGGTTTTTTGGGGTATTTTTGGGGGGATTTTGGGTCTTTTAGGGGGGATTTGGGTATTATGGGGTATTTCGGGGGGGCGGGGGTATTTTGGGGTGGATTTTGAGGTTTTTGGGGTGGATTTTGGGGTTTTTGGGGTATCTTATCGGTACTTTGGGGTATTTTAGGGGTATTTTGGGGGTGTTTTGGGGAAGTTTGGGAATTTGGGTCGGGGGTCTCACCCAGGCGCCGCAGCGAGGCCCAGCCGGGGGGGGTTGGGGTTTTTGGGGTGGATTTTGGGGGTTTTTGGGGTATTTTGGGGGTGTTTTGGGGGTGTTTAGGGGAGGTTTGGGAATTTGGGTCGGGGGTCTCACCCAGGCGCCGTAGCGAGGCCCAACGGGGGGGGGTTGGGGTTTTTGGGGTGGATTTTGGGGTTTTTGGGGTGGATTTTGGGGTATTTTGGGGGTATTTTGGGGGTGTTTTGGGGGTATTTTGGGGGTGTTTTGGGGGTGTTGGGGAATTTGGGTCGGGGGTCTCACCCAGGCGCCGCAGCGAGGCCCAACGGGCGCCGTCGGCCCGGGGGGGGCTCTCGTAGGGCGGGGGGGGGTGCGAGAGGTTGTGGAAGGAGCGGGAGCAGCTCAGGGGGGCGGGGGGGGGCACCCGCCAGTCTGGGGGGAGTGGAGGAAACGGGGGGTCGGGGGGGGAAATACCCCCCCCCCAAAAAAAACCCCCTCCGGGACCCCCCCCAAAAAAAACCCTCAGAGACCCCCCCCAAAAAAAACCCCTCCGGGACCCCCCCAAAAAAATCCCCTCAGAGACCCCCCCCAAAAAAAAACCCCCCCGAGACCCCCCCCAAAAAAATCCCCTCCGGGACCCCCCCAAAAAAATCCACTCAGAGACCCCCCCCCCAAAAAATCCCCTCAGAGACCCCCCCCAAAAAAATCCCCTCCGGGACCCCCCAAAAAAATCCCCTCAGGGACCCCCCCCAAAAAAAAACCCTCCGGGACCCCCCCAAAAAAACCCTCCGGGACCCCCCCAAAAAAACCCTCCGGGACCCCCCAAAAAAACCCTCCGGGACCCCCCCAAAAAAAAACCCTCCGGGACCCCCCCAAAAAAACCCTCCGGGACCCCGCCAAAAAAAATCCAGTCAGAGACCCCCCCCCAAAAAACCCCTCGAGACCACCCAAAAAAATTAAAAAATAAAAATAAAAAAACCCCCCAAAGATTCTTCCCAAAAACCCCCAAATCCCCCCAAAATCCTCAAAATCCCCCAAATTCCCCCAAATCCCCCCAAAATCCCCCAAATTCCCCCCAAATCCCCCCAAAACTCCCCACAAAAACCCCAAATCCCCCCCAAATCCCCCCAAATCCCCCCAAATCTCCCCAAATCCCCCCCAAACCCCCCAAAATCCCCCAAATCCCCCCAAAATCCCCCCAAATCCCCCCAAACCCCCCAAATCCCCCCAAAATTCCCCCAAATCCCCCCAAACCCCCCCCCCGCTCACCCAGGCCCCCCCCGCGGTGTTCGGGGGTCCCGAAGCCCCGATGGGCGTAGCCGCTCTCTGCGGGGGGCGGGGCTCATTAGCGCCTCATTTGCATAAACCCCACCAGGAGACCCCGCCCCAAATTCTTCGGACAGCCCCCCCCCCCAAACCCCCCGCCTCAAATCCCCCCGGGACCCCCCAAAATCCCTCAGGACCCCCCAAAATCCCCCCAAGGACCCCCCAAATCCTCCCCAAAATCCCCCCGGGACCCCCAAATCTCCCTGGGCCCCCTCCCAAAATCCCCCAGGACCCCCAAAAATCCCCCCAAACCCCCCTGGGACCCCCCAAACCCCCCCGGGATCCCCCAAGGACCCCCCAAAATCCCCCCGAAATCCCCTCAAATCCCCCCAAACCCCCCGGGACCCCCAAAATCCTTCCCCAAATCCCCCAGGACCCTCCAAATCCTCCCCAAAATCCCCCCAAATCCCCCTGGGACCCCCCGAAATCCCCCTAAACCCCTCTGGGACCCCCCAAAATCCCCCCGGGAACCCCCAACCCCCCCCGGGACCCCCAAACCCCCCCGGGACCCCCCAAATCCTCCCCAAAATCCCCCCAAACCCCTCTGGGACCCGCCCAAACCCCCCTGGGACCCCCCAAAACCCCCCCAAACCCCCCCGGGACCCCCGCCCCGCGCCCCCTCCCCACTTGCCGGGCCCGTAGAGGTTTTTGGGGGGCCGGGGGGGTCCCGCGTCGGGGGGAGGGGGCGGCAGGACCCCACAGCTGCTGCGGCGCTCGGGCCGCGCCCCCGGCCCCGACCCCGCCTGGTGCCGCAGCACGTCCACGAGCGCCCTGGGGACATTTGGGGACATTTTGGGGATATTTTTGGGACATTTTGGGGATATTTTGGGGCATTTTGGGGACATTTTGGGGACACGGGCAGGATCGGGCCCCGCCGCTGGTGTCACCCCTGGGCCGTGTCACCATCCCCGTGTCCCCCTCCTCATTCCCCTGTGCCCCTGTCCCCCTCACCTGTCCCCCCTATCCCCTCACCTGTCCCCTCTCACCTGTCCCACACCCCTGACCTGTCCCCCTGTCCCCTCTCACCTGTCCCCTCCCCTCTCACCTGTCCCATCCCCTGTCCCTCCCCTGTCCCCTCTCACCTGTCCCGTCCCCTCTCCTGTCCCCTCGCCTGTCCTCCCTCACCTGTCCCCTCCCCCTTCACCTGTCCCCCTTCACCTGTCCCCACCCCCCTCACCTGTCCCCTCACCTGTCTCCATCCCCTCCCCTGTCCCCTCCCCGTCCCCCCTCACCTATCCCCCACCTCCCCTCACCTGTCCCATCCCCTCCCCCTCCCCTGTCCCCTCTCACCTGTCCCGTCACCTGTCCCACCTCCCCTGTCCCCCCCTCACCTGTCTCCACCTGTCCCCCCTCAACTGCCGCGCTCCCTGTGCGCCGCCGCCGCTCGGTCCCCGCGCTGCGCTCTCACCCATCCCCTCACCTGTCCCCTGTCCCCACCTGTCACCTGTCCCCACCTGTCCCTCACCTGCCGCGCTCCCTCTGCGCTCCCGCCGCTCGGTCCCCGCGCTGCGCTCTCCCCCATCCCCTCACCTGTCCCTCACCTGTCCCCATCCCCTCACCTGTCCCCTGTCCCCCCTCACCTGCCGCGCTCCCTTTGTCCCGCCGCTCGGTCCCCGCGCTGCGCTCTCCCCCATCCCTCACCTGTCCCCCCTCACCTGTCCCCCATCCCTCACCTGTCCCTCACCTGTCCCCTGTCCCCTGTCCCCTCCCCTGTCCCCTCACCTGTCCCTCACCTGTCCCCACCTGTCCCCCCTCACCTGCCGCGCTCTCTCTGCGCTCCCGCCGCTCGGTCCCCGCGCTGCGCTCTCCCCCATCCCCTCACCTGTCCCCTGTCCCTCACCTGTCCCCTGTCCCCCCCATCCCCTCACCTGTCCCCACCTGTCCCCTATCCCCCCTCACCTGTCCCCTGTCCCCACCTGTCCCCGCTCACCTGCCGCGCTCCCTTTGTGCCGCCGCCGCTCGGTCCCCGCGCTGCGCTCTCCCCCACGCCGCGCGGGCCCCCACGGCCGCCGCCAGCGCCGCGCTGACCACTCCGCACACCACGTACGGGACCCCGCCCGGTGCTCCCGCCGCCAGCGCGGCCCCGCGGAGCCCCCCGGTGCCGGCCCCGGTGCCGGTGCCGGTACCAGCCCCGGCGGAGGGCGCGGGGGCGGCGGTGCGCGCCCAGGGCGGGCTCCGCGCGTTCCCGCAGCGCCGCTGCTCGAGGCGCCGCGCCCGGTGCTCGCAGCAGAACCGGTAACTGCACGTGCCGCAGCAGAACCGGAACGCGCCCGTCGAGCAGTTGAACGCCGCGTCGTAGTGCCCCATCACGTCGTAGTAGCCGTGGCACAGCTCCGGGGAGTCCCGGGACACCGGAGGAGGGTCACGGGCCACCGGAGGGTCGCGGGGCTTCGGCGGGTCCCGGGGCTCCGGGGGATCCCGGGGTGCTGGTGGGTCCCGGGGCTCCGGTGAGTCTCGGGGCTTCCGGGAGTCCCGGGGCTTCGGGTGGTCCCGGGGCTCCGGGGGATCCCGGGGTGCTGGCGGGTCCCGAGGCTCCGGTGAGTCCCGCAGCTCTGCAGAGTCCCGGGGTGCTGGCGGGTCCCGGGGCTCCGGTGAGTCTCGGGGCATCCGGAAGCCCCGCAGCCCGAGAGGATCCCGCAGTACCGACGGGTCCCGGGGCTCCGCTGAGTCCTGGAGCTCCGGTGAGTCCTGGGGCTTCGGGGGGTCCCGGGGCTCCGGAGGGTCCCGCAGCCCGAGAGGATCCCGCGGCACCGGGGAGTCCCGGGGCTCTGGTGAGTCCTGGAGATCCGGCGAGTCCCGGGGTGCTGGCGAGTCCCGGGGCTCCGGAGGGTCCCGGGGTCCCGGAGGGTCCCGGGGCTTCGGTGAGTCCCGTGGCACCGGGAATTCCTTCAGTCCCTGCCAGTCCTGGAGATCCGGTGAGTCCCGGGGCCTCGGGGAGTCCCACAGCCCGAGAGGATCCCGAGGCCCCGGTGAGTCCTGGAGATCCAGCGAGTGTCGCAGCTCCGGTGAGTCCCGCAGCACCGGGAATTCCTTCGGTCCCGGCCAGTCCCGCAGCTCCAGCGAGTCCCGGGGTCCCGGAGGGTCCCGGGGCTTCGGGGACTCCCGCAGCCCGAGAGGATCCCGCGGTACCGGCGAGTCCCGGGGCTCCGGTGAGTCCCCGAGATCCGGCGAGTCCCGCGGCCCCCGAGGATCGCTCAGTCCCGGGAATTCCCTCGGCAGTCCCAGGAACTCCTTCGGTCCCGGGAATTCCTTCGGTCCCGGAGGATCCCGGTGTCCCGGAGGATTCCGGTGTCCCGGTAATTCCCTCGGTCCCGGGAATTCCTTCGGTCCCGGGAATTCCTCCGGTCCCGGCAATTCCTTCTGTCCCGGGAATTCCTTCGGTCCCGGGAACTCCTTCTGTCCCGGGAATTCCGTCGGTCCCGGGAACTCCCTCGGCGGCCCCGGGGGAATCCCCCCGGCTGTGACGTCAGCGGGCGGGGGGGAATCCCGGGGAAGCCCCGCCCCCCCGGAGTGACGTAGGTGGGTGCGGCGGGGGGGGGAGGGGGCGGAGGGAGGGGGGAGGGGCGAGGAGGGGGAGGGGAGGGGGAGGAGGGTGAGGAGGAGGAGGGGGGGGAGGGGCGGGGGCATGGTGGGGGAGGGGGAGATTAATTAGGGGGGTTAATTACAGGGGGTAATTAGGGGAGGGGGACCCCGGTGGGGGGAGGGGTCCCGGGGGGGGTCCCGTCGCTCCTGTGGGGGGGAGGGGACGATGGGGGAGGGGTCTCCCCGTTTCCCGTCGTGCTCCGCGCGCGCCCCTCCCCCCCCTCCCCTCCCCCTCCCCGTTTCCAAGGCAGCATCCCCCGTTGCCATGGAAACCGTGCCCGGCAACCGCGCCCCTCCCCCACCCCAAAACAGCCCCCCAAAACGCCCCCAAAAACACCAAAATCGCCCCAAAAACACCAAAATCGCCCCAAAACCACAAAAATATCGCCGATGCTGCTGGAAAGAGCCCAAAAAGCCAAAACCGCCCCGAAAACGGCCCAAAAATGACCAAAACCAGCCCCAAACCAACCAAAATCAACAGAAATCAACCGAAACTGACCAAAATAAACTCAAAGCCAAACAAAACGAACCCAAAACCAACCCAAAACCCACCAAAATCAACCCAAAACCCACCGAGAACAGCCCAAAAACGCCAAAATCAACCAAAAAAGCCCCAAACCAACCAAAACCAACAGAAATCAACCAAAACCGACCAAAATAAACTCAAAGCCAACCAAAACCAACCCAAAACCAACCCAAAACCAAACCCACCAAAACCAGCCCCAAACCCACTGAAAACAGCCCAAAAATGATCAAAATCAACCAAAACCAACCCTAAACCCACCCAAACCCACCAAACCAACCCCAAACCCACCCAAAACCGACAAAGTGTCCCAAAACTGACCCAAAACCGACCAAAATCGGCCCAAAACCAGCCCCAAACCCAAACACACCAAACCAACCCCAAAGACACCCAAAACCGACAAAAAAGGCCCCAAAACCGACCAAAAATGCCCCAAACCCGACCCAAATCGGCCCCAAAGCCCCAGATCCCAGCCAGCCCCCAAATCCCCGGAATCCTCCCCAAAACCCCCAAACTCGGCCTGAGAACAGCCGGGAGCCCCAAATCCCGATGTCACTGTCAGTGTCACCATCAGTGTCACCGTCAGTGTCACCGTCACAGTGTCAGTGCTACTGTCCCTGTGTCACCCCCCGATGTCACTGCCAGGCCTTCGGTGTCACCCCTGCTGGCCCTGTCACCTCCCTGTCCCCGTCACCGCGCTGCCATCGCTGTCACACCCGGTGTCACACCCGGTGTCACACACTCCTGTCACACTCCCTGTCACTGTCACACTCCCTGTCACTGTCACACTCCCAGTGTCACACTTGGTGTCACACTGCCATCCCCCTGGTGTCACACTCCCTGCCAGTGTCACACTCCCTGTCACTGTCACACTCCCGCTGTCACACTCACTGTCACCCCCTGCCATCGCTGCCACCCTCCATGTCCCTGTCACACTCCCGGTGTCGCCCACGTTGTCACACACTTCCTGTCACACTCAGTGTCACACTCGGTGTCACCCTCGTGCCATCGCTGCCACACTTGTGGTGTCACACTCAGTGTCACACTCAGTGTCACTGTCACACAGTGTCACACTCCCGGTGTCACACTCGCTGTCACCCTCCTGCCATCGCTGCCATCCCCCCGCTGTCACACTCCCAGTGTCACACTCACTGTCACACTCAGTGTCACACTCCCGCTGTCACCCTCATTGTCACACTCCCAGTGTCACACGTCACACTCCCTGCCACCCTCAGCCATCACTGTCACACTCCTGCTGTCACCCTTATTGTCACACTCCTGGTGTCACACTCACTGTCACCCTCGTGCCATCGCTGCCACGTTCGCGGTGCCACACTCAGTGTCACACACTCAGTGTCACAGTGTCACTGTCACACTCCTGGTGTCACACTCAGTGTCACACACTCGCTGTCACCCCCCGGCCATCATTGCCACACTCCCACTGTCACCCTCATTGTCACACTCCCGGTGTCACACTCCCTGCCACCCTCAGCCATCACTGTCACACTCCCTGTCACACTTGTGGTGTCACACACTCACTGTCACCCCTGCCATCACTGCCACTCTCTTGGTGTCACACTCCCTGTCACACTCAGTGTCACACTCGCTGTCACCCCCCTGCCATCACTGTCACACTCCCACTGTCACCCTCATTGTCACACTCCTGGTGTCACACTCGCTGTCACAGTGTCACACACTCACTGTCACCCCCCTGCCATCATTGCCACACTCCCGCTGTCACACTCCCAGTGTCACACTCCCCATGTCACACTCACTGTCACCCCCGGCCATCGCTGCCACCCTCATTGTCACACTCCTGTCACACTCCTGGGGTCACACTCGCTGTCACACTCAGTGTCACACTCAGTGTCCCCCTGCCCCCCACCGGTGCCACCCCCCTGTCCCCCCATCCCCATCCCCGTTGCCATGGCGACCGCGCCCCCGTTGCCGCCGTTGTCACTCACCGGGGCGATCGGGGGGGGCTGTGCCCGGTCCGGGGGTCCCGGGGGGTCCCGGGGGGGTCCCGGGGGGTCCCGGGGGCGATTTGGGGGATTTTGGGGCAATTTGGGGGGATTTTGGGAGGATCCCGGGGGGGTTTTGGGGGGATCCCGGGGGCTGGGGGGGATTTTGGGGGAGTTTTGGGCTGTTTTGGGGGGATTTTTGGGGGTTGGGGAGGTCCCGGATGGGATCTGGGGGGTCCCGGGGTGGACTTGGGGGGACGCGGGGGGAATCTGGGGAGGTTTTGGGTGAATTTGGGGGGTTTGGGGGGGATTTGGGGGGATTTTGGGGGGATTTGGGAGGTCCCGGGGGGGTTTTGGGGGTCCCGGGTGGTTTTGGGGGGTCCCCAGGGGGGATTTTGGGGGGATTTGGGGGGATTCTGGGGGGCTTTGGGGGATCTGGGGGGTCCCGGGGGGGATTTGAGGGGTGGTGGGGGGATTTTGGGGGGTTCTGGGGGGATTTTGGGGGGATTTTGGGGGATTTTGGGGGGTTTTGGGGGTCGCGGTGCCGGCGCGAAGCCCCCGCAGGACGGAGCGGCTGAGGGGGGGGGGCGGGGGGCGAGAGGCGGGCGCTGATTGGCTGAGCGCAGCCAATGGGGGCGTGGGGGGCGTGGCCAGCGCCCACTCGCGCGGCGGGTTCATTAAGAAAAGGGGGAAAGGGGCGGGGCCGAACTGTCAATCAAACGCGGGGGCGTGGCCGCGGAGGCGAATGTCAGTCAACGGGAAGGGGCGGGGCTTGTTCGGCCACGCCCAAAGGGGGCGGAGCTAAGCCAGGACAGGCCACGCCCACTTTGGGGACCCCCCCCCAAAAAAAACCCAAAAAAACCCCCAAACTCTGAATTTTGGGGAAGGGGCAGTGTTTATTGACCCCAATTTGGGGGATTTTGGGGAATTTTGGGCTGATTTTGGGGGGGATTTGGGGGCTCAGACACTCCCCAGACTGAGGAGGAATTTTGGGCTGAATTTGGGGGATTTTGGGGATTTTTGGGCTGATTTTGGGGGGATTTGGGGGCTCAGACGCTCCCCAGACTGAGGAGGATTTTTGTGCAGAATTTGGGGGATTTTTGGGCTGATTTTGGGGGATTTCTGGGCAGATTTTTGGGCTGATTTTGGGGTTTTTTTTGGGCTGATTTTGGGGGATTTCTGGGCAGATTTTTGGGCTGATTTGGGGGTTTTTTTTGGGCTGATTTTGGGGGATTTTGGGGTCTCAGGGCTCCCCCAGCGCCCCCAGGGCCCCCCCCAGGATCAGCCCCGTGTCCGGCGGTGGCTCCTTGATCAGGGGCAGGATCTGGAGGGGTAATTAGGGCTAATTAGTGCTAATTAACCCTCATTAAACCCTTGGGACTATAATTCACCCTAACAAATAATTAACCCCTCTTAAACCTCATTAGTTTAATAACCATCCCTTTATTAACCCGTAATTAACGGATTAACTGGGCCCTAATTAACCCTAACTAGCCAACCTCTAATTAACCCTAAGAAACCACATAACCACCCCTTTATTAACCCCTAATTAACGGATTAACTGGGCCCTAATTACCCTAACTAGCCAACCTCTAATTAACCGTAAGAAACCACATAACCGCCCCTTTATTAACCACTAATTAACGCATTAACAGTAATTAACCAGCCTCTAATCAACCCAAACGAACCAACTGCCCATCCGCTAATTAACCGCTAATAAACCTGTTTAATAAATGATAATTACCCCATAATTAACCCATTAACCAGCGCATAATTAACGGTTTTGTGGGCGGGGTTTCACAGGGGGGTGTGGCCTGGGTGGGCGTGTCCAGGCGGGCGTGGCCTGGGTGGGCGTGGCCTGGGTGGGTGTGGCCTGGGTGGGCGTGGCCCGGTGGGCGTGTCCAGGTGGGCGTGGCCGCTCACCTGCGGGAATTTGGGGTGGGCGGAGTCTCGCAGCAGCAGCAGCAGGAGGGACTCGCAGGTGCTCAGGTACGCGCCGGCCTGGCGCATGCGGGCGAGGGCGAGGGCGCGATCCACCTGGCTGGGACCCCTCCCCAAATTACACCTGAGACCCCTCCTCAAATTACACCTGAGACCCCCAAACCCCGCCCCCAAACCCCGCCCCCAAACCCCGCCCCACCTGGCTGGGACCCCTCCCCAAATTCACCTGGGACCCCTCCCCAAATTACACCTGGGACCCCAAACCCCGCCCCAAACCCCGCCCCCAAACCCCGCCCCACCTGGCTGGGACCCCTCCCCAAATTACACCTGGGACCCCTCCCCAAATTACACCTGGGACCCCCAAACCCCGCCCCACCTGGCTGGGACCCCTCCCCAAATTACACCTGGGACCCCTCCCCAAATTACACCTGAGACCCCAAACCCCGCCCCACCTGGCTGGGACCCCTCCCCAAATCACCCCTGGGACCCCCCCAAATACCCCCGAGACGCCCCAAAATCCCCCCCAAAATCCTCCCCAAAATCCCCCCAAAACCCCCCCAGCCCCCCCGAGGGCCCCGGGGCTCCCAAAAACCCCAAAATCGGCGGAATTGGCCCCAAACCTGCGCGAGGAGACGGCGTCGGCGGCCACGTGCACCTCCAGCCCCTCCGCCAGCAGCTCCAGCGCCGTTTGCTGCCAAAAATCCAAATTTTGGGGGGAATTTGGGGCACCGGGGGGGTTTTGGGGAATTTGGGGGGCCCCTGAAAAATCGTGGGTTGGAAATTTGGGGGATTCGTACCCAAAACTCCACTGGGAGTCCCCAAATCCTCCCGAAATAACCCCAAAATCCCATCTGGAATGCCCCAAACTCACCGATTTTGGGGTTCCCTCCCCAAAACTCCCCGATTTTGGTGTTCCCTCCCTAAACCACCCCCAAACTCCCTGATTTTGGGTTTCCCTCCCCAAAACCCCCGGATTTTTGGGGTTCCCTCCCCGAACCACCCCTAAACTCCCCGATTTTGGGGTTCCCTCCCCACAACCCCTTCTAGGACCCCCAGAACTCCCCGATTTTGGGTTTCCTTCCCCAAACCACCCCCAAACTCCCCGATTTTGAGTTTCCCTCCCCAAAACCCCTTCTAGGACCCCCAACCTCCCCGATTTTGGGGTTCCCTCCCCAAATGAACCCCAAACTCCCCGATTTTGGGGTTCCCTCCCCAAAACCCCTTCTAGGATCCCTAAAACTCCCCGATTTTGGGTTTCCCTCCCCAAAACCCCCGGATTTTTGGATTTCCCTCTCCAAACCACCCCCAAACTCCCCGATTTTGGGTTTCCCTCCCCAAAACCCCTTCTAGGACCCCTAAAACTCCCCGATTTTGGGGTTCCCTCCCCAGATGAACCCCAAACTCCCCGATTTTCGGTTTCTCTCCCCAAAACCCCTTCTAGGACCCCTAAAACTCCCCAGTTTTGGGGTTCCCTCCCCAAAACCCATTCTAGGACCCCCAGAACGCCCCGATTTTGGGTTTCCCTCCCCAAAACCTCCGGATTTTTGGGGTTTCCCTCCCCAAACCACCCCCAAACTCTCCGATTTTGGGGTTTCCCCCACTCCACCCCCGATATTTCGGGGTCCCCCCACCCCACCCCGATATTTCGGGGCGCTCACCAGCACGCAGGCGTGCGCCTCGATGCCGCAGAGCAGCACCGCGCGGATTTTGGGGTCCCCCAGGAGGGGCGCGGCCGCCCCCGCCATGCTGAAGGCGCTTTTGGGGACCCGGGGCAGGTCCTGCGCCCCCAATTCCGGCACCGTGCGCCCCAAAACCTCCGGGCGCTGCTCCGCCACCAGCGCCGGCACCCCCAGGATGCGGCAGCCCTGAAAGGGGCAGGTTTTGGGGGGGTTTGGGGAGTTTTTGGGATTTTTGGGATTTTGGGGGATTTTTTGTGATTTTTTTGTGATTTTGGGTGATTTCTTGTGATTTTTGGGGTGTTTTTGGGGTATTTTGAGGTGTTTTGGAAGTTTTTTTTGGGATGGGTTTTGAGGTATTTTGGGGTGATTTTGGGAGTGGTTTTTGGGGGTGGTTTTTGAGGTACTTTTGGAGGTGTTTTTGGGGTATTTTGGGGGTGGTTTTGGAGTTGTTTTTGGGGTTGGTTTTGGGGTATTTGGGGGTATTTTGGGGTTGTGTTTTGGGATATTTTGGAGTTGTTTTTGGCGTTGTTTTTGGGATATTTTGGGGTGGTTTTGGGGTTGGTTTTCAGGTGTTTTTTGAGGTTTATTTGGGGTGTTTTTGGGGTATTTTAAGCTGGTTTTGGGGTGGTTTTTGGGGTGGTTTTTGGGATATTTTGGGGCTGTTTTTAGGGTATTTTAGGCTGGTTTTGGGGCGGTTTTTGGGGTGGTTTTTGGGGATGTCTTTGGTAGTATTTTGGGGGGTTTTGGGGGTATTTTAGGCTGGTTTTGGGATGGTTTTTGGTGTTGTTTTGGGCATATTTTGGGGGGTTTTGGGGTTTTTTTTGGGGCGTTTTTGGGTATTTTGGGGTCCCCACCTGCAGCAGGCGCGCGGCCACGGCCACGATCTGCGGGAAGGCGGCGACGGAGCCGCGGAATCGCTCCTGGAGGTCACAGACGAGCAGGGCCGAGGAGCCGGGCAGGGGCCAGCCCGGGCGGGCGGCCATGGCGCACCTGGGCACAGCTGGGACACACCTGGGGGCACCTGGGCACACCTGGGGGCACCTGGGGGGCACCTAGGAGAGAACAGCAGGGGTCACGGCACATCCCTGGCACATCCCTGGCACACCTGGGCACACCTGGGACACACCTGGGGGCACCTGGGACAGACCTGGGGGCACCTGGGACACACCTGGGCACAGCTGGGCACAGCTGGGACACACCTGGTGGCACCTAGGAGAGATCAGCAGGGGTCATGGCACATCCCTGGCACAGCTGGGACACACCTGGGCACACCTGGGGGGACGTGAGGGACACCTGAGTGACCCGTGACACCGGGGGGAGGTGACCGGGGGTCACGGCACACCCCTGGCACACACGGGGATCACCTGTGCCCGCCTGTGCCACATCGGTGGGACTTTGGGAAGGTCACGGGGGTCACCTGGGCACACCTGGGCACACCTGGCCGGGGTCACGTGACCCTCAGCCCCCCCCCCCCCCCGCCCCCCGCACCCACCTGAGGCCGCTCCGCGCGCGATCCACGTGACACACGCTGCACGTGACAGCCGACCCGCCCTCTCCCCGCCCACAGCCCGCAAAGCAGCCAATCACCGTCCTCTCTCCGTTTACCGCCCTCCGCCGCAGCCAATCAGCGCCTCCCGCCGCCCCCGCTCTCGGCCAATCGGAAGGCGCCGCCGCTGAGCTTCGGCCAATCACAGGCTAAAGGGGGCGGGGCTTGGCGTGAGGGGACTCCGGGATCGAGGTGGAAAATTGCCGAAATTCGCCCAAAATTCGCCCAAAATTCGCCCAAACCCGCCCCAAACCCACCCAAAACCCCAAACCCGCCTCTGCTCCCCAAAATCTCCGCTGACGTAAGCGTCCGGCCGATACGGACCCCGAACCCCTCCCGGAGCCCTAAAATCTCCGATTTTCGCCCCAAATTCGCTCTCACCGGCGTTGTCCCGACCCAAAAACCCCCTCAAACCCCTCCATTCCCCCCACAACCCCCTCAGGACCCCCCAAACCTCTCCAAACATCATCAGGATCCCCCAAATTCCCCTCAGATCACCCCAAACCCCCTCAGGACCCCCCAAACCTCTCCAAACATCATCAGGATCCCCCAAATTCCCCCCAGATCACCCCAAACCCCCTCAGGACCCCCCAAACCTCCCCAAACCCCCTCAGGGTCGCCCAAAATGTCCCCAAACCTCCTCAGAACCCCCCAAACCGCCACAAAACCCCCTCAGAACCCCCCAAACCGCCACAAAACCCCCTCAGGACCCCCCAAACCGCCCCCAAACCCCCGAGGCCACCCCAAAACTCCCTCACGATCCCCCAAATTCCCCCCAGATCACCCCAAACCCCCTCAGGACCCCCCAAACCTCCCCCAAACCCCTCAGGACCCCTCAAACCGCCCCGAAACCCCCTCAGGACCCACCGAACCGCCCCAAAACCCCTCGAGGACCCCCCAAATTCCCCCCAGATCACCCCAAACCTCCTCAGAACCCCCCAAACCGCCCCAAAACCCCCTCAGAACCCCCCAAACCGCCCCAAAACCCCCTCAGGACCCCTCAAACCGCCCAAAACCGCCTCAGGACCCCTCAAACCCCCTCAGGACCCCTCAAACCTCTCCCAAACCCCCCCGAGGACCTCTCAAACCTCCCCCAAATCACCCCAAACCCCCCAAAACCCTGTCAGGACCCCTAAAATCACCGCAAACCCCCTCAGGACCCCCCAAACCTCCCCGAAACCGCCTCATGACCCCCCAAACCGCCCCAGAACCCCCTGAGAACCCCCCAAACCGCCCAAAACCCCCTCAGGACCCCTCAAACCTCCCCCGAACCCTCCCGAGGACCCCCCAAATTCCCCCCAAATCACCCCAAACCCCCTCAGGACCCCTCAAACCGCCCAAAACCGCCTCAGGACCCCTCAAACCCCCTCAGGACCCCTCAAACCTCCCCCAAACCCCCCCGAGGACCCCTCAAATTCCCCCCAAATCACCCCAAACCCCCTCAGGACCCCCTAAACCACCCCAAACCTCCCCCAAACCCTCCCGAGGACCCCCCAAATATCCCCAAAATCACCCCAAACCCCCTCAGAACCCCCAAAACCGCCCCAAAACCCCCTCAGAACCCCCAAAACCGCCCCAAAACCCCCTCAGGAGCCCCCAATCACCCCAAACCCCCTCAGGACCCCTCAAACCGCCCCAAAACCGCCTCAGGACCCCTCAAACCTCCCCCAAACATCATCAGGATCCCCCCCAAACGCCCCCAAACCTCCCCCGAACCCCCCCGGTCCCGGTTCCCCCGCCGTTACCGGCCGTTACCGGCCCGTTACCGGCCGCTCCCCGCCCGTTCCCCTCTGTTACCGGCCCCGTTCCCGTTCCCGTTCCGTTCCCGGCTCGGTGCCCGGTGCGCGATGCTCGGGGCGCTGCTGCTGTGGCTGCTCGGGCCGCTGTGGCTCGGGGCTGTCCCGGGCCCGGGCCCGCCGGGGGTCGGCGGCTGTGTGCTGTGCGACCCCGCGGCGGCGGCGGCGCTGGCGGAGCTGCTCGGGCCGTTCCTGCGCCGGGCCCTGCCCGCACAGCCCGCGGGCCGCGGCCGCCTCGGCTCCCTGGTGCTGCGGGGCGTGCTGGGGCTGGCGCGGCTGCCGCGGGACCCGGACAGCTTCATGGGGGTCATCGGTGCGTGAGACCCCTCCCCTAATTCCGATAGATCCGCTCTGGGAGCCCCCAATCCATAACGGGACCCTAAAACCTTCCCGGGACCCAAAAACCTCCCCAAATCCTCCCCAGATCCTGCCCGGGACCCCGCCAGCTTCATGGGGGTCATCGGTGCGTGAGACCCCTCCCCTAATTGGGATAGATCCGCTCTGAGAGTCCCCAGTCCGTCCTGTCCTCCTGGGAGCCCAAATCCTCCCTAAAACATCCCTGGGACCCCCAAATCCTCCCCAAATCCTGCCCGGGACCCGGACAGCTTCATGGGGGTCATCGGTGCGTGAGACCCCTCCTCTAATTGGGATAGAGCTGATCTGGGAGCCCAAATCCATTCCGGGACCCTAAAACCTCCCCGGGACCCGAAATCCTCCCCGGGACCCCCGCAGCTTCATGGGGGTCATCGGTCAGTGAGACCCCTCCCCTAATTCCGATAGATCTGACCTGGGAGTGCCAGATCCATAACGGGACCCTAAAACCTCCCCAAATCCTCTCCCGAAACTTCCCCGGGACCCCGCGCAGCTTCATGGGGGTCATCGGTGCGTGAGACCCCTCCCCTAATTCCGATAGATCCGCTCTGGGAACCCCCAATCCATAACGGGACCCTAAAACCTTCCCAAATCCTGCCGCGGGACCCCGCCAGCTTCATGGGGGTCATCGGTGCGTGAGACCCCTCCTCTAATTGGGATAGAGCTGACCCGGGAGTCACAGATCCGTCCTGTCCTCCTGGGGCCCCAAATCCTCCCCAAAAACCTCTCTGGGACCCCTAAAACCTCCCCAAATCCTGCCGCGGGACCCCGCCAGCTTCATGGGGGTCATCGGTGCGTGAGACCCCTCCCCTAATTCCGATAGAGCTGATCTGGGAGCCCCCAATCCGTCCTGTCCTCCTGGGGCCCCAAATCCTCCCCAAATCCTCCCCAAATCCTGCCCGGGACCCGCGCAGCTTCATGGGGGTCATCGGTGCGTGAGACCCCTCCTCTAATTCCGATAGAGCTGACCTGGAGTCCCAGATCCATAACGGGACCCAAAATCCTCCCTGGGACCCAAAAACCTCCCCAAATCCTGCCCAAAACTTCCCCGGGACCCCTAAAACCTCCCCAAATCCTGCCCGGGACCCCCGCAGCTTCATGGGGGTCATCGGTCAGTGCAGACCCCTCCCCTAATTGGGACAGATCCGCTCTGGGAGCCCCAAATCCTTCCTGGGACCCCAGATCCATCCTGTGCTCCCGGGACCCCAAATCTCCCCAAATCCTCCCAAAATCCCCCCCCCAGATCCCCTCCCGAACCCCCCAAAAACCCACAGACCCCCCTGGGACCCCCAAAATTCACCCTAAAAAGTGGGGGGGCTGGGGAGGGAGGGGATTTGGGGCAGGAATTTGGGGAATTTGGGGGATTTGGGGAATTTGGGGGATTTGGGGCAGGAATTTGGGGGCTCTGGGGGGTCTCGGTCCCCTCTGAGCCCCCCGCCCCCCCAGACCAGGCCACCCTGGACGAGGCCTCGATCCATTTCCGCCGGACCCTGGCCCGGGTCATGGCCCAGGACATCAAAGGTGACCCCAAAATTTGGGGCATTTTGGGGAGATTTATTGGGGTTTATTTGGGTTTTTTATTGGGGTTTAATTTGGCTTTTTATTGGGGTTTATTTGGGTTTTTTATTGGGGTTTAATTGGGTTTTTATGGGGTACAATTGAGTTTTTATTGGGCTTTAATTTGGGTGATTCTTGGGGATTTATTGGGGTTTAATTGGATTTTTATTGGGTTTTAATTGTGTCATTTACTGGGCTTTAATTTGGGTCATTTTTGGGGCTTTATTTGGGCTTAATTTGTTTTTTTCTATTGGGGTTTATTGGGTGGTTAATTCTGGAGCTTAATGAGCTTAATTGCGGCTTAATTGGGTCACTCAAAGCCCTCTAACAGCGACCCCAAATTTGGGATTTTTGGGGTTAATTTTTATGGGTTTTTTTTGGTTTTTTTTGGTGTAAATCTCATTTTTCGGGATTTTTTTGGGTCTCATTAACCCCAGAGCCCAGTGCCATTAATTGGGGCGTTAATTGCTGATCCCAGTGGGGGGGTTCGCCTCGGGGGGACCCTCCTCCACTCCCCAAAACGCCCCAAAATGCCCCAAAATGCCCCAAAATCCCCCCGCAGACGAACAGATCTACCAGGAGCTGCTCTGGGCCATGCGGGAGATCAAAGAGGACTTCGAGCGGCTGATGAGGCGGTTCCAGAGCCAGGGTGGGCTGCGGGACCCCCAAAATCCCCCCCGGGACCCCCAAAATCCCCCCCGGGACCCCCAAAATCCCTCCCGAAATTCACCCTTGGAACCCCGACCCAAATCTCCCCAAAATCCCCCCAAAATCCCCCCGGGAATCCTCACAAATCCCCCCTAAAACTCTTCTGGGACCCCCAAACCCACTCAGAGCCCCCAAAACCCCTCTGGGACCCCCCAAACTCATCCGGGACCCCCCAAAATCCAATCCCACCCCCCAAAATCCTCATTTTTAACCCCATTTTTCCCTTTTTTTTTTCAGTTTATTGCCCCAATAAATGCGGTAAGCGGGGTCGGGGGGGTTTTGGGGGGTTTAGGGGGGATTTTGGGGGTCCGGAGCCTCCCGGGTGACCCCAAAAACCCCCAAAATCGCCCCCCAGGGCGGATGGAGGTGGTGTGGATCGAGTGCATCTTCTGCAACCTCACCCACTTCGCCTGCAACAGGGGCCTGGACTGCGGGGGTAGGGGGCTTCGGGGGGATTTGGGGGGATTTGGGGGGTCCTGGGGGGATTTGGGGGGGATTTGGGGGGATTTGGGGGGGATTTGGGGGGCTTTGGGGGAATTTGGGGGGGATTTGGGGGGGATTTAGGGGGAATTTGAAGGGATCCTGGGGGGCTTTGGGGGGCTTTGGGGGGGATTTGGGGGGTCCTGGGGGGGATTTGGGGGGTCCCGGGGGGATTTGGGGGGGATTTGAAGGGATCCTGGGGGGCTTTGGGGGGTCGGGAGGAGTTTGGGGGGGGCTCGAGGGGATTTTGGGGGAGTCTCGAGAGGATTTTTGAGGGGTTTTGGGGGGATTTTTCGGGGGGTCTCGGGGGGATTTTTTGGGGGGTCTCCAGAGGATTTTGGGGTGGGTTTCGGGAGGATTTTGGGGGGGTCTCGAGGGCATTTTTGAGGGGTTTCGGGGGGATTTTTGGGGGAGTCTTGAGAGGATTTTTGAGGGGGCTCGGGGGGATTTTTAAGGGGGTCTCCAGAGGATTTTGGTGGGGGGTTTCGGGGAGATTTTTGGGGGTCTCGGGGGGATTTTTTGGGGCTATTTCAGCTCACCGAGAGATCCCAGAAGGGCAATTTTTGTGCGTCCCGGAGCTCCTGAATTGGGGAGGGGGCTGCCGGGGGTTAACCGGGGTGGGGGTAATTTGGGGAGGGGTCTCAGCCCCTTCCCCCCCCCCCCCCAGAGCGGCAGCTGTGGGTGGAGGAGGGGCAGGACCTGGTGCTGGACTGCGCCCTGCCCTGGCACGGGGCCTCGCACGGTGCCAAAACCTACAGCTTCTACCGGGTGAGCGACCCCTCCCCAAATTCCGCCGGGACCCTCCCCGACCCCAAAAACCCCAAAAACCCCAAAAAACCGCAAAGCGACCCCACTTTTCCTCCCTCCCAGGGCCTGGCCGCGGCCGGGGCGGGCCCGGAGCCCCCCGAGCCCCCTCCCCAAAGGCGGGGGGCGGCCGCGGAGCCCCCCGAGCCCCCTCCCCAGAGTCGGGGGGCGGCCGCGGAGCCCCCGCGCCCCCCGCCCGCCGAGCGGCTGCTGCGGAGCGGCCCCGACCCGGTGCTGGTGCGGAGAGCGGCGGCGGCGGCGGCGGCGGGCCGGTACCGGTGCCTGATGCGGGGCCCCGGCGGGCGGGCGGGCTCGGAGCTGCGCTTCAACGTCAGCGGTGAGCCCCGGGACGCGCCCGAAACGTGCCCGAAATGTGCCCGAAATGTGCCCGAAATATCCCCGAAATGTGCCCGAAATGTGCCCGAAATGTGCCCTGAAATGTCCCCGAAATGTCCCTGAAATATTCCCGAAATGTGCCCTAAATATCCCTGAAATATTCCCTAAATATCCCCGAAATATCCCCGAAATGTGCCCGAAATATCCCCGAAATGTCCCCGAAATGTGCCCGAAATGTGCCCTGTAATGTGCCCGAAATGCCCCCGAAATATCCCCAAAATGTCCCCAAAATATCCTCAAAATATCCCCGAAAAGTGCCCAAAATGTCCTCAAAATATCCCCGAGAAACCCCACAAACACCCCCAAAACATCCCCAAAATACTCCAAAAGATCCCCAAAAGATCCCCAAAATTCTTCCCAAAATTCTCCCTAAAATATCCCCTAAAAATTGCCCCAAATGCCCAAAATATCCCCTAATAATCCCCAAAATACTCCCAAAAGATCCCCAAAATATCCCCAAAATTCCTCCCAAAATTCTCCCCAAAATATCCCCTAAAAATTCCCCCAAATGCCCAAAATATCCCCTAATAACCCTCAAAATAGCCCCAAAATGGCCCCAAAAATCCCCCCGTGACCCTCAAAAATCCCCCCAAAATCCCCAAAAATACCCCCAGAATCCGCCCCCGGGACCCCTAAACCCCCCCCAGGACCCCCAAACCCCCCCCGGGACCCCCAAAACCCCCCTGGGACCCCCAAAACCCCCCCGGGACCCCCCAAAACCCCCCCAGGGCTCCCCCAAACCCCCCCCCCGAGCCCCCCAAAATCCCCCCGGGACCCCCAAAACCCCCAAAATGACGCCCCCCCCCCCCGCAGTTCTGCCCCGGCCGAGGGTCCCCGGCGCGGCCCCGCCCCCCCCCGCCGCCCCCCCCGGGGGGCTCCCCCCGGCCGCTGTCGCCGCTATCGCCGTCACGACTATCGCGACAGCGCTGGTGGCCGCGGGCATCGCCTGGTGAGGCGGGGGGGCGGGGGGGATTTTGGGGGGTCTCTGGGGGATTTTGGGGGGTCCCGGGGGAATTTTGGGGGGTCCCGGGGGAATTTTGGGAATCCCAGGGGGTTTTTGGGGGTCTCGAGGGGATTTTGGGGGAGTTCTGGAAGGATTTTGGGAGGTCCCGCGGGAATTTTGGGGGATTTTTGGGGGCATTTTGGGGGGTCCCGGGGGAATTTTATGAATCCCAGGGGTTTTTTTGGAGGTCTCGAGGGGATTTTGGGGGAGATTTAGAGGGATTTGGGGGGTCCCGCGGGAATTTTGGGGGATTTTTGGGGGGATTTTGGGGGGTCCGGGGGAGATTTTGGGAATCCCAGGGGGTTTTCTGGGGGTCTCTGGGGGATTTTGGGCGGTCCCGGGGGGATTTTGGGAATCCCAGGGGGGTTTTTTGGGGGTCTCGAGGGGATTTTGGGGGAGTTTGGAGGGATTTGGGGGGTCCTGGAGGATTTTAGGACTCCCGGGGTTTTTTTTTGGGGCGTCCCAGGGGAGTTTTGTGAATCCCAGGGGTGTTTTTGGGGGTCCCGGGTGTATTTTTTGGGGGGTTTCGGGGCGATTTTGGGGCGTTTGGAAGAAGCCACGCCCACTCGCGTGACCACACCCATTGGGGCGTGGCAAGTAGGGCTAAGCCCCGCCCCCTCTGGCCCCGCCCACAGGTTCTGCTTCCGGCGCGCGGGGCCGCGACCCCCCCCCAATAACGGACCCGCGACCCCCCCCCAATAAAGGACCCGCGGGACCCCCCAATAACGGGGCCGCGACCCCCCCCCAATAAAGGAGCCGCGATCCCCCAATAACGGACCCGCGACCCCCCCCCAATAACGGAGCCGCGATCCCCCAATAACGGAGCCGCGACCCCCCCCCAATAACGGAGCCGCGACCCCCCCCCAATAAATGAGCCGCGACCCCCCCCCAATAACGGAGCCGCGGGACCCCCTAAACCTCCCCCAAATCCACCCAGCACCCCCCAAAATCCCCCCGGGACCCCCCAAAACCTCCCCAGGAACCCCCAAAATCCCCCAAAGACCCCCAAAATCCCCCCAAAGACCCCCAAAAATCCACCAGAACCCCCCAAAACCCCTTAGGACCCCCCCAAACGTCCCCAAAATTCCCCCAGGACCCCCCAGGACACCGACGTCACCATCACATCTTTTATTTTGGGGGGGGGGGGTCGCACACCGAGACCCCTCCCCACCCCCGGGGACCCCCCTCACCCCCGGGGGAGGGTCCCAGAGACTCTGGGGCAGTTTGGGGGGATTTTGGGGGGAATTTTGGGGCGGTTTGGGGGGTTTTGGGGGAATTTTGGGGGGATTTGGGGGGATTTTGGGGGTCTTTGGGGGGATTTGGGGGATTTTGGGGGATATTTTGGGGGGTTTTGGGGGATTTTGGGGGATTTTGGGGGGGGGTTTGGGGGATTTTGGGTGAGTTTTGGACGGACTTTGGGGGGTCTTTGGGGGGATTTTGGGGGGTCCCGGGGGTCTTTGGGGGGTCAGGGGTCGGCGCCGCCCCCCTCGAGCTCCCAGAGGCAGTGGCGGATTTTGGGGGGTTTTGGGGGGATTTTTGGGTGGTTTTGGGGTGATTTTGGGGGGGTTTTGGGGGTCTTTGGGGGGGATTTTGGGGAGTTTTGGGGGTCTCAGGGGTCGGCGCCGCCCCCCTCGAGCTCCCAGAGGCGCTGGCGGATTTTGAGGGATTTTGGGGGGATTTTGGGGGGTTTTGGGCGGTTTTGGGGGGTTTTTGGGGGATTTTGGGGGTTTTTGGGGTCTCAGGGGTCGGCGCCGCCCCCCTCGAGCTCCCAGAGGCGCTGGCGGATTTTGGGGGATTTTTGGGGTGATTTTGGGGGGTTTTGGGGTGATTTTGGGGGGGTTTTGGGGGATTTTGGGGGGTTTTTGGGTGATTTTGGGGTCTCAGGGGTCGGCGCCGCCCCCCTCGAGCTCCCAGAGGCGCTGGCGGATTTTGGGGGATTTTTGGGTGGTTTTCGGGGATTTTGGGGGGATTCTGGGGGGATTTTGGGGGTCCCGGGGGTCAGGGGTCCGCGCCGCCCCCCTCGAGCTCCCAGAGGCGCTGGCGGATTTGGAGGAGGGGGCGCAGGAGCCCCCCCGGGACCCCCCGGCCCAGGCGGAAGCCGCGGGTGGGCAGCAGCAGAGGGGGGTGCTCCGAGAAGCTCTCGAAGATGTCACCTGCGGGTGACACAATGGGGGTGAGACAGGTGTGACACAGGTGTGACACAGGTGTGACACGGGGGGTAACACAGGTGTGACACGGGGGGTGACAAGGAGGTGACACAGGTAGCACAGGTGACACAGATAACCCAGGTGACACAGGTGTGACAAGACAGTGACACAGATGACACAGGTGACACAGATGATACAGGTAACACAGGCAACACAGGTGACACGGGGGTGACACGGGGAGGTGACACAGGTAACATGGGGAGGTGACACAGGTGACACGGGAAGGTGACACAGGTGTGACAAGGCGGTGACACAGGTGACACGGGGGGTGACACAGCTGACACCGGTGACACAGGTAACACAGGTGACCCAGGGGGGTGACACAGGTAACACAGGTGTGCCAAGGAGGTAACACAGGGGGTGACACAGGGGGTGACACAGGGTACACAGGGGTAACACAGGTGACACAGGGGGTGACACAGGAGGTAACACAGGTGACACAGGTGACACAGGAGGTGACACAGGACACAGGTAACTCACCTGTGGCAGCCGCGGCGCTCTCCTCGGGCCCGGGGCTCCACGCGGGCGGCGCGGCCCAGTCGGTATTGACACAGGGGGTGACACAGGAGGTGACAGAGGTGACACGGGGGGTGACACAGGAGGTGACACAGGAGGTGACACAGGTGACACAGGACACAGGTACCTCACCTGTGGCAGCCGCGGCGCTCTCCTCGGGCCCGGGGCTCCACGCGGGCGGCGCGGCGCGGCCGCGGCCCAGCCGGTAGTGCCGCAGGACGTGGTGCAGCTGCGCCGGGGACAGCGCCGGGAACTCGGCCCGCAGCCGCGCCCAGGTGGCCTTGGGGACACGGGGGGCACGGGGGGACACGGGGGACACGGGGGACACGCTGGCACCTGCCCTGCCCAGGTGTGCCCGGGTGTGTCCCAGGTGTGCCCAGCTGTCCCCAGGTGTGTCCCCAATGTCCCCAGGTGCGCTCACCTGCTCCAGGCAGCCGCGGGGCGTGCTCAGCAGGTTGGCGGATGTGTCCCCAGGTGTGTCCCCCATGTCCCCAATGTCCCCAGGTGTGCCCAGGTGTCCCCAGGTGTGTCCCCACTGTCCCCAGGTGTGTCCCCAGGTGTCCCCAGGTGCGCTCACCTGCTCCAGGCAGCCGCGGGGCGTGCTCAGCAGGTTGGCGGTGGCCGAGAGTTTGCGGAAGAAATCTCCGGCGATGTCTCCGAGGCCGAGGGCGCTGAGCCCGTCCAGCAGCAGGTCCAGGTTGGTGCGCAGCCGCACGCCCACCCACCACTGGAAGAACGGCCCCGCGCTGCCTGCGGGGGCACGGCTTTGTTAGCATTTCATTGGCATTTTTAAATAAAAAAAATCGGGTTTATTATGGATTTTTTACAGATTTTTTCAAATTTTTTTCAGAATTTTTTCAGATTTTTTCCAGAATTTTTCCAGATTTTTTCCAGATTTTTTTCATATTTTTTTCATATTTGTTCATATTTTTTCAGATTTTTTTACAGATTTTTTTACAGATTTTTTTACAGATTTTTTAACAGATTTTTTCCAGATTTTTTTCCAGATTTTTTTCAGATTTTTTCCAGATTTTTTTCCGATTTTTTTCAGATTTTTTCCGATTTTTTCCAGATTTTTTATGGATTTTTTTACGGAATTTTTTTCTTGTTTTTTTTTTTTACAGATTTTTGTTAGGATTATTTTTGGATTTATTCAGATTTTTTAAAAAAATGTTTTCAGGGTTTTTTTTTAATTTTTTTTTACAGTTTTTTTACAGATTTTTGTTAGGGTTACTTTAAGATTTTTCTGGATTTTAAAAATTTTTACTCTGGGTTTTATTTTGGGTTTTTAAAAAATGTTTTTTCAGGGTTTTTCTTTTTTTTTTTTGGATCTTTTCCAGATTTTTTAATGGCTGTTTTTTTTTGTGGTTTGTTTTCAGATTTTTTCTTATCTTTTTGTCAAAATTTTTATAGATTTTCTATGGATTTTTTTTTCAGATTTTTTCCTCCCAAATCCCCTCTAAATCCCCCCTAAATTTCCCAAATCCCCCCCAAACCCCCCCAAATCCCCCCAAACCCCCCTTGCCCCCCACCTTTCTCCATGAGGGTGTTGAAGAGCGAGGCGTTGGAGAAGAAGAACAGGTAGCCGAAGGTCTGCGAGGTCAGCTCGGGGTGGAGGCGGCAGCGGCGGCTCAGCGCCAGCACGGCCCCGAACACGGCCAGGGGGGGCCGCAGCCCCTCGGGGACCCCCCCCAGGTCCGGCCCGGCCCGCGGCTCCCCCGCGCCCACGAACGGGTTCGTGTCCAGCAGGGCGGGCAGCGCCGAGTACAGCGTCTGGGGAGGGGAGGAAAGGGTTAAACGGGGGGTTTGGGGGGTTTAGAGGGGATTTGGGGGGATTTGGGGGTGTTTGGGGGGTGCGTCCGGGTGAAATTCGGGGTTCCGCAGGTGAGATTTGGGGTTCCCCCGGTGAGTTTTGGGACCCCCAGGTAAATTTCGGGGCTCCCCGGGTGAGTTTCGGGGTTCCCCAGGTGAATTTTGGGACCTCCAGGGGAGATTTGGGTTCCCAACATGAATTCCGGGGTTCCCCAGGTGGGTTTCGGGGCTCCCCAGGTAGGGTTAGGACCCCCAGGTGAGATTTGGGTTCCCCAGGTGAGTTTTGGAACCCCCCAGGTGAGATTTGGGTTCCCAACATGAATTTCAGGGTTCTCCAGGTAAATTTCAGGGCTCCCCAGGTGAGTTTCAGGGTTCCCCAGGCAGGATCAGGACCCCCAGGTGGGTTTTGGGGCTCCCCAGGTGGATTTCGGGGTTCCCCAGGTAAATTTTGGGGTTCCCCAGGTAAATTTTGGGGTTCCCAGGTGGGTTTTGGGGTCACCTTGGTCAGGTAGTAGACGCTCTGCTGGAACGTGGACATGATGACCTCGTCCAGCACCCCCAGAGCCTCATCACAGCGCTCCAGGTCCCGCTCCAGCTCCGGGCACGGCCCTGAACCCGGGATGCACCCCAAAACTTGGGATAAACCCCCAAATACCCGGGATGCACCCCAAAACACCCGGGATTCACCCCAAAATACCCGGGATGCACCCCGAAATACCCGGGATTCACCCCAAAATACCCGGGATGCACCCCAAAACCCACAGGATTCACCCCAAAACCCGCAGGATCCACCCCAAAACCGGGGGTCAGGCCCAAAATACCCGGGATCCACCCCAAAACTTGGGATAAACCCCCAAAACCCGCGGGATTCACCCCAAAACCGGGGGTCAGGCCCCAAATTCCTCCGGTCCCTCCCAGTCGCTCCCAGTCCCTCCCAGTGCCCCCCAGTTCCCTCCCAGTGCCCCCCCAGTCCCTCCCAGTCCCCCCCAATCCCCTCCCAGTGCCCCCCAGTCCCTCCCAGTACCAATTTTCTCTCTCCCAGCGCTGCTTTTCACCCAAAACGCAGGGATTTCACCCAAAACCCAGGGGGCTTTTCCCTCCCAGTTCCCCCCAGTCCCTCCCAGTTCCCTCCCAGTCCCCCCCAGTCCCCCCCCAGTGCCCCCCAGTCCCCCCCAGTGCCCCCCAGTCCCCCCCCAGTGCCCCCCAGTTCCCTGCCAGTCCCTCCCAGTCCCCCCCAATCCCCTCCCAGTACCAATTTTGTCTCTCCCAGCGCTGCTTTTCACCCAAAACGCGGGGATTTCACCCAAAACCCGGGGGGTTTTCCCTCCCAGCTCCCTCCCAGTTCCCCCCCAGTGCCCCCCAGTGCCCCCAGCCCCACCTTCCAGGTCCAGCTCCCGCTCCAGCCCCTGCAGGTGGCCCTGGGCGAGGTTCAGCAGCTCCACGGCGTTGGCCAACCAGAGCAGCAGCGGCCGCAGGTCCGAACTGACCCCGGCCAGGTCCAGCGCGGGCGGGGGGTCCCCGTCCGGGGGGCTGCGGGACACCCACATTGGGGGCGGGGGTCCCGGAGGGGGTTTGGGGGTCCTGGAGGGGGTTTGGGGGTCTCTGGGTGGAGGTTTTGGGGTTTGAGGTGGTTTTGGGGGTCTCTGGACTGAGGTTTTGGGGTGGTTTTGGGGGTCTCTCACCTCTCCGGCTGCCTGTCCCCAATTTCCTTGATCTTCTCCTGCCAGGAGAGACCAAAGGACCCACTCAGTGCCCCAGTATGGCCCAGTATGGCCCAGTGTTGCTCCCAGTTCAGTCCCAGTATCTCTCCCAGTTCAGTCCCAGTATCCCTCCCAGTTCAGTCCCGGTAAGAGATACTGGATATCTGGGAGAGATAATTTCCCATTATCTCTCCCAGTTCAGTCCCAGTATCCCTCCCAGTTCAGTCCCAGTATCTCTCCAGTATCTCTCCCAGTTCAGTCCCAGTATCTCTCCCAGTTCAGTCCCAGTATCCCTCCCAGTTCAGTCCCTCCATATCCCAAATTTCCCACTATTCCAAATCCCCCCGACATCCCCAACGTGCCCCAAATGTCCTCAATGCCCCCAATGTCCCCTCATCCCCCGGTGTCCCCCCGATGTCCCCACACTCACCCAGACCGTCTCCCGCAGCATCCCGGCCACCTTGCCCATATTCCCCCCATATTCCCTGCCCATATTCCCCCCACTTTTCCCCAATTCCCCCTGCCCCCCCGATGTCCCCAATGTCCCCCCGGTGTCCCCCCTCATCCCCCCGATGTCCCCGCACTCACCCAGACCGTCTCCCGCAGCATCCCCGCCACCTTGCCCAGCAGCTCGGGGAAATGTCCCGCCGGGAACTCTCGGGCCGCGTGGTCCAGGCACAGCCCCAGCAGGAAGGCGGGGGCCAGGACCCCCAAATCCTCCCCGGGATCGCCCCCCGGGGACCCCTCCCCGTTTTCCCCGCCGGGCCCCCCGCCCAGCTCCATGTCCAGGATGTCCCTGAGCAGCGTCCCCTCGTCCTGGGGCCGGTAGCGGAGCTCGGCGCGGGGGCTCTGCAGCGCGTCCCGCAGCGCGTCCCGCCGCTCGCGGGGGCTCCTCCCGCACCCCGCGCACCCCAAGACCCCCAAAAGCCCCGGGGCCGCGCGGGGCGCCGGCAGCCAGGGCGGCCGGGCCCCCTCCCCGAGCCGGGGGTCTTTGTAGAGCAGCAGGACGTGCTCCCCCAGCCCCAAAAGGTCGCCGGGGTTGAGGGGCGCCCGGCGGAGCAGCGGGGACCCGTTGAGGGTGGCGGGGGCGCCCCGAAAAGGCCGCACGGTGGCCGAGGGGGGGTCCCCGCCCGGGTCGCCCCCCGCCCCGGGGCCGGTCTGCACCAGGCAGTGCCGGGGGAGGATGTCGGGGGCGCTCAGGAAGGTGTCGACCACCGAGAACGGCCCCGAGTCGGATTTTGGGGGCGCGTCGGGGGTCTCCGGGGTGGGCGGGGGGGTTTCGGGGCAGCCCCCCGGTTTGTCGGGGCCCCCCCGGCGCTCCGGGCGGCCGAAGATGTGCTGGGGACGGGTCATGACGTACAGGACGAAGTCCTGGGGGGAAAAAGGGGTTCAGGGGGGATTTGGGGTGAAAAAGGGGGTTTTGGGGGGTAAAGGAGGGGACGGGGGGGCGACGAAAACGGGAAAATTTGAAGATTTATGGTTGGGTGTTTTTGGGGTGGTGGGAAAAGGAAGCCCCTGGAAAGGGTTTTTCAGGAAATCAGAAAAAGATTTTACTGATTTCCTCATTTCCAGGATTCCCGATTCCACCAAAGGAACTTTGACGGGCGCTAGGGGAGGGGTGGTCAGGAATAAAATTGTTTTTTTTCGCAGCGTTTTTGGGGTGGTTTCGCTGGGTTTGGGGGCTCATTTTGGGGAGGTTTCTGGACTTTTACGGGTGCTGGGGTCAGGAATAAGAGGGGATTTTTTTGGAGCGTTTTTGGGGTGGTTTCGCTGGGATTGGGGCTCACTTTTGGGGAGATTTCTGGACTTTTACAGGTGCTGGGGTCAGGAATAAAAGTGTTTTTTTTTTTTTTGCAGCGTTTTTGGGGTGGTTTCGCTGGGTTTGGGGGTCACTTTTGGGGAGGTTTCTGGACTTTTACGGGTGCTGGGGTCAGGATTAAGAGGGGTTTTTTTTTGGAGCGTTTTTGGAGTGGTTTCGCTGGGTTTGGGGCTCACTTTTGGGGCGGTTTCTGGACTTTTACAGGTGCTGGGGTGAGGAATAAAAGGGTTTTTTTTTATGGAGCGTTTTTGGGGTGGTTTCGCTGGGTTTTGGGCTCACTCAGAAGGGCCGGGGGGTCACTTTTGGGGAGATTTCTGGACTTTTACGGGTGCTGGGGTCAGGAATAAAAGGGTTTTTTTTTGGAGCGTTTTTGGGGCGGTTTCGCTGGGATTAGGGGTCACTTTTGGGGAGGTTTCTGGACTTTTACGGGTGCTGGGGTCAGGAATAAAATTGGGTTTTTTTGAGCGTTTTTGGGGTGGTTTCGCTGGGTTTGGGGGGTCACTTTTGGGGTGGTTTCTGGACTTTTACAGGTGCTGGGGTCAGGAATAAAAGGGGTTTTTTTTGCAGCGTTTTTGGGGTGATTTCGCTGGGTTTGGGGGCTCACTTTTGGGGCGGTTTCTGGACTTTTACGGGTGCTGGGGGCTGGAGTCAGGAATAAGAGGGGAGTTGTTTTTTTTTTGGAGCGTTTTTGGGGTGGTTTCGCTGGGTTTGGGGGTCACTTTTGGGGAGGTTTCTGGACTTTTAGGGGTGCCGGGGTCAGGAATAAGAGGGGATTTTTTTTTTTTTTGGAGCGTTTTTGGGGTGGTTTCGCTGGGATTAGGGGCTCACTTTTGGGGCGGTTTCCTGTTTTTTTCCCTCACCTCCTTGCCGTAGCCCTGCAGCAGCAGGAAATAGGGGCGGTCCCGGGGGGGCTGGATCAGGCACTGCGACAGCAGCTCCAGGCTGGGACCCCCGTCCCCGGGGGGGGTGCCGGTGTCCGGGGGGGTGCCCGGGGGTCCCGGGGGTCCCGCGGGGGGGGTCCCGGCGGCGGTGTCGCCCCCCGCCAGGCTGAGCGCTTTGCGCTGCCGCCGCCGCGTGCTCAGGTTCATGTCGCTGATGCTGCGGCGCATGGCGGGCGCGGGG
This sequence comes from Taeniopygia guttata, assembly GCF_003957565.2. NCBI lineage: Eukaryota > Metazoa > Chordata > Aves > Passeriformes > Estrildidae > Taeniopygia > Taeniopygia guttata. Next base: position 80,043 of record NC_054769.1, on the reverse strand, counting down.
TCCCGCGGGTCCCGGGGGTCCCGGGGGTCGCGGGCCGGGGCCGCGGGACCTCCCGAGGCCGCCCGGGAGCGGTTCCGGTGCAGGCGGCGCGGCTGGGCGGGCAGCCCTGGGGAAGGGGACAAAGGGACAAGGACGGGGCGGGTCGGGGGCGTGCGGGGGTGGCACCGTGGGAATGTGGGGAGGGGGCTTGGGGGGGGAGGATAAGGGGGGAGTTCCCCCCCACCCCCCGGGGGGACATTCCGGGGGTGACAGTAACGGGGACACGACGAGAACAGGACCCCGATTAATTATGTGGGGGGGGTTAGAGGGGACTTTGGGGGGTTTTGAGGGGATTTTGGGGCTTTCGAGGGGATTTTGGGGGTTTTGAGGGGATTTGAGGGGATTTTGGGGGTTTTGAGGGGATTTTGGGGCTTTCGAGGGGATTTTGGGGGGATTTGAGGGGATTGAGGGGTTTTGAGGGGATTTTGGGGGCTTTGAAGGGATTTGAGGGGATTTTGGGGGTTTTGAGGGGATTTTGGGGGGATTTGAGGGGATTGGGGGGTTTAGAGGGGATTTGGGGGAATTTTGGGGGATTTTGAGGAGATTTGGGGAGGATTTGGGGGGTTTAGAGGGGATTTGGAGGGTTTAGAGGGGATTTAGGGAGAATTTTGAGTGCTTTAGGTGGGATTTGGGGGGTTTAGAAGGGATTTGGGGGGTTTTGAGGGGATTTGAGGGGATTTTGAAGGGATTTGAGGGGATTTGGAGGGTTTAGAGGGGATTTGAGGGGATTGGGGGATTTAGAGGGGATTTGGGGGATTTTTAAGGGGTTTAGAGGGGATTTGGGGAGAATTTTGAGTGGTTTAGAGGGGATTTGGGGGGTTTAGAAGGGATTTGGGGGGTTTTGAGGGGATTGGGGGGTTTAGAGCGGATTTGGGGGGTTTAGAGGGGATTTTGGGGATTTTTAAGGGGTTTAGAGGGGATTTGGGGAGAATTTTTAGTGGTTTAGATGAGATTTGGGGGCTTTAGAAGGGATTTGGGGAGAGTTTTAGTTGTTTCGAGGGTCTTTACGGGGAATTTGGGGCAATTTCTGGGCTCTAGGCGGGATTTGGCGTCCAGCAGCGGCCGCCCCAGCGTGGCCACCACCCCTCCGGTCGCGGTCGCCACTCACCGGCGCTGTCCCCGTCGTCATCCGCCGCTCTCTCCAGGTCCTGCCTGCGGCGGATCTCGAACCGCCGCGACCACCCCGCCTTGGGCTTCCAGAGCTCCTGCAGCACCAGCGGCCGCTCCCAGTCGCCCACCTCGCGCAGGTGCTCGCCCTGCCACCCTCCTCCTCCTCCTCCTCCTCCTCCTCCTGCTGCCCCTCCGGGCCGCCCCACCACGTCGCACAGGGCGAACTGGCCGAAGTCGTCGGGGTCGAGGCCGTAGCGCTCCAGAGCCTCCCGGACGAGCTGGCGGGCGCTGGAGCGCGGCGTGGCCAGCACGCTCTTGTAGTTGGCTCCCCGGGAGATGGCCCCGCCGAAGATCTTGAGGATGCAGGGCGGCTGCTGCGGGCCCGCGGCCGCGCCCAGCGGCTCTCCCGGCGGCTCGCGGAGCTCGGACAGCTTCTTCTCGCTGGCCCAGCGGCCGCTGGTACCGGTGGTACCGGTGCTGGTACCGGGGGTGGTGCCGGTGGCGCGGTGGAAGAGGTGCGACAGGCGCTTGTGCCGCGGAGGTTTGGGTTTGGCAGTGGGGCGCGGGTCCGAGGGGTCGCTGGCGCGGCTCGGGGTGTCCGAGGAGGTGGAGCTGGGGAGGGGGAAAAAATGGGGGAAAAAAAGGGGGAAATGGGGGAGATGGGGTTAAAAGAGGGGAATGGAGGTAAAGGGGGGAAATGGGGGAAAAAGGGGGGAAAATGGGATTAAAGGGGGAAAAAGTGGGGGAAATGGGATTAAAGGGAGGGAAATGGAGGTAAAGGGGGGGAAATGGAGTTAAAGGGGGGAAAATGGGGTTAAAGGGGGAAAAAGTGGGGGAAATGGGATTAAAAGGGGGGAAATGGGATTAAAGGGGGGGACATGGAGTTAAAGGGGGGAAAATGGGATTAAAGAGGGAAAAAGTGGGATTAAAGGGGGGAAAATGGGGAAAATGGGATCAAAGGGGGAAAAAACGGGAGAAAATGGTGTTCAGGGGGAAAAATGGGAGGGAAATGGGATTAAAGGGAGAAAAAACAGGGGAAATGGGATTCAGGGGGGAAAACGGGGGGAAATGGTGTTCAGGGGGAAAAAATGGGAGGGAAATGGGATTAAATGGGGGAAATGGGGAAAAATGTGATTAAATGGGGGAAAATGAGATTAAAGGGGGGGGAAATGGGGGAAAACGTGATTAAGGGAGGGAAATGGAGTTAAAGGGGGAAAAATGGGATTAAAGGGGGGAAATGGGGGAAATGGGGAAAAATGGGTTCAGGACAGAGAAAACGGGGGGGGAATAGGATTAAAGGGGGGGGGAAATGGGGCAAAAAATGGGATTAAAGGGTAAAAATGGGGGAAAGGGGGTTAAGGAGGGAGGAAACGTGGGGGAAATGGGGTTCAGGAGGGGAAAATGGGGGGAAAAGGGGTTCAGGGGGGAATAAATGGGGGAAATGGGATTAAAGGGGGGAAAACAGGGAACATGAGATTAAAGGGGGGAAAATGGGGAAAAATGAGATTAAATGGGGGGAAATGAGATTAAAGGGGGCGAATGGGGGGAAATTGAATTAAGGGGTAAAAAACGGGGGAAAAAACCCTAAACAGGTTGATCTAGGGGGGTTGGGGGGGAATGGGAGGAAGAAAGAGGGGAAAGGGAAGGGAAAAGCCTGAGCAGGTGGATCTAGGGAGGGGATTTGGGGGGATTCAGGGGGGGTTTGGGGTCGCACCGGACGGAGCCGGCGCTGGGCCAGCGGCGGCTCATCTTGGCCAGGCGTTTTTTGGGGGAGTTGATCCAGAGCCCCACGGGAAAATGGAGCTTCCCGAAGCGGGGCGAGCCCTCCTTGCGCTCCTCGGGAAGCATCGTCTGGGGAGCACGGGGAGAAAAAAGGGGATTTTGGGGCACCCTCCTGAGACCCCGGCTTCCAGCAGCACCCGAACCCGCAAATCCCAACTCTGACCCTCACAGAACCCCTTTCCCACCCTTTTTTCCCCAAAACCCCCTCCAAGCCCCCCTTTCCCACCCTTTTTTCCCCCAAAACCCCTCCCAGGACCACCCAAACCCCATTTCCCACCCTTTTTCTCCCCAGAACTCATTTTTTTTCCCTTCAGACTCCACCCGGGACCCTCCAATCCTCATTTTTCCTCCCTTTTTCCGCCCTTTTCCCCTCTTTTCCCAGCCTCGATGCCCCCCAGCCCCCTTTTTCCCCCCCCAGGACCCCCCCCTTACCCCGGTGGCGGCTCCCCGCGGCCTCTGCGGTGCCGAATTCCCGAATTCCCGGAGAATTCCCGGAGAATTCCCCCGTCCCGGTTTCCCGGGGGGGGCAGGAAGGGCCGAGCCGGGCCAGGAAATCGGGGTGGGGGGGCCGGGAAGGGCGGGGGAGGGGAAGGGCACCGGGGGGAGGGGAGGGGAGGGGAAGGGGAGGGGAAGGGGAGGCCCTCTCCCCAAATTGGGGGTCCCGGGACCCCCGAGACTCACCTGGGGCTGGGGGAAGGAGGGTGGGGGGCGCTGGGGGCCCCCCAGGGCCACAGGGTGACCCCAGAGGGACCCCAGACCCCTCCATGTCTCCCCAGAGAGACCCCAGACCCCTCACGAACCCCTCCATGTCCCCTCAGGGTGACCCCAGAGGGACCCCAGAGGGACCCCAGACCCCTCACAAACCCCCCCATGTCCCCTCAGGGTGACCCTAGAGGGACCCCAGACCCCTCCATGTCTCCCCAGAGAGACCCCAGACCCCTCACAAACCCCTCCATGTCCCCCCAGGGTGACCCCAGACCCCTCAGAGGGACCCCAGACCCCTCCATGTCTCCCTAGAGAGACCCCAGACCCCTCACAAACCCCTCCATTTCCCCTCTATGTCCCCTCAGGGTGACCCCAGCCCCTCACAGGCCCGTCAGAGTGACCCCAGCCCCTCACAAACCCCTCCATTTCCCCTCTATGTCCCCTCAGGGTGACCCCAGCCCCTCACAGGCCCCTCACAAACCCCTCAGGGTGACCCCAGCCCCTCACAAACCCCTCACAAACCCCTCAGAGTGACCCCAGACCCCTCACAAACCCCTCACAAACCCCTCAGAGTGACCCCAGACCCCTCACAAACCCCTCTATTCCCCTCCATTTCCCTTTATTTCCCCTCAGGTGACCCCAGCCCCTCACGACTGCCCCCCCCCCATTCCTCCTCCCTCAGAGCCAGGCCCCACCCCCTCTGCCCACTCAGCGCGCTCATTGGCCGAGCGTTTCCCGCCTGGCCCGGAGCGAGCCAATCAGAGCAAGGAAGAACAACTAAGGGGTGGGACGGCAGGTTTTGGGCGGGAGGGGAATTGGCCAATCAGAACGCGCGTCCTTTGGCCACGCCCCAGAAGATTATTTAAATAAACCATGCCTTAAAGCCACGCCTCCTCATCAAGGCCACGCCCCCTTCCCGCGGCTCCGCTGCGGTCCTAAAGCCCCGCCCGCCCAAAAACCCCAAAATCGGCCCCAAAACGGAGCCCCGGAGCGCCAAAATCGACCCAAACGCTCAGAAAAGGCTCCGAGCCAGCGCTAAAACTCCCTGAGAACGCAGCTCAACCCTTCCTCCACCCCCGGAGCCGCAAAACAGCCCTCAATGCCCCCCAAAACCCCAAACTGACCCCAAAACCCCAAATTGACCCCCAAACCCCCAAACTAATCCTAAAACCCCCAAACTGCCCCCAAAACCCCCAAAGTAATCCTAAAACCCCCAAACTGGCCCCAAAAGCGGCCCCAAAACTCCCCCAAAAGCGGCCCCAAGCCCGACTCCGCGAGCCCCAAAATCGACCCGGAGCTCCCCAAAGAGCCCGAACTGACCCTAAAATCCCGAAAGCGGCCCCAAAACCCCTGCCCGGACCCCCCCAGGTCCCTTCCGGACCCCAAAAAACCCGTCCCAAACCCTTCGAAGGGTCCGTGGAGTGACACGGTGACAGTGAGATGGTGACAGCAGCAGTAACAGTGACACAGTGACAGTGGCACAGTGACACAGTGGCACAGTGACAGTGACACAGTGACAGTGGCACAGTGACAGTGACAGTGGCAGTGGCACAGTGACAGTGGCAGTGACACAGTGACACAGTGGCACAGTGACAGTGACAGTGGCAGTGCCACCCCCCAGCGCTGCCACCACCGCTGTCCCCCCCGTGTTCCCCATCTCGGCCCCACGAGCGATTCTGGGGACGCTGCCAACCCCCCGTGTCCCCCCGTGTCCCCCGTGCCCCCCCGTGTCCCCCCACATCCGTGCCCCCCGTGTCCCCCCCGTGTCCGTGTCCCCCCCGTGTCCCCCCCACATCCTGCCCCACGTCACCGCCTGACGCACGGCCCGGCCCGGCCCCCCCCACGCGGGGCCACCCGTGGCGACCGCGGTGACCACCGACTGTCCCCCCCCGGTCCCCAAACCCTCCCGGGATCTCCCGGGGGGGGTCCGTGGGACATCGCGGGGGGGGTCCCGTTTTCCCGCGTGGCTTTTCCCGGGCACCGGGCCCGGGGGGGGTCCGGGGGGGTCCCGGTGCTGACGCAGCGCGGCGGTCCCGGGGGGGCCGGGGGGGCCCTGCGGCTGTTCGGGGTTTCCGCTGACGCCAACGGGGCCCCCCCGCCCCCTCCAACCCCCCCCGGGCCCTTCCCGGACCGCGGGGACGGCACCGGGACCCCCCCGCGACCCCTCCCCACGCGCGGGGTGTCGCCGTGTCCGGGGGGTGTCACCGTGTCCGGGGGTGTCACCGTGTCCGGGGGGTGTCCCCGGTGCTCGGGGGTGTCCCCGGTGCTCGGGGGTGTCCCCGTGCCCGCCCCGCCCCCCGCCCCCCGGCCCCGCCCCCCCGGGACCGCCCCCCCCCCGGTTTTCCCTCCCCCCGCCCCCCACGGGGGGTCCCGGTGCTGACGCGCGTGGGGTGAACCGGGGGGGGGGCGCGGTGAGACATCCCGGAGGGGGGGCTGAGTCAGAGCGGGGGGGTCCCCACGGCCACGCGCGGCGGGAGCGGCGGGGGGGACCGGAGAGGCACCGGGACACCCCCGGGGCGGGATCGGGACCCTCCCGGTACTGGTTGGGACCCCCCGGGGCGGGATCGGGACCCTCCCGGTTTTGGATCGGGACCCTCCCGGTTTGGGACCGGGACCCCCGGTTCTGGATCGGGACCCTCCCGGTGTGGGACCGGGACCCCCCGGTTCTGGATCGGGACCTCCCGGTACTGGTTTAGGACCCCCGGTGCGGGATCGGGACCCTCCCGGTACTGGTTTAGGACCCCCGGTGCGGGATCGGGACCCCCCCGGTGTGGGACCGGGACCCCCGGTTTTGGATCGGGACCCCCCGGTACCGGTTTGGGACCCCCCGGTTCTGGATCGGGACCCTCCCGGTGTGGGACCGGGAATCCCCCGGTGTGGGACCGGGACCCTCCCGGTTCTGGATCGGGACCCCCCCGGTGCCGGCCCGGTCCGGTCCAACCTGCTCCAGGTGCGGTCCCGGTTCCGGTGCGGGAGCGGCGCGGTCCCGACGGCACCGGGAGCGCCGCTCGGGCCGGACCCCGCGGTGCCGGTGCTGGTTCAGGCTTCGGGGCCGATCCCGGTACTCCCGGTCCAGGCGCGACCCCGCTCCCGGTGCTCCCGGTCCAGGTGCGGGACAGGTCCGGGTGCGCAACGCTCCAGGTTCGGGATCGATCCCGGTGCCCCCGCGCTACCGGTACCTCCGGTGGGGGTCCGGACCCACTGCCGGTACCCCCGGTGCGGGCTCGGTCCCACTCCCGGTACCCCCGGTGCGGGCTCGGACCCACTCCCGGTACCCCCGGTGCGGGTTCGGACCTACTCCCGGTACCCGGTGCGGGTTCGGACCCACTCCCGGTACCCCCGGTGCGGGCTCGGTCCCACTCCCGGTACCGTCGGTGCGGGCTCGGTCCCACTCCCGGTACCTCCGGTGGGTGTTCGGACCCAATCCCGGTACCCCCGGTGTGGGCTCAGACCCACTCCCGGTACCCCCGGTGCGAGTTCGGACCCACTCCCGGTACCGCCGGTGCGGGTTCGGACCCACTCCCGGTACCCCCGGTGCGGGTCCGACCCCACTCAGACCCACTCCCGGTACCCCCGGCCCCACTCCCGGTACCCCCCGGTCCCGGTGCGCCCCCGGTGCCCCTCTCCGCCCCCCGGTCCCGCAGCACCGGCACCGTCCGCCGCCGCCCCCCGCGCCCCCCCCGCCGCTCCGCGCCGCCGCCGCCGGTGCGTGGGGGTCCCGCGGTGCCCGGGGGGGGTCCCGGGGGGGTCGCGCGTGTCCGGGGGCCGCCGTGGGGGGTTCGGCTCCCCCCGGGCCGCGGTGAATGGAAAACCGTGACTCAGGATGTGTCATCGGCGGCGGCCGCGGCGGCGGCTCCCGCGGGGTATAAAGGGGCGGGCGGCGCGCCGGGCGTCACGCGGGGACACCCGGACACGCGGACACTCGGCCCCGCCGCTCCCACGCGAGGGTCGCCCCGCACACGCCCCACGCGGGTGGCGCCGGGGACGCGGCCGTGACCGGGGGGGACGCGGCGGGAGGGGACAAAGTGTGAGGGGGGGGCGAGAGAGAGAGAAGGAGCGCGAGTGGGAGCGTGTCACGGCGCGTGGGGACCGTCCCGGCGCGTGGGGACCGGCCCGTGGGGACCGGCCCGGCCCGTGGGGACCGTCCCGGCGAGTGGCATCGCTGCAGAGTGGCCGCGGCAGCGCGGGTGGCAGCGGGAGCGTGTCCCCCCCGCCCCGTCACGAGTGGGGACACGGCGAGCGGCAGCGTGGCCGTGGGAGAGTGTCGCGGAGAGCGGCGTGACCGCGAGTGTGACAGCGGTGGCGTGGCCGCGGGGGTGGCGGCGTGTCGCGGCGCGTGGGAGCGGCCGTGAGCGGGGTCACGCCGCGTGGGTGAGCGCGTGTCTCCCCACGCCGTGCCGCCGCCGCCGCCGGTGACCCCACAGCCACACCGCCGGCGCGACCCACCCGTGGGAGCGGCGCCCCGAACGCGCCCGTGGGCTCCGGTGGGGCCGAGTGCGACCCCCGCCCGCGCCCCCCGCGCTCCCGCGTGGGTCCGGCCCCCGCCGCGCCCCGTGGGGACCCCGCGGAAGGACCCCCGCGTCCCGCCATGACACGTAAGTGCCGGCCGCGGACACGCGTGGGGGAGGACAGAGAGCGGGCGACCCCCGTGGGGAGGGCTCGGGGACGATTCCGCGGTGCGTGGGGGGTGCCCGCGGGTGGCTCCCCTGCCCCGCACCCCGCGCGCCCCACACGCCCCACACCCCACGGGACGGGGCGCGTCCACCCGCGTGGCCCCGGGCCACGGGCAGCTGCGGCCGCGCCTCAAACCGCAAACGGCCCCGGCGCACCTGCCCGCCCGCGGCGGCCGCGCCCCCCCCGGGACACGCGTGGGGGCGGCGGGCGGCGGGGAACACGCGTGGGGCTGCCCAGGTGCGATCGCGGCGGGGTTCGGCTGGCGGGGGCGGTGCGGGGTTTTTGGGGTGGGGGGGATTTTGGGGGTACGGGAGAATCAGAGGGACCCCCCCACACCCACCCCCACCGCGGGTGGGGTAGATCCGTCCCCCTCCCGCCGCGGGTGGGCCCCCCACGCGCGGGGGCTCCGCAGGTGCCGCCGCCGCCGCCCCTGACTCAGCCCCGCATCAAAGTTTCCAGCCCGGACCGCACAGGACGCGCCGCCGCCCCCCGCCCGCAGCCCCCACCCCAGCCCGGCCCCGCCGCCACCGGGAGTGCCCCAAAAACGCTGCCGGGGAACCCCCAACTCCGGGAGCCCCCATTGCTCGGACACCCCGAAACCGGGGGAGCGCGGTTTGCCCAAAAACGGAGCCCCAAATCCCAAAAACGGAGCCCCAAATCCCAAAAACGGAGCCCCAAATCCCAAAAACGGAGCCCCAAATCCCGCGGCTGCTCCCCACGCCCGGGAGTCCCGAGCTCCCGGAGCCCCCAAAATCCCGGGATTCCGAGGAATCCCCGTTCCCGGGAGCCCCCCGGCTCCGGTTTTCCCGGTGCCCGAAGCCCCAAATCCCCGCAATTCCCGCCGTCCCCAAATCCGGGCGTCCCAAATTCCGACAGCCCCAAAATCCCGGGAGAGCCAGGTTCGGGAACCCCCAAATTCCCGCAGTTCCCGAGCCCAAGAGTCCCGAATTCCGACGGCCCCAAAAATCCCGGGAGCCCCGGAATCTGGGAGCCCGCGGTTCCGTGATTCCCGGGATTCCCGAGTCGCGGGAGCCCCAAATTCGGAGATTCCCGAATCCCGGGAGTCCGAGGAATGCCCGTTCCCGGGAGTGCCGCCCGCCGTTCCCGGTGCCGGGAGCCGCAAATCCCGGGATCCCCAAATCCCGGGATCCCCAAATTCCGGGAGCCCCAAATTCCGGGAGCCGCAAATCCCGGGATTCCCAAATTCCGGGAGCCCCAAATTCCGGGATCCCCAAATTCCGGGATCCCCAAACTCCGGGAGCCCCGAATTCCGAGACCCCCGACGTCCCCAACACCGGGATCCCGGCGGAGTCCCAGCCCCGGGAATCCCGGGATTCCAACGATCCCGGGTCCCGGGAGCACCTGGATCCTCCAGACCGGCTTCCCCAGGAGCTCCGGTCCCGGGATGGAGCCCCAGATCATTCCCCGCATCCCGAAAATCCCGGGAGCGCCGGGATTCCCAACCGCCGGGAGCGGCGTCCCCGGGATCGCCGAATCCCGGGAGATGAGGGATCCTCGTGATCCCCATTCCCGGACGTTCCCGGGATCACCGGGAGCCCCAAAATCCCCCGGCCCCGGCGCTCCCGGGATCGCGCGGCCCCCGGATTCCCGGGAAAAGCGGGAACCACGTCCCCGACATCCTCGGGATCCTCGGGATCCTCCATCCCCCCAGTCCTGAATCCCCGGGAGTCGCGGGACGCCCCCAAATCCCGGGATTCCCGTGGTCCCCAAATCCCGGGATTCCCGTGGCCCCGTAAATCCCGGGATTCGCCCCAAAAATCTCCCCTCCCGAGACCCGCGGGCTCTCCCCGCGCCCCGGGCCGCCCCCCACGCGTGTCCGTGTCCCGCAGGGGCTCCGTGGCGGGCGCTGCTGGCGCTGCTGGGGCTGTGGCCGGGGCTGTGGCCGGGCCCGGCGCTGGCGCTCGCCCCCCGCCCGCGCCCCCCGCCCACGGACACGCGTGGGGACCTGGACAGCGTCATCAACCTGGCCAAGGCGCTGCTCGGCGACACCAAAGCCTTCCTGGAGCTCCTGGTGGGTACCTCCGGACCCCCAAAATTCCCCCCAGGACCCCCACGACCCCCCCGGACCCCCAGAACCCCCCCCCAGGACCCCCCAAATCTCCACAACCTCCCGAAAAACCTCCCCAGGACCCCCAAAATTCCCCCAGGACCCCCAAACCCCATAACCCCCTGAACCCCCCAGACCCCCAGAACCCCCCCAGGACCCTCAGAATCACCCCCCAGGACCCCACAAATCCCCTCAAGACCCCACAACCTCCCCAAAAACCTCCCCAGGACCCCCAAAATTCCCCTCGGACCCCCAAACCCCATATCCCCCTGAACCCCACGACCCCCCCGGACCCCCCAAACCCCCCGGACACCCCCAGGACCCCCAGAATCACCCCCCAGGACCCCCCCAGGACCCCCCAAATCCCCACAACCTCCCCAAAAACCTCCGCGTGGCGCGGGCTGACCCCTCCCCTCCCCTCCCCCGCTCCTGTCGCGACAGAAGTCGCGATTCCCGGCCGAGGGGGAGCACAAGCTGGACTCGCTGCCCGTGCTGGCCATGAGCGCGCTGGAGCTGCCCAACATCCAGGTGGGGTCCCCGTGGGTCTGGGGTCCCTCGTGGCTCATCCGTGACCCCCCCCGGGGCCGTTTGAGTGCCCCCAGCCCCATCCTGAGCCCCCTCCTCATTTCCCCGCAGTGTCCCCCCTGTGCCTACCTGTGCCCCCTGTGCCCACCTGTCCCCTGTGCCCTCACCTGTCCCCTCTGCACTCACCTGTCCCCGGTGCCCCCTGTCCCCCCGATGCCCCCTGACCACCGATTTGAGCGCCCCCAGCCCCATCCTGAGCCCCCGCCCCATTTCCCTCAGTGTCCCCCCTGTGCCCACCTGTACCCTGCACTCACCTGTCCCACCTGTGCCCACCTGTCCCCCCTGTCCCCTCACCTGTCCCACCTGTCCCCACCTGTCCCCCTTGCACTCACCTGTACCCTGCACTCACCTGTCCCCCCTGTCCCCACCTGTCCTCCCTGTGCCCACCTGTCCTACCTGTGCCCACCTATCCTACCTGCACCCACCTGTCCCCTGTCCCCTCACCTGTACCCTGCACTCACCTGTCCCCCCTGCACTCACCTGTCTCCTGTCCCCTCACCTGTCCCCGGTGCCCGCCTGTCCCTCCTGTCCCCCCTGTCCCATCTGCACTCACCTGTGCCCACCTGCACTCACCTGTCCCCTGTCCCCTCACCTGTCCCCCCTTTACCCACCTGTCCCTGGTGCCCACCTGTCCCCTCGATGCCCCCTGACCCCCCAATACCCCCTGACCCTCGATGCCCCCTGACCCCCCGATGCCCCCTGACCCCTGCCCCCTGCCCCCTGCCCCCGCCAGGCCGCGGCGCTGCTGCCCCGCCTGGGCTCGGACCTGCTGCGGTACCAGCGGCTGCTGGAGTGGCTGCGCCGGGCCGGGGGCGCCCTGCGGGGGCTGGAGCCGGAGCTGGCGGCGCTGCGGGGCCGCCTGGAGCGCCTGCGGGGCCGCCTGGACCACCTGGTAAGGTGTGCGGCACCTGGAAAGGTGTGCGGGGCGTGGCGGGGACGCGGCGGGGACTCGAACCCGCGGGGACGGGACTCGAACTCGCGGCGCGCAGGGCGGGGGCGTGGCTTGGGGGCGTGGTCTGTGGGTGGGCGGGGCTTGTGGGAATGGGTTCCCGCCGTGTCCCCAACCCAGGTGTGTCCCTGTCCCTCAGGTGTCCCCGTGTCCCCCCTCAGGTGTGTCCCTGTCCCCCAAGTGTGTCCCCCAGGTGTGTCCCTGTCACTCAGGTGTCCCCCCCAGGTGTGTCCCCATCACTCAGGTGTGTCCCTGTCCCTCTGGGTGCCCCCCCCAGGTGTGTCCCTGTCACTCAGGTGTCCCCCCCGGGTGTGTCCCCATCACTCAGGTGTGTCACTCAGATGTGTCCCCCCCCCCCCGCAGGTGTCGCGGCTGTCGCTGCCCCGCCCCCCGGCCCCGCCCCCGGCCCCGCCCCCCGCGCAGGTGCGGCCGTGGGGGGCGGTGCGCGCGGCGCACGCGGTGGCGCGGGGGCTGCACCTGTACCTGGACTGGGCGGCGCGGGGGCTGCTGCTGCTGCGGCAGCGCCTCTGAGCGGGGCCGAGCCGTGCCGAGCCGGGCCAAAGCGTGCCAATGCGTGATAATGTATGCTAATGTATGCTAATGTATGTTATTGTATGTTATTGTATGCTAATGTGTGCTGATGTGTGTTAATGTGTGCTGATGTGTGCTGCTGCTGCTGCGGCAGCGCCTCTGAGCCGCGCCGAGTCGTGCCAAAAGCGTGCCAAAGTGTGTTAATGTATGCTAATGTATGCTAATGTATGCGAATGTATGCTAATGTGTGCGGATGTGTGCACCGCCCCCCGCGGAACCCCCCCCGGGGATCGATGCATCGGTACGGGCCGTGTTCCGTTTTAATTGTTATTTTATTGGTTTTATCGTTGTTGTTGTTTTATTGTTTTTGTTGTTGTTTTAATGTTATAATTTTATTGGTTTTGTTGTTGTAATTTTATTGTTGATGTGATTGTAATTTTATTGGGTTTGTTGTTATAATTATTTCGGTATTTTATTGTCATTTGGATTGTTGTTGTTGGTTTTGTTGTTATTATTGTATTAATTTTATTATTGTTATTAATTTATTTTATTATTTTTATTATTTTTATTATTATTTTATTAATAATTTTTAGTGTTTTTATTTTTATTATTTTCATTATTTTTATTATGTTATTCTTTTATTATTTTAATTATTAATTTTATCATTTTCATTATTTTCATTATTTTCATTATTTTTATTATTTTTATTATTTTATTATTTTATTTTTTAATTATTATTTTTATTATTTTTATTATTTTATTATTTTAATTATTAATTTTATTATTTTCATTATTTTTATGTTTTTATTATTTCATTATTTTATTATTTTATTATTTTTATTATTAATTTTATTATTTTTGTTATTATTTTTAAATTTTTAATTATTATTTTTATTATTTTTTGTAGTGTTTTAATTACTTCATTATTGTATTATTTTTTATTATTTTTACTTTTATTGTTTTCGTTTTAATTATTATTTGTATTATTTTATTTTAATTTTAATTTTCACTGTTATTTGTATTATTTTTATTACTTTATTAATATTTTATTTTAATTTTATTGTTATGATTATTATATTGTCGTTATTATTGTTATTATCACAATAACAATAATAATATTATTTATATCTAATTACGTTATTATTATTTTTATTATCCAAACCCCCCCCAAAGAAAAATCCTATTTATTGTCCCGGGGCGGTTTTTGTAAAAGGGGCCGGGGGGGGGGGGGAGAAGTGGGAAAATAAAGGAGATTTTTGGAAAAAAAACCCAAAATCAAAAAAAATTGGTGTCGGGGGCGTGGGGGAGGCCGGGGGTGTTCGGGAATTTTGGGGATTTTTGGGGCTATTTGGAATATTTGAGATATTTGGGACATTTGAGGGATTTGGAGATATTTGGGACATTTGGGGACATTTTGGATATTTGGGGGATTTGGGATATTTGGGACATTTGGGGATTTTTGGGACATTTTTGGGACATTTTGGGACATTTGGCAGCCACGTCCCATCCAATCCCCCCCCCAATTTAATTAAATTAATTAATTAAATTAATGAATTAACCCACCATTAACCGCTGTTTATTATTAACGACCCCCGCTGACCTTTGGTGGGGGAGGGGTCCCGGATTTTGGGGAGGGGGTCCCAAGGCACTGGGGGGGTGGGGGAGGGGCGGGACCCCCAAATTTGGGGGAGGGACCCCAAAACCGGGGTGGGGGAGGGGTCAGCTCAGAGTATTGCACGGGGGGGGGGGGCTGAGCTGGGGAGGGGATTTGGGACCCCCCCCCCAAAAAGGGGGGGGGGGGGTTGGGGGTTGGGGGGGGGGGAGGGGGGCTCGGGGCCCCTCCCCCATTTTTGGTGCATTTTTGGGGGGTCCCGGGACCCCCCGGAGTGTCCGGCGCAGTTTTTGGGGGGTCACACGGGCGTGGCCCACGGGCTGGGGACGCGGCCGTACTGGGGGGGCAAAAACGGGGGGGGGGTCACAGCCCAGGACCCCCCCCCCCAATTTCACGTTCCTGGTTTTCCTCATTTCCCCCCAAATTTCCCCAATTTCCCCCCAAATTTCCCCAATTTCCCCTTGAATTCCTCCAAATTTCTCCCCAATTTTCCCCCAAATTACCCCAAATTTTCTCCCAGTTTTCCCCCAAATTACCCCAAATTTTCTCCCACTTTTCCCCCAATTTCCTCACAAATTTCCCCCATAGTTCCAAAAATTTCCCCCCAATTTTCCCCTAATTGCCTCACAAATTTTCCCCAATTTCTTCCCAATTTTCCCCAATTTCCCCCATTTTTCCCTTCAATTTCCCCCAATTTTCCCTTAAATTTCCCCCAATTTCTCCCCAATTTCCCCCAAATTTTCCCCAACTTTCCCCCCAATTTCCCCCAAATTTTCCCCAATTTTCCCCAACTTTCCCCCCCAATTTCCCCCCAATTTCCCCCAATTTCCCCCCAAATCCCCCCGTCTGCCCCATTTTCCCCGGATTTTGCCCCAAAACTCACCTGGATGTCGCTGAGCTCCCGCAGGAACCTCGTGGCCACCTCGGGGCCGTTCTCCATGGTGGGCACCGCGAGCAGCTTTTGGGGGGCGGGGGGGGTCACCGCGACCCCAAAACGCTCCCGGGACCCCCAAAAATCCCCCCAATTCCATCCAGTCCCCCAAAACCCCAGAAATTCCAAAAACCTCCCCAAAAACCTCCCCAGGACCCCCAAAATCCCCGCAGGACCCCCAAACCCCGTAACCTCCGACCCCCAAAATTCCTCCCGAGCCCCCCCAGGACCCCCCCAGGACCCCCCAAATCTCCACAACCTCCCTAAAAACCTCCCCAGGACCCCCAAAAACCTCCCCAGGACCCCCAAAATTCCCCTCGGACCCCCAAACCCCATAACCCCCCGGACCCCCAGGACCCCCCCAGACCCCCCGAACCCCCCCGGCCCCCCGAACCTGGTCCCGGTAGAGGATCTCCCCCACGGGGCAGACGACGCAGGCGGTGCCGGCCCCGAACATCTCCCGGAGCCGCCCGGCCCGGAGCGCCCCCAGAACGCTGCCCATGGGCAGGGGGGCTTCGCGCACCCCGAACTCCCCCTGGGGGCACATCGGGGGTCGGGGGGGCCCCGGTGCGCCCCCGGAACGGCCCCGGAGCTCAGCGGTCCCGAAATCCCAAAAATCCTCCTCAAATCTGTACCGGGTGCGCCAAAAATCCCCAAAATCCGCCCCCAAATCTGCTCCGGGCGCGCCAAAAATCCCCCAAATCCTCCCCAAATCTGCTCCGGGCGCGCCAAAAATCCCCCAAATCCTCCCCAAATCTGCTCCGGGCGCGCCAAAAATCCCCCAAATCCTCCCCAAATCTGCTCCGGGCGCGCCAAAAATCCCCCAAATCCTCCCCAAATCTGCTCCGGGCACGCCAAAAATCCCAAAATCCTTCCCAAATCTGTTTTATGGCTGCCAAAAATCCCAAAAATCCTCCCCAAATCTGCTTTGGGCGTGCCAAAAATCCCCCAAAAATCCTCCCCAAATCTGTTTTATGCCCGCCAAAAATTCCCCAAATCCTCCCCAAATCTGCTCCGGGCACGCCAAAAATCCCCCAAATCCTCCCCAAATCTGCTCTGGGTCTCCCAAAAATCCGGACCCCCGACCCACCCCGAGCCCCCCAGACCCCCTGAGCCCCCCAGACCCCCCAGACCCCCTTAGCCCCCCAGACCCCCCAGACCCCCCAAGCCCCCCGCGCCCCCCAGAACCCCGACCCACCCCGAGCCCCCTGGCCCCCCCCCCGGACCCTCCCAGACCCCCCCGCGCCCCCCGCGCCCCCCGCACCCACTGCCGGGCCAGCTCCAGGAGGCTCTGCCGGGTCACCCCGGGCAGGATCAGCCCGTCCAGGGGGGGCGTCACCAGCTCCAGCCCTGGGGGGACACACGGGGGGGGGGTGTGGGGTCACCCCCTGAACCCCCCCCACCCCGCCTGGGACCCCCAAACCAGCCCGGAACTGCCCCCACACCCCAGCCCCTAAAATTCCATAAAATTCCATAAAATTCCCTGAAATTCCCCTTCACCCCCACCCAGGACCCTCCAGGACCTCCCAACCCCCCCTCTCAAACACCCCTGGGACCCCCCAAAACTGCCCAGGATCCCCCAAATCCCCCCCGGGACCCCCAACCCCTCCCAAATCCCCCCCAAATCCCCTCCAGAATGGCCCCGGACCCCCCAACCCCTCCCAAATCCCCCCCAAATCCCCTCCAGAATGCCCCCGGACCCCCAAATCCCACCCCAAATCCCCCCCAAATCCCCTCCAGAATGCCCCCCGGACCCCCCAATCCCTCCCCAAATCCCCCTGGGACCCCCGATCCCCCCCAGGACCCCCCCCAATCCCTCCTAAAACCCCCCCAGGACCCATCAAACCCTTCCCAAATTCCCCCCAATCCCCCCCAAACCCCATCCAGGACCTCCCAATCCCCCCAAAACCCCCCAGGACCCCCCAATCCCCCCCAAACCCCATCCAAGCCCCCCCAAACCCCATCCAGAACCCCCCAATGCCCCCCAAAACCCCATCCAGGACCCCCCAATCCCCCCCAATCCCCCCCGGGACCCCCGAATTTCCCCCAAGTACCCCCGTCCGGGCGCTCCCAGAAGACGAAGAGGTTCATGGTGCCCACCTCGGTCAGGAGCTGCTCGGGGCCGTGCAGCCACAGCACCTGCTGGCACCCACGGGCGCGCGCCTCCTCCTGCAGCTCCAGGCACGGCCCGTAGTTCCTGGGGGGGCAACTGGCGTGGGGACCCCCGGAGAAACCCCAAAAATCCCCCCGGAAAACCCCAGAGCTACCCCCAAAAAATACCCCCAAAAATTCCCTGGAAAAACCCCAAAAATCCCCCCAAAAAACTCCAAAAAGCCACCAAAAAAACTCCAAAACCCCCCCGGGAAAATCCCAGAGCCCCCCTGGGAAAACTCCCAAAACTCCCCCCAAAAAAAGCCCAGAAACCCCCCGGAAAAAACCCAGAGCCTCCCTGGGAAAAATCCCAAAATTCCCCAAAAAAAAGCCCAGAACTCCCCACAAAAAAAACAACAGAAACCCCCCTAAAAAAAACCCAAAACTGCCCCCAAAGAAACCCCAAAACTTCCCCAAATCCACAACTCTACAGTGGTCAGTCCCCGCCGCAGTAGTCACTCCCCAATGGTCACTCCCCAATGGTCACTCCCTGATGGCCACTCCAGTGGTCACTCCGGTGGTCAGTCCCAGTGGTCACTCTCCCCAGTGGTCACTCCCCAATGGTCACTCCCCAATGGTCACTCCCCAGTGGTCACTGCGGTGGTCACTGTGGTGGTCACTCCCCAGCGGTCACTCCCTGATGGTCACTCCCTAATGGTCACTCCCCAGTGGTCATTCTCCCCAGTGGTCACTCTGGCGGTCACTCACCCGCCCAGCTTGCAGTGTCCGGCGCCGCCGGGCCAGGCTCGGACGTGCCGCGGGTCCGCCAGGAGCCGGACGGGCCCGAAGCCCCCCGGGAAGTACGGCCCGACCGGACAGAGCAGCACGAACAGCAGCGCCCGGCCGGGGGGCGCGACCCCCAGGGTGGGCTGGGGCACGGTCAGGGACCCCCGGGAATACCCAAATACCCAAAAATCCCCAAAAATGCACCCAAAATACACCAAAAATCCACCCCAAATACACCAAAATCCCCACAAATCCACCCCAAATACCCCAAAATCCCCAAAAATCTCCCCCAAAATCCCCAAAAATGCACCCCAAATACCCCAAAATCACCCCAAATACCCCAAAATCCCCAAAATCCACCCCAAATACACCAAAATCCCCACAAATCCACCCCAAATCACTTAAAACTGCCCCAAAATCCACCAAGATACCCCCAAAAAACTGGCACAAAATCCACCGAAGTACCTCCCAAAAACCGCCAGAAAACCCACCAAAATATCCCCAAATCCCCCCAGATGCCCCAAAATCCCCCCAAATCCCCTCTGTGAACACCCCCCGCCCCGAACCCCCAGGACCCCGTACCCCTCGGGACCCCCCAAATCCCTCCCCAAATCCCACCGGAGCCCCCAATAACCTCCCCAAACCCCCCTTGAATTCCCCCTAAATCCCCCCCAGGACCCCCCAAAATCCCCCCAAATCACCCCAAATGCCCCAAAATCCCCGAAAATCGCCCCAAAAGCGCCCCGCACCTCGGTGCCGATGAAGGTGGGCCGGATGTAGAGACTGCTCCGGGGGTCGCGGGGCACCCACCGCCCCTCCAGCCGCACCAGCGCCCGGATGCACTCCAGCAGCTCCCGCCCGTCGAACTCCTGCGGGCAAACTGGGAGCACTGGGAGCACTGGGAGCACTGGGAGGGACTGGGGGGGACTGGGAGGGGAACTGGGAGGGGACTGAGGGGGAAAACCCCCCGCGTTTTGGGTGAAATCCCCGCGGTTTGGGTGAAAAGCAGCGCTGGGAGAGACAAAATTGGTACTGGGAGGGACTGGGAGGGAACTGGGAGGGACTGGGAGGGACTGGGAGGGACTGGGAGGGACTGGGAGGGGACTGGGAGGGTTTTTTTATTATTTTCGAGGCTTTTGGGGAATATCAGGGGTCATTTTGGGGGGTTTTATGGTTATTTTGGGGGTTTTGGGGTTATTTTGGGGGTTACTTCGGAGGTTATTTTGGGAGGGGTTTGGGGATGTTTTGGGGAGAGTTTGGGGGTTTTTTTTGGGATGATATTTTGGGGTTATTATGGGAGGGGTTTTGGGGATATTTGGCGGGCATTTTTGGGTTATTTTGAGGGGGTTTTGGGGTTATTTTGAGGGTTATTTCTGGGGGGGTTTGGGGTTATTATGGGAGGGGTTTTGGGGATATTTGGCGGGCATTTTCGGGTTATTTTGGGGGGTTTTGGAGTTATTTTGGCTTTTTTTGGGGGGTTATTTTGGGGTGGTTTTGGGGTGGTTTTGGGGTGGTTTTGGGCAGGTTTTGGGGTCCCTGGAGGTGGTTTTGGGGTGGTTTTGGGGTGGTTTTGGGGTGGCTTTGGGGTGGTTTTGGGGTGGTTTTGGGCAGGTTTTTGGGGTGGTTTTGGGCAGGTTTTGGGGAGGTTTTGGGCAGGTTTTTGGGCAGGTTTTTGGGGCAGGTTTTGGGCAGTTTTTGGGGCAGGTTTTGGGGTCCCTGGGGGGCTCTCCCCACTCACGGGCAGGCAGACCCTGCGGGCCGATCTCTGCATCCTCTCCATGTTCAGTTCGGGGCGGAAAAGCCGAATTTTGTCGTCGTCGCCCCGAAAAGCCTTGAGCCCCTCAAAGAGCTGCAGGAAGGGGTTTGGGGGATTTTGGGGTGATTTTGGGGTAGTTTAGGGGGTTTGGGGTGATCTGGGCTCCCCTGACCTCCACGGTGTAGTGCCGGGTTTGGGATGATTTTGGGGTGTTTTTGGGGTATTTTTCGGGTGTTTTTTGGGTGATTTTGGGAGGTGGGTTTGGGTGTTTCTGGGGTATTTTTCAGGTGATTTTGGGGTGTTTTCAGGCTGTTTTTGGGGTATTTCTCAGCTGGTTTTTGGGTGATTTTGGGTGCTCCTGACCTCCACAGTGGATTTGGGTGTTTTTTGGGCTATTTTTTGGGCTGTTTTTGGGGTATTTTTCAGGCTGTTTTTGGGGTGATTTCAGGCTGGTTTTGGGCTATTTTTTGGGCTGTTTTTGGGGTATTTTTCAGGCTGGTTTTGGGGTGTTTTCAGGCTGTTTTTGGGGTGATTTCGGGCAGTTTCGGGGCGCTCCTGACCTCCACGGCGTAGTGCCGGGTTTGGGATGGTTTTGAGATGTTTTGGGGTGTTTTCAGGCTGTTTTTGGGGTGATTTCAGGCTGTTTCGGGGCGCTCCTGACCTCCACGGCGTAGTGACAGGTTTGGGATGATTTTGGGGTATTTTTCAGGCTGTTTTTGGGGTGTTTTCAGGCTGTTTTGGGGGTATTTTCAGGCTGTTTTTGGGGTGATTTTGGGCTGTTTTGGGGGTGTTTTTGTGTGATTTTCGGGGCGCTCCTGACCTCCACGGCGTAGTGCCGGGTTTGGGATGATTTGGGGGTATTTTTGGGGGTTTTCAGGCTGTTTTGGGGGTGTTTTTGTGTGGTTTTCGGGGCGCTCCTGACCTCCACGGCGTAGTGCAGCGCAGAGGCGGCGGGGTGCAGCCGCAGCTCCTGGAAGGGGCGGATTTGGGGGCGCCCCCAGCCCCCCGAGCGGCTCCACTCCACCGTCAGCATGTGGTCGGTGAAAACCTTCCCGAAGAGCAGCTCCTGGGGCGGCGGCGGCGCGCGGGGCGAGGCCGAGCGCTGCAGCTCCAGCTCCGAGGCCTGCGGGGGGTTTGGGGTTTGGGGTCTTATTTGGGGGTTTGGGGTTCTATTTGGGGATTATTTTGGGGTTTGGGGTCATTTGGGGGGTTTGGGGTTTATTTGGGGGGGTTTGGGGTTTGTTTTGGGGGGTTTTGGGTTTGTTTGGGGTTGGTTATGGGGGGTTTGGGGTTGGTTTTTGGGGGTTTGGGGGGGTTTGGGGTTTATTTGGGGAGGGTTGGGGTTGGTTTTGGGGGGTTTGGGGTTTATTTGGGGTTTATTTGGGGGGGTTTGGGGTTGGTTTGGGGGGTTTGGGGTTTATTTGGGGGGGTTTGGGGTTGGTTTTGGGGGGGTTTGGGGTCTTATTTGGGGAGGCCTGGGGTTTTATTTGGGGATTATTTTGGGGTTTGGGGTCATTTGGGGGGAGTTTGGGGCTGGTTTTGGGGGGTTTGGGATTTATTTGGGGGGGGTTGGGGTTTTATTTGGGGATTATTTTGGGGTTTGGTGTCATTTGAGGGGGGTTTGGGGTTTGTTTTGGGGGGTTTGGGGTTGGTTTGGGGGGTTGGGGGTTTTATTTGGGGTTTATTTGGGAGGTTTGGGGTCGTTCGTGGGGGTTTGGGGTATTTATGGGGATTTTGGGGTCATTCAGGGCATTTAGGCGTTTTCTTTGGGGTATTTTTGGGGGCATTTTGGGGTATTTTGGGGCGGTTTGGGGGATTTGGGTCTCACCAGGAACGTGCTCTTGTAGCCGCGCCGGGGCCGCAGCAGCGTGGCCATGACCTGGGCAGGGGCAGCAGCGCCCAGTTCATCCCAGTTCACACCAGTTTGGCCCAGTTTATTCCAGTTTGCCCCATTTCACCCCAGTTTATCCCATCTTGGACCCATTTTGCCCCAGTTTATCCCATCTTTTGCCCCAGTTTGGCCCCATTTTACCCCATTTTGAACCCATTTTTCCCCATTTTGCCCCAGTTTGCCCCAGTTCGCCCCAGTTTGCCCCAGTTTATCCCAGTTTGCCCCATTTCACCCAGTTTATCCCATCTTTTGCCCCAGTTTTCCCCAGTTTGGCCCCATTTTACCCCATTTTGGGCCCATTTTGCCCCAGTTTGACCCCAGTTTGCCCCAGTTTATCCCAGTTTGCCCCAGTTTGACCCCAGTTTGCCCGTTTATCCCAGTTTATCCCAGTAGCGGGGGAGGCGTGGCTGTGGTGGGGGAGGGGTCCAGGCCCTGCCCCTCCCCCCCGGCCGGACTTTGACCCCCCCCCGGAGCCACCGCGGAGAGAGAGCGGCGGGACTGGGAGAACTGGGAGAGACTGGGGGGACTGGGGGGCACTGGGGGGCACTGGGGGGCACTGGGGGGCACTGGGGGGGACTGGGGGGGACTGGGAGAGACTGGGGGGGACTGGGAGGGACTGGGAGATACTGGGGGAGACTGGGGGGGACTGGGAGGGACTGGGAGGGACTGGGGGGGGCACTGGGAGCAACTGGGGGCTACTGGGAGGGGACTGGGGGGACTGGGAGCAACTGGGATGAACTGGGAGCGGCTGGGAGGGCGGTGGGGGGGCACTGGGAGGAACTGAAAAGGCATTGGGAGCACCGGGACGAGCACTGGGAGGGGACTGGGAGAACTGGAAGGGGCACTGGGGTTACTGGGAGGGTCACTGGGAGCCCCGAGGGGTTACTGGGGTTACTGGGACGGGTAACTGGGGTAACTGGGAGGGTCGCTGGGGTAACTGGGGTAACTGGGAGGGTTACTGGTGGCACTGGGGTTACTGGAAGGGTTACTGGGAGGGTTTACTGGTGTCCCTGAGGTGGTTACTGGGAGAGTAACTGGTGTTACTGGTGTCCCAGTGCCACCGGGACGGGTCACTGGGGTTACTGGGAGGGTCACTGGGGTTACTGGGAGGGTCACTGGGGTAACTGGGGTAACTGGGATGGGTTACTGGGGTTACTGGGAGGGTCACTGGGGTAACTGGGATAACTGGGAAGGGTCACTGGGGTTACTGGGGGCCCTGTCTGGGTTACTGGGAGGGTCACTGGTGTCCCTGAGCTGGTTACTGGTGTTACTGGGAGGGTCACTGGTGTCACTGGTGCACCTGCTGCCATCAGGATGGGTCACTGGGGTAACTGGGGGCCCTGGCTGGGTTACTGGTGTTACTGGGAGGGTTACTGGGAGGGTCACTGGGGTAACTGGGGGCCCTGGCTGGGTTACTGGTGTTACTGGGAGGGTCACTGGTGTCACTGGGGGCCCTGGCTGGGTCACTGGGAGGGTCACTGGGGTTACTGGGGTAACTGGGATGGGTCACAGGGGTTACTGGGAGGGTCACTGGTGTCACTGGGGGCCCTGTCTGGGTTACTGGTGTTACTGGGAGGGTCACTGGGAGGGTCACTGGGGTAACTGGGGTAACTGGGATGGGTTACTGGTGTTACTGGGAAGGTAACTGGTGTCACTGGGAGCCCTGGCTGAGTTACTGGTGTTACTGGGAGGGTCACTGGGGTAACTGGGGTAACTGGGATGGGTCACTGGGGTTACTGGGAGCCCTGTCTGGGTCACTGGGAGGGTCACTGGGCGGTTACTGGTGTCACTGGTGTCCCTGGGAGCCCTGTCTGGGTCACTGGGAGTGTTACTGGTGTCCCTGGGAGCCCTGTCTGGGTCACTGGGAGGGTAACTGGGCGGTTACTGGTCATACTGGGACGTTACCGGAGCCCCCGGTGCCCCCCCCCCTCACCGCTCCGCCGCCCCGGGACCGCAGCGCCGCCGCCGCCATCGCTCCAGGCCCCGCCCCTTCCCCTCTGCGCCAATCGCAGCGCGCCGTGCCGCCCCGCCCACCGCCGCCCGCCCAATAGCAACGCGCCGCTGTGCCCCGCCCTCGGCCCAGCCAATAGCCACGCACCACCCCGCCCCCGCCCGCGGCCAATCGGCGAAGGTCATTCGCACCCCGCCCCCATAAGCCACGCCCCCAAACCAATAAACACAATGGGGCGCTCGGTGCTCATTTGCATATTGGCCACGCCTCCCCACGGCTGGCGACCAATGGGAGCGCGGGGCCGCGCGGAGGGGGCGGGGCCTCGGCACGTGCGGGGCGGAGGGGGAAACAAGGAGCCCCAAAATTCCCGAAATTGCCCAAAATGCCCCAAATCCCCCAAATCCAGCGACCCCAGGAGCCCCGAAATCCCCCAAATCCCTAAAATCACCGAAAGCCCTGAAATCCCGGAAAATTCCCCAAATCCCGGAAATCTCTGAAATCCTCAAAATCACCAAAATCCTCCAAACCCCCAAAATCCCCAAAATTCCCCCAAAATCCCCTAAAATTCCCCCAAAATTCCCCCAAATTCCCCAAATCCCCCCGGGGTGTCCCCCCGCCCCTCCCCCACCCGCGCGTGGGCGGGGGAGGGGCGCGGGAGCTTCCCACGGGTGGGGGAGGGGCGGGCGTGGCCCCGGTCCCGCCCCGGCAGGTGCGGGACGGACCGGGACCGGGTCGGGACCGGGTCGGGACCGGATCGGGATCGGGACAGGTACCGGGCTGGGACCGGGATCGGATCGGTACCGGGATCGGGACCGGATCGATACCGGCACCGGGACAGGGCTGGGACCGTGATCGGTACCGGTACCAGGATCGGGACAGGGCCGGGACCAGGATCGGGATCGGGATCGGTACCGGGACCGGGATCGGGACAGGGCTGGGACCGGGTCGGTACCGGGATCGGGATCGGGATCGGATCGGTACCGGATCGGTACCGGGATCGGGATCGGGATAGGGCTGGGACCGGGATCGGATCGGTACCAGGATCGGGATTGGGACCGGGACTGGATCGGTGCCGGGATAGAGCTGGGATCAGGACCGGATCGGTACCGGGATCGGGACCGGGATCGGGATCGGTACTGGCACCGGGACAGGGCCGGGACCGGGACCGGGACCGGGACCGAGATCGGATCGGTACCGGGATCGGGACCAGGACCGGGACCGGGACCGGGACCGGGACCGGGACCGGGATCAGTACCGGCACCGGGACAGGACTGGGACCAGGACCGGGATAGGGATCGGTACCGGGTTCGGGATCGGTACCGGTACCGGCACCGGGACAGGGCCGGGACGGGGATCGGGATCGAGATCAAGACCTGGACCAGGATCGGGACCGGGACGGGGATCGGGATCGTGACTGAGACCGGGACCGGGAGATGGATCCGGACGTGGAGCGGGACCGGGACAGGGACCGGGACCGGGAACCGGAGCCGTGCCCCGAACCGGAGCCCCGCGGAGCCCGGCCCGGGCCGCCCCCCACGCGTTGGGGCATCTGCGGGGCCGGAGCCATCAGCCACGACTTCGTGCTGGCCCTGGGCACGCTGCCCCGCTCCGAGCACACGGTGACCCAAAAATCCCCCAGAATAACCCCAAATCCCGCAAAGTAACCTTAAATCCCCCAAAATAACCCAAAATAACCCCAAATCCCCCCCAAATAACCCAAAATAACCCCAAATCCCCCTAAATAACCCCAAATCCCCCAAAGTAACCCCAAATCCCCCAAAATAACTCCAAATCCCCGGGAGCCCCAAAATCCCCGGTACACCCCAAAATCGCCGGGAAACCCAAAAGCCCCGGGACCCCACAAAACCCCCCAAAATACCCGGGACCCCCAAATCCCCCAAAATCCCCGGTGCCCCCCAGAACCCCAGTGAGCCCAAAACCCGGGGGTGTCCCCAAATCCCGGATGTGTCCCCAAATCCCGGGGGTGTCCCCAAATCCCGGGGGTGTCCCCAAATCCGGGCGTGTCCCCAAATCCCGGGGGTGTCCCCAAATCCGGGCGTGTCCCCAAATCCCGGGGGTGTCCCCAAATCCCGGGGGTGTCCCCAAATCCGGGGCGTGTCCCCAAATCCGGGCGTGTCCCTCCCCCGCTGCTGTGCGATCCCAATCTCCGGGTTCCCTCCCGACCCCCCAAACCCGGGGGGGGTTTTTGGGGTGCCCCGGGGTTTTGGGGTCCCCGCGACCCCCGGCCGTGCCCCCGCAGGTGGTGGCCGTGGCCGCCCGGGATTTGGGGCGCGCCCAAACCTTCGCCCGCCGCCTTGGGGTGCCCCGGGCCTACGGATCCTACGAGGAGCTGGCCCAGGACCCCGACATCGGTGCGACCCCACAAAGATTTGGGGTCCTGAGAGGATTTTGGGGTTTTTTGGGGGTTTCTGGGTAATTTCAGTGATGATTTTTTGGGGCCAGGGGGTGTTTGGGGGTTTTTAGGGGTTGGGGTGTTTTTGGGATGTCCCCCCCTGATGTGGTGCATGTGTGGGAGGCGTTTGGGGGTCGGGGGTTTTATGGGATTTTGGGGGTTTTGGGTTTTTTGGTTGTTTTTTTTTGGGGGTCGGGGCTGTATGGGGTTTTTGGGGGGTTTTAGCATTTTGGGGTTTTTTTTGGGTTGGGGTTGTTTTCTGGGCTCCCTGAGGCTGTTTTTGGGGTCTCTGAGGCTGTTTTTGGGCTCCCTGAGGCTGTTTTTGGGGTCTCTGAGGCTGTTTTTGGGGGTCTGAGGCCGTTTTTGGGCTCCCCTGAGGCCGTTTTTGGGGGGATTTTTTTTGCCGTTTGGTTTTTGGGTTCGGGCTGTTTCGGGGCTGCCCTGAGGCCGTTTTGGGGGGGATTTTTTTGCTGTTTGGTTTTTGGGTTCGGGCCGTTTCAGGGCTGCCCTGAGGCCGTTTTTGAGGGGATTTTTTTGCCGTTTGGTTTTTGGGTTCGGGCCGTTTCGGGGCTGCCCTGAGGCCGTTTTTGGGGGGATTTTTTTGCTGTTTGGGTTTGTGAGTTCGGGCTGGTTTTGGGCTCCCCTGAGGCCGTTTTTGGGGGGATTTTTTTTCCGTTTGGTTTTTGGATTCCGGCCGTTGTCGGGCTCCCCTGAGGCCGTTTCTGGCCCCGCAGACGTGGTGTACGTGGGCACGGTGAACCCCACTCACCTGCCCGCGGGGCTGCTGTTCCTGCGCCGCGGTCGGGCCGTGCTGATGGAGAAGCCGATGGCGCTCGACGCCCGCGAGGTCGCGCAGCTCGTGGGGACGGCGCGGGAGCGCGGCGTCTTCCTGATGGAGGTGCCCCTTCCCAGTGCTCCCAGTTTGTGTTCCCAGTGCTGCCAGTGCCCCCAGTCCCCCCAGTCTCTCCCAGTCCCCCATTCCCAGTGCCCCCAGTCTCTCCCAGTCCCCCCAGTCCCGCATTCCCAGTGCTCCCAGTGCCCTCAGTACCCCATTCCCAGTGCTCCCAGTGCCCCCAGTCCCCCATTCCCAGTGCCCCCAGTCCCCCCAGTCCCCCATTCCCAGTCCTCCCCAGTCTCTCCCAGTGCCCCCAGTCTCTCCCAGTCCCCCATTCCCAGTGCTTCCAGTGCCCCCAGTGCCCCATTCCCAGTGCTCCCAGTCTCTCCCAGTCCCCCCAGTACCCCATTCCCCCCAGTCTCTCCCAGTCCCCCATTCCCAGTGCCCCCAGTCCCCCCCAATCTCTCCCGGTACCCCATTCCCAGTGCTCCCAGTGCTCCCAGTGCCCCATTCCCAGCCCCCCCAGTCCCCCCCAGTCCTTCCCAGTCCCCCCAGTCTCGCCCAGTCCCCCATTCCCAGCCTCCCCAGTCCCCCCCAGTCCTTCCCAGTCCCCCCAGTCTCGCCCAGTCCCCCATTCCCAGTGCTCCCAGTGCCGCCCAGTCTCTTCCACTAATCCCATTCCCAGTGCTCCCAGTCTCTCCCAGTCCCCCATCCCCAGTCCCCCATTCCCAGTCCCCCCAGTCCCCCCAGCACCATTTTTTCCCCCCGCAGGGGTTCTGGACACGCTTTTTCCCCGCCTGGCGCCGGCTGCGCTCGCTGGCGGCCGGGGGGTCCCTGGGGTCCCCGCTGGTGCTGCGGGGGTCTCTGGGGTTCGCCCTGGGGGGGGTCCCGCGGCTGCGCGAGCCGGCGCTGGGCGGGGGGGCCCTGCTGGACCTGGGGGGCTACGGGGTGCAGGCAGCGCTGGCCCTGCTGGGGGGCGGCCAGGGACCCCCCAAACTGCGGGCCCACGGGCGGCTGCACCCCACCGGTACGGACTGGGGGCACTGGGGGGCACTGGGAGGGGGTTGGGGGGCACTGGGGGGGACTGGGGGGGGACTGGGGGGCACTGGGGGGCACTGGGAGGGGACTGGGGGGCACTGGGGGGCACTGGGAGGGGATTGGGGGGCACTGGGAGGGGATTGGGGGGCAGTGAGGGGCACTGGGGGGCACTGGGAGAGGATTGGGGGGCACTGGGGGGCACTGGGAGGGGACTGGGAAGGGACTTTTTTCCCGTTTTCCACAGTTTTTACCCCGTTATTTTCCCCCTTCCCTCCCCATTTTTTCCCCATGTTTTCCTCCATTATTTTCCCCATTCTTCTCCCGATTTTTTTCCCGTTTTCCGCTGTTTTCCCCCCGGTTTTTTCGCCCGTTTTCCGCCGTTTCCCCCCGTTATTTTCCCCGGTTTTTTTGCCCGTTTTCCCCCGTTATTTCCCCCATTTTCCCCCTTTCCAGGCGTGGACGAGTCGGTGTCGGTGACGCTGGAATTTCCCGGGGGGGGTCTCGCCGCGCTCCTTTTCTCCATGGCCGCGGAGCTGCCGGGGGGGGCGGCGCTGGGGGGCCCGCGGGGCTGGGCCGAGGTGACCCCAAAACCGGAGGGGGACCCCAAAATCCGGGAGGGACCCTCAAAACCAGGAGGGGGGGGGCCAAAAACCGGGAGGGACCCCAATACCGGGGGGGGGACCCCAAAACCCGGGGGGGGCCCTAAAACCGGGGAGTAACCCCTAAACTGGGGGGGGGCTGCCCAAAAACCAGGGAGTGACCCCAAAACCGGGGTGGGGGGACCCTAAAACTGGGGAGCGACCCGAAAACTGGGGGGAGGGGGGGGCCCAAAAACCGAGGAGGACTCCAAAATTTTTTTGGAGGGGTTTCAGTATTTTGGGTGGTTTTTTTTGTGTTTCCGGGCTTTTTTGGGGGGTTTATGTGGGTTTTTTTTATTTTTTTGTGGGTTTTGGGTTTTCCCGCGGGGTTTTGGGGTGCCCCTGACCCCCGTGCCCCCGCAGCTGCCGAGCCACATGAACTGCCCCACGGAGCTGTTTTGGGGGGGTCGCTGTGAGCGTTTCCCGCTGCCCCCCCTGGCCGAGACCCCCAACTTCCCCCACGGCGCGGGGCTGCGCTTCGAGGCACAGCACGTGCGGGACTGCCTGCTGCGGGGTGAGATTTGGGGTGAAACCGCGGGGATTCGGGTAAAACACGGGTTTTGGGGTGAAACCCCCGGGTTTTGGGGTGAAACCTCCGGGTTTTGGGGTGAAATTGCGGGTTTTGGGGTGAATCCCCCGGGTTTTGGGGTGAAATTGCGGGTTTTGGGGTGAATCCCCCGGGTTTTGGGGTGAATCCCGGGTTTTGGGGTGAAACCCCCGGGTTTTGGGTGCCCCAGGACTGACCGAGAGCCCCGAGATGCCGCTGGCCGAGAGCGAGGTCATCGCCCGACTGCTGGACGAGGCGCGGGCCCAGGTGGGGGTGCGGCTGTCCGGAGTGACCACTGACCACCTGGAGCGGCCACTGACCCTCCCGAGTGACCAGCGACCCCCTGGAGTGACCACTGACCCTCCCGAGTGACCACTGACCCTCTGGAGTGACCACTGACCCTCCCGAGTGACCAGCGACCCTCTGGAGTGACCACTGAGACTCCTGAGTGACCACTGACCTCTGGAGTGACCACTGACCCTGCCAAGTGACCACTGACCCTCCCGAGTGACCAGCGACCCTCTGGAGTGACCGCTGAGACTCCCGAGTGACCACTGACCTCTGGAGTGACCAGACCCTCCTGAGTGACCACTGACCCTGCCAAGTGACCACTGACCCTGCCGAGTGACCCCGGAGTGACCGCAGCAGCTCTGGCGTTGCACCCGTGGTTTAATAAAATCTCCAAAATCTCTGAAACCGCCCCAAAACGGTGCCCGGCCACTCGCAGTGTGTCCCATTTTGGGTTTATTCGAGCCCGTTTTGGGTTGATTCCAGCCCGTTTTGGGTTTTTTACAGCAGGATCCCGTGCTGCCGCAGCACCGCCGTGAACGGCGCCGCTTTCTTCTCCGCGCTGCGCTCGGCCCGGCGCCGCAGGCTCTGGGGCCAAAAACGGGAGAATCGGGAAAAAAAGGGGAAAAACAAGGAAAAAAAACGTGAGAATCAGGGAAAAAACGTGGGAAAAAAAAAAAACCAAGCAAAAAAAGTGGCAAAAAAAGTGATAATCGGGGAAAAGGGAAAAAACAGGAAAAAAAAGAGGCGAAAAATGAGATAATCAGGGGAAAAGGCAGGACTTTCCCACCCCTGTCAGCATTTCAGAATCCCACTCCCAAATCCTGGGGGGGTTCTCCCTGCCTGGCTCTGGACCCTCCCCCTGATTTGGGTGTCCTCCTGTCGAAGGGATTTTGGGGCGTTTTCCCCGTTTTTCCTCACCATCATCTTCCTCTTCTTGTTGTAGCGGATCTTTGCCTTCTCCTTCCGCTTCTCCTCCAGGGCCTCGGTCACGTCCCGGTACTTCCAGCCCACCTCGTGTGCCAGCCGGCCCAGCACGGCGAACTGGGGGGCACAGGGGGCTCAGTGGGGCCAAAACCCCAAAATCCCCCCCGAAATACCAGAAAAACACCCTCAAATCCCATAGAATCGCCCAAAACTCCGTAAAACCACCCCAAATCCCATAAAAACACCCAAAACTGCCCCCAAATCCCATAAAGCCACCCCAAACTGCCCAAAATACCACAGAACTCACCCAAATCTCCCTAATGCTCCACCCAAATCCTTTAACACCCACATGCATCTCATAAAACCCTTAAAATCCCTAAAAAAATCCCACAGAAACCCCTAAAATCCTTTAAACTCCTTAAAAAACCCTCGTGAAACCCCCGAAAAATCCCCCACCAAAATCCCACACAACCCCTAAAAAAACCCCATAAACTCCCAAAAAAATCCATAAAATAACCTCATAACACTCTCTGAAACCCCCTAAATCCACAAAACAATCCCATAAAACCCCAATATCCCAAAAACTCCCCAAAAAAACCTTTATAAACCCCCAAAGCTCCTCCTGCACCCACCTTGCGCGTGGGTTTGAGGCGGATGATTTTGAGGGCAGCCGGCACCACCATCCGCTTCCTCTGGAAAACCCGGGAAATTTGGGGTTTTTTGGGATTTTTGGGGTTTTTTTGGAGGGTCCCGGGGTGGGCGGGGCTCCGGGTGTCTCAGATTTGGGTTTTTCTCAGCAGAAATCGAACAATGTAGGTAAAATGACATCATGGACACCGGGGCTCGTTTGGGGGATTTGGGGGAGATTTGGGGGGTTCCAGAGGGGGAATTTTGGGGAAGATTTGGGGGATTCTGGAGAGGGAATTTTGGGGGTTCTGGAGAGGGAATTTGGGGATGATTTGGGGAGTTCTGGAGTGGCAATTTGGGGGGTTTTGGAGGGGGAATTTTGGGGGAGATTTGGGGGATTCTGGAGGGGGAATTTTGGGGGTTCTGGAAAGGGAATTTGGGGAAGATTTGGGGAGTTCTGGAGTAGTAATTTGGGGGTTTTGGAGGGGGAATTTTGGAGGTTTTGGGGTTTTCCCACCTTGTCGTAGGGCGGGGGGATCCCATCGAACACCTTGAGCCGCTCCAGGGCCGCCTGGCCCCGCTTGGTTTTGTGGGGCAGCATCCCTGAATTTGGGGTGAAAACACAAATTTAGCAGGCCTGGATTTGGGGTGGAACTGGAAATTTAGCAGGCTTGGATTTGGGGTGAAAGCAGCGGGATTAGGGAAACTCCCAGGGCTGGTTTTGGGATAATCAGAGAAAAAGGAAAAAAAAAGAGGAAAAAAGGAGGGAAAAAAATGGGAGTCAGAGAAAAAAGAAAAAAAAACCAGGAAAAAAAAAAAAGGGAGAATCAGAGAAAAAGGAAATAAAAGTGAAGTTTTCACCTCGGACCGTGCGCCAGAAGATCCGGCTGGGCGCTCGGAAGTGGAAGGGACCCCGTGAGGGGTTGGTGTTCATCCTTTTCCTCAGGAACGCCAGGAACTTCACTGTGGGGAAAACGGGGCAAAATCCCTCAGAAACGGCAGGAAATTGGGGCAAAATCCCTCAGAAATGGCAGGAAAACGGGGCAAAATCCCTCAGAAATGGGGCAAAATCCCTCAGAAACGGCACATCTGGGGTTGGGCAGTGCCGGGATGGGGAAAAGGGGGAAAAACCCCCCAAAATCTTCTCTGGGGTGGGCAAAGAGCAAATTCCCTACACGGGACTTGGGGAATGGGAAAAGAGCTCAAATTCCCCAAAAAGGGCTCCGGGGGTGCACCGGGAACCTTCTGGAAACTTTCCTCAACTTCTGCGTGACTCAGAAAGGCCGGGATTGTCCCAAAACCGGGATTGTCCCCAAAACCCGGGATTGTTCCCAAAACCCGGGATTTCCTCCAAACCCGGGATCTCCTTCCATTCCCGGGATTGTCCCCAAAACGCGGGATCTTCTTCCATTCCCGGGATTGTCCCCAAAACCCGGGACTGTCCCCAAAACCGGGGATTTCCTCTAAACCCGGGATCTCCTTTCATTCCCGGGATTGTCCCCAAAACCCGGGATTTCCTCCAGAACCCGGGATTTCCTCCCAAACCCGGGATTTCTGCCAAAACCGGGGATCCCCTCCCATTGCCGGGATCCCCTCCCGGGACCCCCGGGACACTCACGCTTGTTGCGGTAGAAGTTCCCGGAGATGTTGATGCCCTCGCAGCGAACCACGACCACGCGGCGGCCTGCGGAGAGCGCGGCGGGGCCGGGTCAGCCCCGCCCGGTGCCCCCGGTGGTGCCCGGTACCCCCCGGTACCCCCCAGTTGTGCCCGGTGCCCCCCGGTAACCCCCGCGCTCAGCTGGTAGTGCATGGAGGCGGCTCTCATTGTCGTTAAACTCGACAGCCGACAGCGCTCATCACGGCGCGGGGGCCCCGGTACTTCCCCGGTGTCCCCGGTATTTCCCCGGTATTGCCCTGAGAAAGGCTCCCGCACTCACCCAGCAGCACCTGCTTGGCCACGATCGCCGCCAGCCGGCCCAGGAGGTGCCCGCGCCCGTCGATCACCAAAACCTGCGGGGCGAGCGACACCGGGTGAGGCCCCGCCGCCACCGGGGCCAGGCCGCACCGCGGAGCCGCCACGTGGCCGCGCCCCGCGCTCCCCCCGCCGCCCGCCCGCCGCTCGCCGCAGCCCCCCGCCGTGCCCGGCCTCTCCGCAGAGCCCCGCGGAGCCCGGCCGGGCCCCCGTCCCGCCCCGTCCCGCTCCCGGTGCCGCCGCGCCGCACCCGCGGCTCCGCCATGGCCGCCGCCCGCTCGGAAAGAGGCCCCGCCCACACCGCGGGGTCACCTCTTCCGGCGGGGACAGCGCGGGGGCGGAAGTGACACCGCGAACAGGGCGTGAAGCCGCGCCGGGACGCGCCATTGAGGGCGGAAGTGGGGCACCGGTGCTCCCAGTCCCTCCCAGTGCTCCCAGTACGCGCAGGACCCGCTCCCCGCCCTCCCTGTGCTGCCCCAGTACCTGCTGTCCCCTCCAGTACCCCCAGTAGCCGCCCGAGTCCATCCCAGTGCCCCCAGTACAACACTCCAAGCTCTCCAGCGGCCGCTCCTTTTATTTATATATGTACAGCGGAAGGGCCCCGGCTCCCGGGGCTCTCGGGGCTCTCGGACCGGGGGTCCCCGGTGGCTCCCGGGGCTCTCGGGGACGGAAGGGGGATGGGGTCGCCTCTTCGGAGCGCATCCCCGCGGGCGCCCCGCGTCACCCGAGCGGGGTCCCGGGGGCCGGGGTGGTGCCGGTGGCGCCGTAGCTGGCGGGGGGCCCTCCCGGGGGTCCCGGGGGTCCCACTCCTCCTTCCTCATCCTCCTCCTCCTCCTCATCGTCGCCGGTCGGCGCCAGAGGCTCCGCCTCCTCGCGCGGCGGCTCCGCCCACGGCTGCGGCTCCCCCGAGGCGAAGGCGCCGTAGAAGGCCACGCCCCCGTAGTGCACGAGCGCGGCGATCAGGAACACCCACTGCCACTCCTCGCGCGTCTGCGCCAATCAGCGCCCGTTGCGTCACCGCGGGGGCGGGGACACGCGGGGCAGTGAATGGGGAGGGGGCGTGGTCAGCGCGGAGCGCGGAAAGGGGGCGGGGCCAAGCCGAGTGGGCGGGGCCGAGCGGACAGTGATTGACAGGCGGCCGGCGCGACCCCCAAAATTACGGGGTCCCCTCCGGTCCCCTGGTGTCCCCCCAGTGCCATTGTCCCCTGTGTGCCTCGGACCATGCCCCTGTGTCCTCCGTGTCCCTCTGTCCCCCCCATGTCCTATTGTCCCTCCGTGTTACTCCATCCCCCTGTGTCCCTCTGTCCCCCCCCATGTCCCATTGTCCCCCCCATGTCCCTCTGTCCCCCCATGTCCCTCTGTCCCCCCCATGTCCCTCTGTCCTCCATGTCCCATTGTCTCCCCATATCCCATTGTCCCCCCATATCCCTCTGTCCCCCCATGTCCCTCTGTCCCCCATGTCCCTCTGTCCCCCATGTCCCTCCATCCCTCCATGTCCCTCCATCCCTCAATGTCCCTCTGTCCCCCCATGTCCCTCTGTCCCCCATGTCCCTCTGTCCCCTCCATGTCCCTCTGTCCCCTCCATGTCCCTCTGTCCCTCTGCCCCCCCACTGCCCCCCCCGCTGTCCCCGTTGTCCCCGCACCTTGTGGCGGGTCAGTGCCCCCACGATGAGGGGACACACCATGCCGGACAGGGTCCCCACGCCGTTGGACAGCCCCATCAGCACGCTGGCGTAGCGCGGCGCGATGTCCAGGTGGTTCACGTTGAACCCTGCGTGGGGAGGGGACACGGGGGTGTCACCGGCGTGTCCCCCGCCCCGAGAGACCCTCGGGAAAAAAAACACAAAACACCCCAAAAAACCGCCACAAAACACCCCAAAAAACCCACAAAACACCCCCAAAAAACCCCACAAAACACCCCCAAAAAAACCCCACAAAACCCCCCAAAAAACCCCCACAAAACCCCCCAAAAAACCCCCACAAAACCCCCCAAAAACCCCCACAAAACACCCCAAAAACCCCCCACAAAACCCCCAAAACCCCCCCCACAAAACCCCCCAAAAAACCTCCACAAAACAACCCAAAAACCTCCCACAAAGCACCCCAAAAAACCCCCACAAAACACCCCAAAATCTCACATGAAACACCCCAAAAACCCACAGAAAACCCACATAAAAACCACCCTGATACCCCCTACAAAACACCCCAAAAAAACCCCACAAAACACCCCAAAAACCCCCCAAAAAACCCCAAACCCCCCCAAGACTCCCTACAAAACACCTCAAAATCTCACATGAAACACCCCAAAAACCCACAGAAAACCCACATAAAAACCACCCCAATACTCCACACAAAACCCCCCAAAAAACACCCACAAAACACCCCAAAAAAACCCAAAAAACACCCCAAAACACCCCCAAACCCCCCAACACCCCCCACGAACCCCCCATGCTGTCCCCACCGGAGATGGCGAAGCCGCTGAAGCCCACGGCGAGCACCAGGAAGGAGATGGCCACGGCCCGCGAGTGCGAGTAGCCCACCACCAGCAGCAGCGTGGCCTCCATGCCGAACCCTGCGGGGGACACTGTCACCTGCTGTCACCTCTGTCATCTCTGTGTCCCCTCTGTCACCCGCTGTCCCCTCTGTCACCTCTGTGTCACCTCTGTCCCCTCTGTGTCCCCACTGTCCCCTCCATGTCTGTGTCCCTGCTGTCCCCCCGTGTCCCCCCGTGTCCCCCATGTCCCCTCTGTCTCCTCCGTGTCTGTGTCCATGTCCCCACTGTTCCTCCCATGTCCCCGCTGTCCCCCCATGTCCCGTGCCCCCCATGTCCCCCCGTGTCCCCCCATGTCCCCCTGTCCGCACTGTCACCCCATGTCCCTGCTGTCCCCCCATGTCCCCATGTCCCCCATGTCCCCGTGTCCCCCCATGTCCCCCCGTGTCCTGTGTCCCCGCTGTCCCCCGTGTCCCCACTGTCCCCCCGTGTCCCCCCGTGTCCCCCATGTCCCCCTGTGTCCCCCCGTGTCCCCCATGTCCTCCCGTGTCCCCGTGTCCCCCCATGTCCCCCCATGTCCTCCCGTGTCCCCGCTATCCCCCCATGTCCCCCCGTGTCCCCATGTCCCCCCTGTCCCCCCCATGTCCCTGTTGTCCCCCGTGTCCCCTGTGTGTCGCACTGACCGCCGCAGTTCATCATCTTGCGGACGTTGGTGGTGGACATCAGCCCCCGGGAGCGCAGCAGGTCGGCGATCTGCCCACCGATGGGCACCACGATGGTCATCACCAGGTGCGGCAGCGCCGACAGCAGCCCCACCTGCTCGGGGATTTTGGGGTTTTTTGGGGATTTTTGGGGTTTTTTGGGGTTTTTTGGGCTTTTTTGTGCAGCTTTCTGTGGTGTTTTCTGCAGGTTCCTGGGGGTTTTTGGGGTGTTTTGTGGGGGTTTGGAGAGTCTTGGGGGCTTTTGGGGTGTTTGGTGGGGTTTTCTGTGGGTTTTGGGGTGTTCTGTGGGGTTTCGGGCAGGTTTTTGAGGTGTTTTGTGGGGTGTTTGTGGGATTTTTGGGGGTGTTTTGTGGTGGTTTTTGGGGTGTGTTGTGGGTTTTTTTGTGGTGGTTTCTTTTTGTTTTTGGGGTGTTTTGTGTGGGTTGTTTGGGGTGTTTTGTGCGTGGTTTTGGGGTGCTTTGTAGGTTTTTTTTTTGTGTGGGATTTTTGTGGTGTTTTTTTTTTTTGGTTTTGGGTTTTTTGTGTGGGATTTTTGTGGTTTTTTTGGCGCTTTGTGGGGATTTTTGGGCCCGACCTTGCTGATCTCGAAGCCGAAGACCTCCTCGAAGTAGGCGGGCTGGCTGATGAGCAGCAGGTAGAAGGTCCAGCTGCGGCAGAAGTTGGCCACGATGATGGCGTAGACGGGCATCGAGGTGAAGAAGTGGCGCCAGGGCGTGGCCAGCTGCGGGCGGGAGTGACCACTGACCCCCAGTGACCCCAGTGACCCCCAGTGCCCATCCCAGTGATCCCCAGTGACTCCCAGTGCCCATCCCAGTGACCCCCAGTGACCCCAGTGACCCCAGTGCCCATCCCAGTGACCCCCAGTGAACCCAGAGACTCCCAGTGCCCATCCCAGTGACCCCCCAGTGGCTCCCCAGTGACTCCCAGTGCCCATCCCAGTGACCACAATGCCCATCCCAGCACTCCCAATGCCCATCCCAGTGCTCCCAGTGCCCATTCCAGTGACCCCCAGTGACCCCCAGTGACCCCAGTGCCCATCACAGTGACCCCCAGTGACCCCAGTGACCCCAGTGCCCATCCCAGTGACCCCCAGTGACTCCCAGTGCCCATCCCAGTGACCACAATGCCCATCCCAGTGACTCCCAGTGCCCATCCCAGTGACTCCCAGTGACTCCCAGTGCTTGTGCCAGTGCTCCCAGTGCCCGTCCCAGTGCT
Organism: Taeniopygia guttata; assembly: GCF_003957565.2. NCBI lineage: Eukaryota > Metazoa > Chordata > Aves > Passeriformes > Estrildidae > Taeniopygia > Taeniopygia guttata. The sequence goes on along the minus strand of NC_054769.1, from coordinate 42,869 downwards.
CCCAGTGCCCATCCCAGTGACCCCCAGTGCCCGTCCCAGCACTCCCAGCACCCCCAGTGCCATTCCCAGTGCTCCCAGTGCCTCCTGTGCACATCCCAGTGCTCCCAGTGCCCATCCCAATGACTCCCAGTGTCTGTCCCAGTGCTCCCAGCGCCCATCCCAGCACTCCCAGCGCCCCCAGTGCCCTTCCCAGTGCTCCCAGTCTGACCAGCAGTGGGTTGCTGCCCGCGCTCTCGCCGATGCTCTCCTCGATGTACTTGCGCTCCTCAGCCGAGATCGTCGGGTGCTGCGCGGGGCTCTCGTAGGACACCAGCACCCAGAACAGGTACCAGAGCACCCCAAAACTGCCTGGAGGGCGGGGCTTACTGGGAGGGGCACTGGGACCACTGGGAAGGGGCACTGGGGGCACTGGGAGGAGTCCCCAGGGGTCCCCAAGGGGCTCGGGGGTGTCCTGGTGGTCCCGGGGGGTCCCGGTGGTCCCGGTGGGTCCCAGGGGGTCCCGGGGGTGTCCCGGTGGTCCCGGGCTCTCACCGTAGACGTAGAACACGGAGCTCCAGCCCGTGTACTGCACCAGGACCCCGGCCAGCGGCATGGCCACCACCGCCCCGGCGTAGGAGCCTGCGGGGGCACAGCGGTCACCGGGAGCCCCCCGAGAACCCCGGAGCCCCCCGGTAACCCCCCGAGCCCCCCGGTAACCCCCTGAGCCCCCCGGAACCCCCCGGTACCGCAGAAGGCCGTGGTGGCCAGGCGGCTCCGCTCCAGGGGCGGCGCCCACTTGCTCCAGATGCCGTGACAGGCGGGGTAGGTGACACCCTGCGGAAAGGGGCGGGGTCAGACGGGCCACACCCAACCACGGACACGCCCCCTGGACACGCCCACCCGGCCACACCCTGGCCACGCCCCAACCTCACCAGCAGAGCACCAAACCCCACCCGAAAACACCCCAAAAACACCTCAAGAACACCCCAAAAACACCTTAAAAACACCCCAAAAACACCTTAAGTACACCCCAAAATAAACACTCCTAAAACACCCTAAACCGGCCCAAAACAGCCCAGAAACACCTTAAAAACACCCGAAAATCACCACAAAATTTCCCAAAACAGCCCAGAGACACCTGAAAACCCCCAAAACCGCTCCTGCTCTGTCGAATGCCCATGAAACAGCCCAAAACCACCCCAACCCCCCCAGGCTTTCCGGATGATCTCCCCAAACACCCAAAACCGCCCGAAACGGCCCCAAAACCCGTGGCTGACCTCCACCAGCCCCTGCATGACGCGCACGGCGATGACGCAGCCGACGTGGGCGCGCGCGGCCGACGGGATCAGCATGTTCAGCACCGAGGTGGACACGATGGCCAACCCGAACACCCTGCCCAGGGGACACGAGGGTGACCACCACGCCCCAGGCTCACCTGTGGGCCGGCCACGCCCCCCGGGCTCACCTGTGGGCCCCCCCGGGCTCACCTGGGGACCCCCCGGGGCAGCGCTCACCTGTTGGCCGCGAACTTCTGTGCGATGAAGCCGCCGGGGATCTGCGTGACGATGTAGCCCCAGAAGAAGGAGCCGTGGATCATCCCCACCGTCTCGGGGTCCCAGTTGAACTGGGCGCGCTGGGGAGGCCGGGCAGGGGTCAGCGGGGTGGGGGACATGGGGGGGACACGCCCTGTCCAGGTGTGATCCCCCACACCTGCCAGTGTCCCCCACACCTGCAGGTACCCCAGAGCTGTGCCCCACCTGCGGTGACCCCACAGCTGTCCGGGGCCATGCTGCCCCTTTACCTGCCCAGGCCCATTAATTAATTATTAATTAATTAATTAACTTACCTGGAGACCATTAATGGTCTGTCCATGGGTAGGGTTGTACCTGCTGACCCTGTACCTGTTCCTCTGTCTCTGACCCCATATGTGACCCCGTACCTGACCCCACAGCTGACCCCTGACCCCGTACCTGTCCGTGGCTGGGGTTGACCCCATATCTGACCCCACAGCTGACCCCTGACCCGTACCTGTCCATGGCTGGAGCTGACCCCATAGCTGACCACACAGCTGACCCCTGACCCCGTACCTGACCCCTGACCCCGTACCTGCCCGTGGCTGGGGCTGACCATGCCGACCCCATACCTGACCCCACAGGTGAGCCATACCTGCCCGTGGCTGGGGCTGACCATGCTGACCCCATATCTGACCCCACAGGTGACCCCTGACCCCGTACCTGTCCGTGGCTGGGGCTGACCCCGCACCTGACCCCATACCTGACCCCTGACCCGTACCTGCCCATGGCTGGGGTTAACCATGCCGACCCCATACCTGACCCCACAGGTGAGCCGTACCTGTCCGTGGCTGGGGTTGACCCCGTACCTGCCCCCTGACCCCGTACCTGCCCATGGCTGGGGTTGACCCCATACCTGACCCCACAGGTGACCCCTGACCCCGTACCTGCCCGTGGCTGGGGTTGACCATGCTGACCACGGCCACGCCCAGGTTGCAGCGGATGCCGAAGCTGATGCAGAAGCCGATGCCGCAGAGGATGGCGATGCCGTAGCGCCGGGGCAGTCCGCAGAAGGTGCAGTCCAGCACCGGCGGCCGCGCCGCGCTCGGGCCCGCGCCCCCCGAGCTCAGCTCCAGCACCTCGGGGTCATCCTGCCGCCGCTCCAGGAACCTGCGGGGCCACCCCCCGTGTCCCCCGCTGTGTCCCCGTGTCCCCTGTCCCTCTGCCATATCCCCGTGTCCCCCCGCTGTGTCTCCATGTCCCCCCGCTGTGTCCCTGTGTCCCCCCGTCCCTCTGCCATGTCCCCCCGTGTCCCCCCGCTGTGTCCCTGTGTCCCCCCCGTGTCCTATCCCCCCTCGTGTCCCCATGTCCCCCCGTGTCCCTTTCCCCCCCCATGTCCCCGTGCCCCCCGTGTCCCCTCCGTGTCCCTTTCTGCCCCCCATGTCCCCATGTCCCTGTCACCCCCCCGTGTCCCCATGTCCCTTCCCCCCCCATGTCCCCATGTCCCCCCCCGTGTCCCCATGTCCCCATGTCCCCCCCATGTCATGTCCCTTCCCCCACCATGTTCCCGTGTCACCCCCATGTCCCTTTCCCCCCCCCCAATGTCCCCGTGTCCCCCCCCGTGTCCCCTCCGTGTCCCCGTGTCCCCCCCGCGCGCCGCTGGCCGCAGATTAAAGCCTCTTAAATCCCCCGTGGTGGCGGCGGCGCCGGGGAGGGGCCGAGGACAGGGACGGGGACACGCGTGGCACGGACACGAGTGGGCTCGTGGGGGGAGGGACACACCCGTGTGTGGGGGGCACCCGGAACCCCCCAAAACCCCCCCAAAACCCCCCAAAACCCCCCAAAACCCGACCCCAGATTCCCCCTGGGCTCTCGCTGTCCTCGCACAGGGGTGACGCAGCCACAGCCAACCCCGGTCCCGACCCCCCCCTCAACCCTGACCCCCCCATGTCCCCAGGACCCCCCAGTGCCCCCAATTTGGGGGTCTCACCTGTGCAGGCGGCCCAGCCCGGCCCCCAGCTGCCGCCGGAATTCCTCCTTGTTGAACTCCATGGCCCCGGGACCCCCGTGTGACACCTCTGTCCCCCTCGGGGACACCCGGGGGACACCCGGGGGGCAGCTGGGGGGTCCCCCCTCCCTCCCTCCCTCCCTCCCCGCAGCCCCCGACCCCTCCGCTGGCTCCGCTCGGCTCTCCGGGGCTCCGGGACAGCCCCCCCGGCCCCGGCTCAGCCCTAAATCCCCTCAATCCCCCCGGCGTGGGCCGAGCTGCGGGGGGGCCCCGGCCAATCCCACCGCGGGCTGCGCGTTTCGCTTTTATTGGGGGGTTTCGCACCAAAAAAGATGGGGGGTGTGTTGGGGGGGGTGTGGAGGGTGGGAAAAGGGGCCTGGGGGGAACAGGAGGGGACCGGGGGAGCCCCAAAGAGACCCCAGGAGGGTCCCAAAGGGGGTCCCTGAGAGGAAGTCCAGGACAGTCCTGAGCTGGGGGGTCCAGGAGGGCCCCAAGGAGACCCCAGGAGGGTCCCCGAGAGGAAGTCCAGGACGATCCTGAGCTGGGGGGTCCAGGAGGGTTCTGTGGGGATCCAGGAGGGTCCGGGGGGAGCCCCAAAGAGACCCCATGAACGTCCCCGAGAGGAAGTCCAGGATGGTCCTGAGCTGGGGGGTCCAGGAGGGTCCCAGGGGGCCCTAAGGAGACCCCAGGAGGGTCCCGAAGGGGGTCCCCACAGGGAAGTCCAGGATGATCCTGAGCTGGGGGGTCCAGGAGGGTCCCGGGTGTTCCTGGGGAGGGTCCCGGGTGTTCCTGGGGAGGGTCCCGGGTGATCCTGGTCGCCCTGGAGGGGTCCCACAGTGGGGCTGGGGGTCCCTGGCCCCTCACGCCCGCAGCGGCATCGTCACGGTGAGAACCTGCGGGGGGCGCCAGGCGCTGGGGGGACGTGTCCCGCGGCCATGGGTGGGGTGGGGGGCGTGGGGGGCATGGGGACGTGGGGGTGTCCCGGTGTCCCACCCCACGGCTGCCGCCCTTACCTTGGAGCGGCGGTGGAAGCGCGCGCGGCACCGCGCGGGGTCGGCGGGCAGCGGCAGCCCCAGCTCCAGCAGCGCCCCCCGCTGGCCGGGCAGACCCGCGGCGGCCTCGGCAGCGCCCCCCGGCGGCGGCGGGTGGAACAGCAGCAGCTGCTCCTCGCTCAGCCCCAGCCACAGAGACCCCGCCCCCTCCTGGGCGGGGCCGCGGTTAGGACACGCCCACCGCACCCCCAACCCCCCCTTGGGCTTTGGGGGACCCCTCGGTGTGTCCCCACCCCCCCCAGGGTGGTGAGAACCCCTCCCACCACAGCCCCCAGTGCCCCCCAGTGCCGTCCCAGCACAGTGGGACTGCCCCATCCACCCCCCAGTGACCCCTGAGCCTCCCAGTCTGCCCCCAGTGCCCCCCAAAATCACCCTGGAATCAGGGGAACCCCATAAGCCAACCGCAGCGCCCCCCAGTTCTCCCCAGTTGCCCCCCCATCGCTTCCCAGCTCTCCCCAGTTGCCTCCCAGTTCTCCCCAGTTGCCCCCCCAGCACCTCCCAGTTCCCCCAGTTGCCCCGCCATTAACTCCCAGTTCCCCCAGTTGCCCCCCAGCACCTCCCAGTTCCCCCAGTTGTCCCCAGCACCTCCCAGTTCCCCCAGTTGCCCCCCCAGTGTCTCCCCCAGTTGCCCCAGTTGCGCACTCACCACCTGGGGCAGGTGCACCCGGGCCTGCAGCACCTTTGGGTGCTGTGCTGAGGGCTCGGCCACCACCACGAACTCGGGGGGCTCCGGGGGGCTGCAGGGAGGCTCAGGTGAGGGCAGGAGGGCCCCGGGGATTTCGGGGAGGGGTCCCGGGGGTCCCCACTCACCCCGGGAGCTCCTGGATGTGGGGCCGGGGCCGGGTGCGGATGTTCTGGGCCGAGATGGAGCCCAGGAACTTTCGGTTCCGCAGCACGCGCCAGTCTGGGGGGGTGGGGGGTCACGGGTGGGGTCCAGTGCCTCCAGTGCCCCCCCAGTGCCCCCCCAGTGCCCCCCAGTGCCTCCCCAGTGCCCCCAGTGCCCCCCCAGTGCCCCCCAGTGCCTCCCAGTGCCCCCCCAGTGCCCCCCAGTGCCTCCCCAGTGCCCCCAGTGCCTCCCCAGTGCCCTCCCAGTGCCCCCCAGCTCCCTCCTAGTGCCCCCCCAGTGCCCCCCAGTCCCCTCCCAGTGCCTCCCAGTGCCCCCCCAGTCTCACCAGTGCCTCCCCAGTGCGCCCAGTGCCCCCAGTGCCCCCCCAGTGCCCCCCCAGTGCCTCCCCAGTGCCCCCAGTGCCTCCCCAGTGCCTCCCCAGTGCCCCCCAGTCCCTCCCAGTGCCCCCCCAGTGCCCCCCAGTGCCCCCCCAGTCCCCTCCCAGTGCCCCCCCAGTGCCCCCCAGTGCCCCCCAGTGCCCCCCCAGTGCCCCCCAGTGCCCCCCCAGTGCCCCCCAGTGCCCCCAGTCTCACCAGTCAGCTCCAGCTCCAGCCCGTACTTCTCCGACAGCCCCTCCATGGCCACGGTCAGGAAGAACTCGAGGTACAGCGGGTCAGCCTGGGGGGGCCGTGGGGTCAGAGCCCCCCAAGTGCCCCCCAGGTGCCCCCCGAGCCCCCCGAGCCCCCCCAGCCCCGCTGACCTGCAGCGTCCTGAAGAAATCCGAGTTGACCACGACGTCGTAGGCGGTGCAGCCACGGCCGCCTGCGGGGAGAGGGGAGAGGAGAGGGAGAGGGGAAAGGGGAGAGGGGAAAGGGGAGAGAAAGGGGAGAGGGGAAAGGGGAGAGGGAAAGGGAAAGGGAAAATGGGAAAGGGGAAAGGGAAAAGAGAAAAAGGGAAACAGAAAAGGGGAAAGGGGAAAGGAAAAAGGGGAAAGGGGAAAGGGAAAAGGGAAAAGGGAAAGGGGAAAGGGGAGAGGGGAAAGGGGAAAAGGAAACGGGAAAGGGGAAAGGGGAAAGGGGAAAGGGGAAAGGGGAGAGGGAAAGGGGAAAGGGAAAAGAGGAAAGGGCAGAGGGGAAAGGGGAAAAGGGAAATGGGGAAAGGGAGAAAGAGATACTGAAAAGGGAAAGGAAAGGGAAAAGGGAAACTGGGAAAGGGAAAAGGAAAGGGAAAGGGAAAAGGAAAAGGAAAAGGAAAAGGAAAAGGAAAAGGAAAAGGAAAAGGAAAGGAAAGAAAAGGGGGAAAAGCGCAAAAGCAAAAGCAGTCCCGTGCCGGTGCTGGGCTCTCACCTCGGTCCAGCTCGGCGTGCGGCTCCCCCAGGCTCATGGGGATGCGGAAGGCGCCGTCAGGCCCGGGCGGCTCCCGCAGGAGCTGCTGCAGCCCCGGGGGCGGCACGGGCGGCGGCGGCGGCACCGCGGGCGAGTGGCACACGTTCAGGAACACCTTGTGTCCCCCGGCGCGGGTCTTCACGCACAGCCCTGGGAGCACGGCGGCAGTCAGGGGCGGCGGGGACCCCCAGAATCCGCCGGGGACCCCCCAAAATCCACCGGGGGCGGCGGGGACCCCCCCCAAAATCCGCCGTACCCGGCTGCGGCGTCACCGCCCGGGCGGGGCCGGGGCGCGGGGGCTCCTCACGGTCCGCGGGCACCTGCGGGGAGGAGAAGCGGCTCAGAACCGGCACCGGGAGCGGCTCAGAACCGGTACCGGGAGCGGCTCAGAACCGGCACCGGCAGCGGGACCCACCTGCAGCAGCAGCCGCCGCAGCGCCGCCGCCTCCTCCTCCTCGTCCGCCTCCAGCTCGGCCGAGAGCAGCGACGGGTCCGACATGGCCTGAGGGGAGCGGGGTGGCACCGGGGGATGGACCGGGACGGAGCGGGATACCGGACAGGGAACGCCCCGGGACCCCCAAACCCTTCCGGAGGCCCCCAAAAAACCCTCGGGACCCCCAAACCCTTCCGGAGACCCCCAAAAACCCCTCGGGACCCCCAAACCCGAACCCTCCGTCCCGTTCGGGCGCCCTCACCGCTCCTCCACCGCCCGTCACTTCCGCTTCCGGCGGCGCCGTCGCCATGGTTACCGGAAGACGCTCTGGCCACTTCCGCCCCGTCTCGGTGGTTTTGGGGCCGCTCTGGCCCGTCCCGCCCCGTCTCGGTGGTTCCTCGGCGGCCATGGCGGCTCTGGCGGCGCTCGGGGCTCCCCCGGTCCCCGAAATCTTCGCCACGATGGAGGAAGGGCCGGTCCCCGGAGAGATCAACGCGGGAGAGGTGAGGGCGGATCTGGGGGGTCCCTCCGGGTGGGTTCTGGGGGTCCCGGGGGTTTCCTGGGGGGTCCTGGGGGGTCCTGGGGGGCACTGGAGTGGTCACTGGAGTGGTCACTGGGGAGCCCCGGGTTCCGTGGGGTGTCCCAAGGTCATTTGGGGGGTGGGAGAGGCACTGCTGGGGCAGGGGGTGCCGAACCCCAAACCCTGACCCTGACCCCTGATCCTGAACCCTTACCCCGAACCCTGACCCTGGCCCTGACCCCAAACCCTGACCCCAAACCCTGACCCCAAACCCTGCCCCCTGACCCCAAACCTTGACCCTGGCCCTGACCCCTGACCCCTGCCCTGCCCCCAGGCGTGGCTGCAGTCCCACGGCCGCAGCCTCGGACACTTTGTGGCCGGATCGTGGCTGAAGCCACCGGGGAGGGTCAGTCTGACCTGTCCGGAGAGCAGCACCGGTACGGCAGGGCAGGGGTTAAAGGTCATGGCTGCGGGTTTGGGGTCACTGGGGCAGGGCTGGGGTCAAAGGGCACGGCTGCGGGTTTGGGGTCACCGGGGCAGGGCTGGGGTTAAAGGGCACGGCTGTGGATTTGGGGTCACTGGGCCAGGGTCAGGGACTGGGGTCAGTGTTTGGGGTCCAGGTTTGGGGTCAGTGTTTGGGGGTCAGGGTCAGGGATCAGGGTTTGGGTCAGTATTTGGGGTCAGGGTCCGGGTTCGGGGTCAGGGTTTGGGGTCAGGATCAGGGCTCGGGGTCAGTGTTTTAGGTCAGGGTCCGGATTAGGGGTCAGGATCAGGGTCAGTGTTCGGGGTCAGGATCAGGGTTTGGGGTCAGGGTTTGGGGTCAGGGTTTGGGGTCAGGGGTTGGGGTCAGGATCAGGGGTCAGGATCAGGGGTCAGTGTCCAGGTGTCCAGCCCTGCCCTCCCTCCCCGTAGGCCGGCCGCTGGCCGCAGTACCGGCCGGGGACCGCTCGGACGTGGCCGTGGCCGTGGCGGCGGCGGCGGCGGCGGCCGAGGCCTGGGCGGGGCTGGGGGGGCCCCAGCGGGGACAGCGCCTGACCCGGTGAGTGACCCCTGACCCCGGTGACCTTTGACCTGCCCCTGTTCCCTCCCACTCCCACCACCCCCGGTGTTACCTTGTTTTTTTTAAGTTTTGTTTTGTAATTCTTCTGAAAGCCTTAGAGGTTTGTAAAAGCTTTTCAACTTTCTGATCTGTTTACGGATTTCTACTGGAGTTCCCAGCCACTGTTGTGTAAATAATAACTGTTTTACGTTCCTCTTTGTGAGGAATTATATATATTAACATATATATATAATATATTTGTTATGTATATTATATATATATAATAGATATATTATATATATATGTAGTATACATAATATATGTAATTTATATATTATATATATATGTATACACAATATATATACAATATATATTAACAAATATGTATAATATATATAGTGTATATATTAACAGATTAATAAACTGTTAGTTTAACGGGGTATGTAAAAAAACAGCAATTCCACCCTCCAATCCACAGCCCCCCCTGGGATTCCACAAATAAATACCCAAAGGAAACAGTCTCATTTTTACCCTTTAAACTCACCAAATGTTGTTGAACTTTGAGTCCCAAACCCCTCGTCGCTGCCCCGATGATGTCCCCTCTGTCCCCTCTGTCCCCCGATGTCCCCCCCGATGATGTCCCCTGTGTCCCCCCCAGGCTGGCGGCCGCGCTGGCCGGTGAGCGCCGCGGGGCCGTGGGGGCCCTGCTGGCTCTGGCTGGGGGGCGGCCGCTCTGCCGGACGCTCGGGGCCGACCTGGACGTGGCGCTGCGGCTGCTGCGGGCGCCGGCGGCCGCGGCCGAGCTCGGCCCACCCGGCCTGGAGGGCTGGAGCCCGCTGGGTGAGCGGCCTGTGTGACCCCTGACCCCCATCTGTCCCCTCCCTGTGACCCCTGACCCCCGTGTGTCCCCTCCCCATGACCCCTGACCCCCGTCTGTCCCCCAGGGGTGGTGGCTGTGACCCCTGACCCCTGTGTGTCCCCTCCCCGTGGCCCCTGACCCCCATCTGTCCCCCAGGGGTGGTGGCCGTGGTCCTGGGGGGTCCCTGCTCGCTGCTGGCGCTGCTCTGGAAGTTGGGGCCGCTCCTGGCCATGGGTGAGTGCACAGGGGGGACACCTGGGGACACCTGGGGCCACTTGGGGACACTTGGGGACACCTGGGGACACCTGGAGACATTGGGGACACTGGGGACAGCCGGCCGTGCAAGGAACGAGGGGCAGAGCCAGGGGACAAAGGTGGATCCAGGTGTGGGGGGCTCCCCAATGTCCCTGTGGGGTGTCCCAGCAGTTTTGGGAACTCCCAGCGGTTTTGGGGTGTCCCTTTGGGGGTCCCAGCAGTTTTGGGGTGTCACTTTGGGTAGTCCCAGCAGTTTTGGGGTGTTCCTGTGGGGGTCCCAGCAGTTTTGGGGTGTCCCAGCAGTTTTGGGGTGTCCCTTTGGGTACTCCCAGCACTTTTGGGGTGTCCCAGCAGTTTTGGGGTGTCCCAGCAGTTTTGGGGTGTCCCTTTGGGGGGTCCCAGCGGTTTTGGGGTGTCCCAGCAGTTTTGGGGTGCCCCAGGGAACACGGCCGTGGTGCTGTGCCCGGCGGCCGCGGCGCCGCCGCTGCTGCTGCTGGCGGAGCTGAGTGGGGAGGGGGCTGCGCTGCCCCCCGGGGTCCTCAACGTCCTCGTGGGACCCCCAGAGCTGCGCCCGGCCCTGCGCGCCCACCCCGAAATCGCCTCTGTCACTTTCCTCGGGCTGCCCCAGGTATGGCCGCGCCCCACAGCGGGGGGAGCTGAGCCGCGGCTCCTCTCGCCCCCCTCCCCAATTCGGGGGTCCCCACGCGGCTCTGTGCCCCCAGGAGGAGCTGCCGGCCCTGGTTTGGGGGTCCCCGTGCCGGGGGCCGCGCCTGGGGGGTCCCCGGGGCGGCCGAGTCGTCGTCGTCGTGTTGGACTCGGCCGACCTGGACAGCGCCGCCGCCGCCCTCGCCGCCAGCGCCGCCGCGCCCCCCGCCCTGGTGGGGTCTGGGGGGGTTTGGGGGGCTTTGGGGGGTTTTGGGGGGCTTTGGGGGGTTTTCAACTCTTTCTTGGGGGAGTTCTCAGGGGTTTTTGTGGAGGTTTGGCTGTTTCTCAGGGTTTTTTTTGGGGGGGCCATTAGGGGAGGTTGCAGGTTTTTTTCTTTTGGCAGGTTTTTGGGGGGTTTTGGGGGGTTTTCAGGTCTTTCTTGGGGGAGGTCTCAGGGGTTTTGTGGAGGTTTGGCTGTTTCTCTGGGTTTTTTTTTGGGAGGGCCATTTGGGGAGGTTTCAGGTGTTATTTTTTCGGCAGGTTTTGGGGGGGGTTTTCGGGAGTTTCCCTTGGGGGGTGTCTCGGTTTTTCGGGGGGTCCCTGACGCCCCGTGTGCCTCCTGCGTGTCCCCAGTTCCCGGTCGGGGGGTGCGTGGTGCTGGCGCAGGACGCGGTGGCGGCGGCGCTGGAGCGGCGGCTCCGGGCCCGGCTCGGGGGGCTGCGGCTCGGGGACCCCACGGACCCCACAACGGAGGTGGGGCCGCTGCCCCCCGGCACCTGCCTGCCCGAGGAGGTGGTGCAGGAGGCGCTGCAGGAGGGGGCTCAGGTGAGGGACGCGCAAAGGGGGACAGGGTGGGGTGGCTGTGGGGACATCAGGGTGGCACAGAAGGGTTGGGAGGGTGGGGAGGGTGTTTGGGGTCGAGGTTGAGACTTCCTGGACATCGGGGTCTTCTGGGATGAAATCCGGAGGTTCCTGGACTTGGGGGTGTCCTGGGATGAAATCCAGAGGTTCCTGGACATGGGGGTCTCCTGGGATGAAATGTTCCTGGACATGGGGGTTCCTGGGGTGGGTGTGGGTGCTCCTGGATGTTGGGGGGACCGGCTGTGGGTCAGCGTGGGGATGCCCTGGGTGGCACCCTGAGGGTCCCCGCCTTGTTGGGACCCCCGTTCTTTCCCGCCCAGGTTTTCCAGGTGCCGCTGCCGCCGGAGCGGGGGCATCGCTTCTACCCCCCCACACTGATCTCGGGGGTGGCCCCGACCTCGCGCTGCCTGCGGGACCCGGTGGGTGCCCCGGGGCGCCCTGGGGTGGGGGGGTGCCACTTTTGGGGCTGCTCTGAGCGCGTCCTGCCCCACAGACCCCTGGGCCGCTGCTGGTGCTGCTGTCCATGCGCAGCCCCACGGAGGCCGTGGCCGTGGCCTCGGCGCTGCCCCACACCGCCGCCGCCGCCGTCTGGGCCCAGGACATCACCGTGGCCTTGGACACGGTGGACAGGTGACCGCCAGCCCCCCGCCCTGAGCCCCGAGCCCCGGAGTGACCGCTGGGCGCTGGGTGCTGACCACCGGCCCCTCTCCAGGCTGCCCCAGGGGCTGGTGTGGCTCAACGCCCTGGACCTGCTGGACCCCAGCGGGGGCTGCGCCGGGGGGGCCGTGGACACTGACCTGGATGAGGTGGGGGCTGCCAAGGGGGGGCTCTGCTGGGAGTCCTGCGTGGTTTGGGAGGGGTCCAGGGGGGTCGGGGGTGTCCTGGGGAAGCTGGAGGGACGTGGAGGTCTCCTGGGGTGGGTTCTGAGTTTTTCAGGGGGGAGTGTGGTGGGTTTTGGGGTTCCTCGGGGAGGGGGGTGTCCTGTGCTGTTGCAGATGGGCTCTGCCCCCCCCCGCACTCCCTCCAGGCGCTGCGAGAATTCGGGTGCCCCCCCTGGGAACAGCCCCCCAAGGTGGATGAGCTGCTCAGGTACCCCCTGATGGGACAGGGACCCCTCCCCAGGATGGAGACTCCAAATTAGGGGGTCCCAGGACAAGAACTCCGAGACCGGGTTCCCAATGGAACACCCCCAGGACCCCCTTCTTCCCCCCCGGGGTGCTCCCAGCCCCATCCTGTCCCCCCAGAGGGTCCCGTGCACCCCTCAGGACCCCGATTCTCCCTCTCAAAGGGGTCCCGGCGCCCCTCCCACAGCGATGCCCTTTGATCCCCTCTCTCCCGTCCCTGTCGCAGCCCACTGGTGACCGTGGATGACCCCGGTGACCCCGAGCTGGCTCACGCCGTGGCCGCCGCCCGTGGGGCCGCCCCGGGGTGAGTGCGAGGGTGGGTGGGCGCCCCTCCAGGGGCGTCCCCCGACCCCCCCTGGGAGGAGGCGTCGTTCCCCAACGCCCTCGGTCCCGCAGGTGGGGGCGGCTGCCGGGAGCGGCGCGGGCCCGGGCGCTGCGGGGCGCGGCGGCGGCGCTGGCGGAGACCCCCGGGACCCCCGGGAACGGCGGCGGCGCGCACGGTGACCTGCGGGGGGCGCTGCTGCGCTGGGCGGCGCGCCTGGAGCGCGGGGGCGGGGCCATACAGGTGGGCGTGGCTAAGGGGCGGGCGGGACAATTAGGGGGCGTGGCCTCTGATAGGCGTGGCCAATCCCGCTGCAGGACGTGCCCGGGGGGCGGGCGCTGCTGGCCAGGCGCCCGCTCGGAGTGGTGGGCGTGGCCTGGGGCTGGCCACGCCCACTGGCGCCGCAGCTCCTCCTCCCGCCGCTCGCGCTCGGCAACGCCGTGGTGGTCGTGGCGCCGCCTGGCGGCGACGGGCCCGCACAGCAGCTACGGAAGGTGCGAAACGCGGGACCCCCCCCGCCCCCCCGGTGACCCCTGTGACCCCCCCCATGTCCCCCGTCCCTCCCGCGCGACCCCCGGGAGCCCGCATATATCCTCCCGGGACCTCCCATGTGCCCCCTGTGCCCCTTCATGCGCCCCCCGAAACCCTCCAGGACACCCCACGTCCCCTTCCTTCACCGCAGGACGCCTCCCCCGCTCGGTGACACTCCCCCCCTTCCCCTGTGTCCCACCGCTCGGTGACACTCCCCCCTTCCCCCGTGTCCCCAGGCTCTGGAGGCCGCCGGGCTTCCGGGGGGTGTCCTGACGGTGCTTCCCGGGAATTCCTGGGGCTCCGGATCTGGCCTGGCGCGACATCGCCCGGACGGGCTGTGGCTGTGCGGGGGGGACGCGGTGAGTGGAGGGGCACTGCGGGGCAGAGTGTGGGGACGCGGGGGGACAGTGGAGGGCACGCCGGGGAAGGAGGGTTGGCACTGGTGACGTTCTGGGCATCTCAAGCCGTGCCACGGCTGCTGTGGTGGGGATTTGGGGTGCGGGGGACGTCACCCCAGCTCTCCCCATCTGGCCCCTCTTATGTCCGTCCACCCAGGACTGCGACTGGGCCTCTGCCGTGAGCGTCCCCCGCGTTTGGGGGGTCCCGGCGGGACTCGTGGGGGCTCCGGGGCAGGACCCTCCCCCGGGCGCCGAGCGGGAGCTGGAGCTGCGCTGCACTCGCCCCCACTGCCTTTGGCTTCCGGGGGGCGCTCCCTGAGACGCCCCCCAGAGCCCCCCGGACCTGCGGGGATTTCAGACCTCACACTGTGCCCCCAGCCCCGCGACCCCCACCCCAATAAACCGCTCCGAGCCGCAGCCGCTGTCACGTTTCTGTTTTGCGGGGGACCGGGTTGGTCTCAGGCTGGAGTGGGGAGAGGGGGGGGGATGTTTTGGGGGTGCCCCGCCCCGCACGTGCCCGGACGCCCCGGCCCCCCTCCCACGCTGGGGCTGCCGCGCCCAAAGCTCTGCGGGGCAGGGCGGGGGGTCCCGGGCGCCGGAGCTCCCGTGGGATCAGAGGGAGAGTCCCCGGGGTGAGGAAGGGGCGGCCCGGGGTCCGCGGCGTGGGAGGGGGAGGCTCGGGACGTCCCGCTGCCCTCTCGGGTTTCCTGGGCCCCCTTCCCGGCTCGGTCCCACTTTCACTTTCGGCGGCGGCTCCGCCGCGGCCCGAGGGGTCCCGGGGGAGGCTCCGGGAGCGCTCGCGGGTCCCGGTGCGCCGTCCCCGGCTCCGCACCGCGATGGACTTGCCCCCCCTCCGCTCTGCTCTGGTAAGTGGGGACCCCCTCCCCCCGCCCCGCAATGTGACCTGCGCCCCTCTGGGACCCCCGCGAGAGCCCCTTGGGACGTCCAGAGCCCCCCCCGGTGACCCCCAGGTGCCGCTCCTGCTCCTCCTGGCCGTGCCCACCCCCAGCATCTGCTGCTCCTTCGGCTTTAACCCCATCAGCAGCACCTTCAGCACCCACCTGAACAACCTGGTGAGACAGACCCCCGTCCCCAGGACACCCTCCCGCGCACCCCAGTACGCCCCCCGACCTCCGGGATCCTCACGGGACCTCCCGGATCCCCCTGAGACCCAAAAGATTCCCCTGCGCCTCCCTCCCCCTTCCCCCGAACTCCCTCATTCCCCAGGGAAGGCCCCGCCCTGGGTCCCGAAAACACCCTGACCGCACCCCTTCACCCCCAAAGGGTCGTTGGGGACGCCCTGAGCGCCCCCCTCAGCCCTCTGGGCTGCTTTTGGGGACCCCCTGACCCCTCCCACAGACCCCCTGGCTGCTCCTCGACTACCCTGTGGCGATGCCCAGCAACCTGGAGCCGGTGAGCGAGAATGCCCCGAATCCCATGTGTGCTCCCCCAAATCCCTCTCTGTTCCTGCACCCCCGGACACCTCTGACCCCTGACCCCCGTCCCTCCAAACCCTGAACTGCCCTGGCCTCCCCAGGACAGCGTCTGCTCCGATCTCTGGGGGCTTCACTTTGGGGCACTGGCGCTGCAGCGAATGTTGGGGGTGGCGGGGAAGGATTTGGCCCCCCTGCTCAGGAACCTCCTTGCCCAGCTCCACTTCGTGGCCGAGTGTCACATCCAGGTGGGTGGGGGTCCCCGGGGGGCTCCGGGGGTCCTGGAAGGAAGGAGGGGGGGTTGGGAGGCTCAGTGTGCGCCGTTACGGGGCGGTCCTGGGGTGGCCAAGGTGAGTCTGGGGGCCTGAGGGGCTCTGGGGACCCCACAGGGGTCCGGGGGTCCCCTGAGGTGTCCAGGGTAACTCCGGGAGCCTTGGGGGGGTGCAGGAGCTCTGGGGCATTCCTGGGATTTCCCAGGGTGGTTCAGAAGGGGTCTGGGTCCCCCGGGGGGGCTCCTACAACATCTCCCCAGGACCCCCAGCGCTGTGTCCGGCTGGAGATGGTGAACGTGTCGCAGCTACTGGAGACGCTCGTGCAGCACCTGGGGGGGCTGCAAGGGAGACCCCTCCACTTCCCCGGCTGTGCCCGCTTGCGCTGCCACCCAGGTACCCCCCGGGACCCCCGAGAGACCCCCGTAACCCCCCTGGGGCAGCTGCTGACCCCTGTCTCCCCCCAGGCCCGGCGCTGACCAGCCCAGCAGTGCGGCACGAGGGGCTCTTGGGGGCCAAGCAGGGACCCCCCAGCCCTGCTGGACATGGGCTGGTGCTGCTGGGGGGAGTTGGGGTGGCCTTGGGCTTGGTGGCGGTGGGGTGGGTACTGTGGAGGAGACCCTGTGCCCAGGTGGGGACACCGGGGGCACTGAGGGGCACTGGGGACACCGGGGAGGATGGCGTTCCTGGGGACGCGGCGGGTGGTGAGGGCACGAGGGGCACTGGTGGTGGTGTGTGCACTGGGGACACTGTGGATGCTGGCTGTCGTGGGGACCTTGGGAGCACTGGGGGCTGTTGTGGGGACACTGGGAGCACTGGGGGCTGTCTTGGGGTCACTGGGAGGAGGACTGACAACACTGGGAGCACGAGGGAGCGCTGGGAGGTCATTCCCCTCAGCCCCCCCCAGCCCTCACAGGGACCCCCGACATGGGAGCAGGACGGGACCTGAGTGGCCGAGTGGTACTTGGGGACAGACACAGGTACTGGGAGGGCTCCTGGATACTGGTACCACTGGGAATATCCTGAGGGGGGCCAGGAGAGGCCCCTGGATCAGCAGGTCCTCACCCTCTGCCCCTGCCCAGGCTGGCCTGAGCCACTGGTGAGAGATGGGGACCCCCCAGTTCCCTGCTGGAAGCCCTCGGGAGCTACACTGGGATCTCCCAGAGCGACGGAGAGACGAGGGGGCCCAGCCTGGCCCCGTGCAGTGCCCATAAAGCTGATGTTGACACCCTGACTCTGACCCTGCTCTGGGCGGACTGGACGAGTGTTTGGGGCAACTGGTCAAGAAGTGGGGTGGACACAGCAGTGTGCAACTGGCCTTTACTGGGGGTCTCACAGGGGTGGGGGGCTCCGGTAGTGCAGCTGGAGCTGGGGCCACTGGCAGGGCCAGAGGTAGAGCAGGGCCAGCAGTGCCAGCAGCGCCAGAGCCCACGGTGACAGCACTGTCCACGGTGACAATGGTGCCTGTGGGGCCACTGCCTTGGTCACCTCCTCACTGCTCCACAGCAGGGCTCCTCCTCCTGACAGCGCCGTCCCTCTGTCCTCCTCCTCCTCCTCCTCCTCGTTGTCCGCTGTCTCCTGGGCAGAGCCTCTGGGTCAGTGGCTGAGGGGACCCTGCAGGGTCCCCCCTGACCCCACTCTCACCCGGCTGACCGCCGCCGTGGCCTGGATGTCCGTCTGGCTGCCCGGGCACCACGGGCGCCTGTGGAAGGCAGAGGAGGGTGAGGATGCTGAGGTGAGGACTCCGGAGCATCCTGAGGATGTCCCCTGCCCACGTGTCCCCCACGTACATGGCCCAGGCGTCCCGCATCTGGCCCATCTGCTGCCGCAGCTGCGTCATCTCCAGACGCAATTCCTGGGGGGGAGAAGGGATTGTCACCCTCGGCCCTTCATAGAGTGTGGCCACCGTGGGGCTTTGCTGTGGCCGCTGTCTGGGCTCACACCGAGGCCGGACGTGCTGTACCTGCACCATCCGCTTGTACTCCTCCAGTGCTGTTGTTAGCTCCTGTGCCCGCTGCCCTGCCTGTGGGACAGGGCCTGGACATGAGGGGCCGTGGGAGAGGGCTGGGGGTGGCCCTGCTGACAGCTGAGGTGGTGCCAGTGTCACCGGGCAGCGCTCACCTGGGCAAGGGCTGCATCCCGGGCAGACAGCAGGGCAGTGCAACGGCAGAGCTGGTCCTGGGCAGAGGGATGTGGATGTCACTGGCTAACACAGCCCCCAGCACTGCCCACCACCGCCACTGTGCCACCGCTCACCTCCAGGCTGGCCGTCCGAGCCGCCTGCGCCTGGATCTGCTCCCGCAGTCCCTGGCCCTCGGCGAGGAGCCGCTGGTTCTGCCAGGGGTGAGAAGGGCTGGGGTTCCCTGTGGTACTGCCCTGCTGGGGCAGCCCCCAGTGCCAGGCTGACCTCCTCCTGTAGGCACTCGGCCTGCGAGCACAGACTGCGCTGCTCCTTCTCCTGGGGAGGGCATGGCCGTGAGGGGACACGTGTGGCACCACAGGACACTACGTGGCACCTCAGCTTAGCCTCTCACCGCGTGCCGTGCCTGCCTCCGGAGCTCGGTGTTCTCCTCCTCAAGCTGCTTCACCACGGCCTTCACGTCGTCCAGCTCATCGACAGCCGCCCTGGCATGCTCCAGTGCCTGCCGGCTGCTGCCAGGACCAAACAAACGGCGCTTCAGCGTTCCCTGGATGCTGATCCAGATCCCATGCCCGGGAGCCCCTCGGGAGCACCTTCGCAGCTGCGTCTGGAGCTCTGCAATCTCCTCGGCCAGGCGGGCGTTGAGCTCCTCGGCCAGCTCCACATCCCGCTGCAGTTTGGCGTTCTGGGCTGCCAGTTGCCGGGCACGGCTCCGCAGCCCCGCGGCCTCAGCGCTGCTGGGGAGTCCCACCGGTCCTGGGGTGCTCCAGGGAGCACAGCCAGGGATGGTGGGGTGTCCCCACAGGAGACACTTACGGGGTGGTGACGTCCATGTTGTCACCCTGGAGCTGGGCAGCTGCTGGGGTCGTGTGTCCGTCATCCTCTGCGGGATGAGACACAGCAGGCTGCGTTGGCATCCCCATCGGGGCCACCCCGACTCCCTTTTCCTGTGCCAACGCCCACCTGCTGGCCCTGGACCAGTGTCACCAGTTGCCACGTCCTGTTCCTCGGCCCTGTATGGATGGAGCCGTGGGTCAGCATCCCTGAGGGGTCCAGCTCTGGAGCCCTGGGTCAGCATCCCTGAGGGGTCCAGCTCTGGAGCCGTGGGTCAGCATCCCTGAGGGGTCCAGCTCTGGAGCCGTGGGTCAGCATCCCTGAGGGGTCCAGCTCTGGAGCCGTGGGTCAGCATCCCTGAGGGGTCCAGCTCTGGTGGTGCTGCCCCTGTCTCTCGGCACTGACCCATCCTGCCGGCACGCCGCGATCCAGGCGCCCATGGCCGTGCGGAACCGGGCCCAGTCCAGCGCCGTGCCCGCGGCCGCAGGGTCCAGCGCCCGCCGCAGCGCCTGCAGCCGCCCATCGTGCCCGCTGTGCCCGGTCATCGCTGCCACGTACTCCACCACCTGCTGCGGCCGCACCATCCCTGCGGCACACGGAGCCCTCAGGGAGCCCTCGGGGAGCCCTCGGGGACCGCGGTGCCCATCTCGGCTGCGGCCACCAGGGCCCCAGGGGCTTTGGCTACCTGTCCGCTCGGGGTCGCAGGCAGCGAAGGTGCAGTCCAGGGCGAACTCGTCCGAGCAGCCGCTCTCGGCAGGGGCTGAGGGGGGACATGGGGTTATGGAGGGGCCCAGCGCCTCACCCCCTGCCCTGCTCCCTCATGGCCCCCGCACCTGGCAGCGGGATGACGGCGCCCGGGGCGCAGGGAACTCCTGCAGCCATGGTGTTCGGGGGCGTTCCGGGCACGGCCGCGGTTTCTGGGGGTTTCTGGGGGTTTCTTTCTGGGGGGGAGTCCCCGGAGCGTCGCGGGGCTGAGGGGGCGGCGGGAATCGCCTCAGGGCGGAGGGAGGGGCGGGGCCTCGCGCGCGCCGTTCCCGCCCAGAGGAAAGGGGGCGTGGCTCCGCCGCCCCACGCGGGACGCGCGTTCCCGCTTCGCTCCCGGTGGCGTCGCCGTTCCGCTGCTTCCCAACGGGCTTTTATTGAAGGACAAACACCTCCGCGCTTCCCCCCACACCACCCCGGCCCCCTCAGAGCCCCCGCAGCAGCTTCTCGTAGTGGGAGTCCAGGTTCCGGAGCAGGAACATCGACAGCATGAGCAGGGCCAGCTGGGAGCAGAGAGCAGGATCAGCCCTCCCGGACCCCTCGGATCCCTGACCCCCCTCCCGGCCACCCACAACCCCCACGGACCCTTCTGATCCCCCTGAATCCCCACCAAGGCCCTGGCTCCCCACGGGCCATCCCCTGAACCCTCCTTGCCCCGCTCCCAGCTGCTGCCCAGCGCACCCAAGCTATGGTCCTACAGCCATCCGACCACCCCTGGGCCCCCCCAGCTCAGCCCCCGGCCCCAGGGTATTCCCCCTACCTCCCCCAGGGCGATGCCTATGCAAACCCCCACGATGGTAACCAGGTTTCCGGCCAGCCAGCTCTGGACTCCCTCCTTGCAGCCCTAGGGTGACAACTGGGGGTCACTTGGAGCCCCCTCCGCAGCTCCAGGACCCCCCGATTCCCCCGTGCCTCACCCTGGGGAAGATGTCCTGGGGGGCAGCCGTGGGGCAGCGGCCATGGGGGAGCATCCATGGGGTCTTGTGGGTGCTGTTGGGTGCCCTGAGGCAGGAGCAGGCGATGGCCCTGTCCCTGTCCATGTCCCTGGTGGGGTCATCGTGGTGGTCCCAGTCCTGGGGTCCTTTCCAGCCACAGCAGCTGAGCTGGGGGGACAGGGGCTCAGTGTGGTGGCCATGGGATGGCTCTGGGGTCTTTTTGGGGGGGGTCTCACCTGCTGCTGGACAGCGTCCCAGCTCTCGTGGGGGTCCCCAGGTGGTCCCTGGGCTGGGTACCCCCAGATCAGCTCCTCGGCATAGGTGGCCACTTTTGTAGCCAGCTGGGGAGAGGGATCGGCACAGCATTGCCCCACGACCCCAGGGTCCCCCCCAACCCCGGGGTCCCCCCAGCCCCCGGTTCTCCCCGGCACTCACGGCACTGCGCTGCGTGTAGACGATGATAGCCACCGTGATCTGGGCAGCGAAAAGCAGCAGCAGGAGCCCAAAATACTTTCGGGATAAACAGGGAAGGTGGGGGTCAGCCAGACCTTCCCCCCCAGGCCCTCCCCAGCGCCAGGAGAGCTCAGAGGGGTCCCCCACTCCCCGCTGCTGCTCCCCAGATGCAGGATGTGGTGGCACCACGTGGCCCCGCGGTTGCCCCAGGAAGTTGCAGCACAGCTACCCCAGCCCCCTCCCAGTTCCGTGACCCCTCCCGACCCCCCCAGACCCCCAGCTCACCAGCCCCAGCATGACCTTGACCTCCTTGAGGGCTCCCAGGCACCCCAAGAATCCCAGGAGCATGGTGACGATGCCGACCCCAGAGAAGCCATAAGACCAGACCCTCAGGCTGACCAGCGGTGACCCTGGGGGACACGGTGGGGGGGTCAGGGAGCCTCCCACCCGGGGTGCCACACATCTTGGGGTACCCCACGCTGTGGGGGTCCCTTACCCAGTACGGCGGCGAAGCTCTGCCGGTCGAAGAGGACCCAAAAGCTGAAGGCGAGGAGGAGGATGCCCAGGAACTGGGGGGGCCGGGGGGAGCCCAGGTCAGGAAACGGGGGACGCCCAGTGCCCAAATACACTGGGAAATCGTTGCCCCCACCCACCCGGGTCCCCTCAGCCCCAGGTTCCCCCATCTCCCCGTGTCCCCCAAGTTCCCCCAGTGTCCCGCATCTCCCCTCTGCCCTCCCAGGCTCCACTTCCCCGCTGTCCCCCCTGCCCCCCAAGTTCCCCCCAGCCTCACTCACGAAGAAGAAGAGGTTGAGGAGGAAGAGGAAGCACTTGGTGCAGCCGAGGCAGCTTTTGGGGCTCATGTCTGCACGGGGGTCACAAACGCACGGACCCAGAGCCCACCCCGAGCCCCAACCGCCCCCCACGCCCCCGGTACCCCCCGATCCTCCCGCCCCGTCCGCCACCGGCGCCGCCGCCTCGGGCCCCGCAGGAGGGGCCGGAAGCGCCGCGGGGGCGTCGCCCCGGGGCTCCCCCGGACACCGGGGGCCGTGACCGGCGGTGGGACCCCCGGGAGTGGGGGGGGTGACCCGCGGGAAGGGCGGGAAAGGGGGGGGGTCCCGGGGGGCTGCGGGGTCGAGAGCACGGGGGGCGTGGCCGAGAGCACGAGGGGCGTGACCGAGAGCACGGGGGCGTGGCCGAGAGCACGGGGGGCGTGGAGATGGGCGTGGTTTCCCCTCCGCCCCTCCCGCGCGCGCTCCACCGCCCCGGTCACGTGACGGGAGCGGCCCGCCCCGCCGCCGGTGTCACGTGACGCCGCCGGTGACCACGTGTTCGGGGCGCGATGGCGGCGGCGGCGGCTTCGGCCCAGCGGGGCGGCGGCGGCGGCGGCGGTGGCGGCGATCCCGGAGCCGATCCCGGAGCCGGGGCCGCCGGCGGCGAGCCCGCCCCGCCCCCGGGGGGCGGCGGTGAGTGGGGGGATTGGCGGGAGCCGCGGAGGGGCGCGGCCGGTACGGGCCGGGGGAGGCGGCGGCGGTCGGTGGCCGCTGCTCCCCGGTAAGCGGCCCGCTGTCCGCAGGGGCCTCCTCGGACCAGATCATGCAGACGGGGGCGATCTTGCTGCGGGCGTGAGTAGAGGCGGGAGCGGCGGGAGAACGGGCGGGGCTGGCGGGGGGACAAGGGACGACTGACGGGGCACGGAGTGCGGGGGACCTTGGGACTGGGAGGGGACTGGGGGGACACGGGGTGCGGGACAGCGATGGGGGACTTGGGGGACAAGGGGGGACACGGTGCGGGGGGCACTGAGGGTGCTGGGGGAAGGTGGGGGGACTTGGGGGACACGAGGTCCAGCGGCACTCGGGACTGCGGGACGGACGTGGGGTGCGGAGGGGACTGGAGAGGGCACGAGAGTGTGCGTGGGGACAGGGGACTTGGGGTGAACTGGGGAGATTTGGGGGGATCAGGGGACTTGGGGGTGCAGGGGGACGAGGGGGCGCTTTGGAGGGACCTGGGGGACCCGGGGTGCAGGGGGTGAAGGGGGAATCAGGGGACACGGGGGACTTGAGGGGATCCCAGGGGAACACGATACAGGGGTGTCCACAGGGTGCAGGGGGAAGGTGGGGACACTTGGGGGACACGGGATCCAGGGGCACTCGGGACTGCGGGACGGACGTGGGGTGCGGAGGGGACTGGGGGGGGACACGAGGGTGTGCGTGGGGACAGGGGACTTGGGGTGAACTGGGGAGATTTGAGGGATCAGGGGACTTGGGGGTGCAGGGGGGCGCTTGGGAGGGACCTGTGGGACACGGGGTGCAGGGGCGACTTGTGGGGGGACACAGGGTGCAAAAGGGAGCTCGGGGGTGAAGGGGGAATCAGGGAGCACGGGGGACTTGAGGGGATCCCAGGGGGACACGGTACAGGGGTGTCCATAGGGTGCAGGTGGGACATCGGGGGGGCTTTGGAGGGTCCTGGAATTTGGGGGCCAGAGGGGACACGGGGGGATCTGGGCTCCGGGCGTGACGCCGGAGGGAAGGACTCGGGCTCCAGGTGGGCCGTGGGGATGGGGTCACACAGAGCCGGGGCAGGACACGGCGGGTACCCGGCATGCTGGGGGTCCCAGGTTCGTGCGGGACCGCGTGGAGCGCTGCGGGGACCCCCAGGCCGTGGCCCTGAGCGTGGCCGAGCTGGGCGAGCCCCAGCCCAGCAGCCCCGACACCAAACGCCTCAGCGAGTGCCTGCGGCGCATTGGCGATGAGCTCGACAGCAACATGGAGCTGCAGAGGTGGGCAGCTGCCGCTTTTCGGGGGTGTCTGTGGTGTCCCCAAGCCCGCCCTGACCGTCCCCACCGTCCCCTGCCCCAGGATGATTGAGCAGGTGGGGTGTGACGCCCCCAAAAAGCTGTTTTTCCGCGTGGCCAAGGAGATGTTCGCCGATGGCACCTTCAACTGGGGCCGTGTGGTTGCCCTGTTCTACTTTGCCTGCAAACTGGTGCTGAAGGTGGGTGTGGAGCCCCCCCGAAGGCCATCCCCGGTCCCTCCTAACCCCCTCTGACCCCTCCCTGCTCCGGGCAGGCTCTCTGCACCAAGGTCCCGGAGCTGGTCCAGACCATCCTGCGCTGGACCATGGAGTATCTCCAGGAGCACGTGCTGGCCTGGATCCAGGCCCAGGGCGGATGGGTGAGACCCCAAATCCCCCTCAGGGGGCCATGCCCGTGACCCTTCCCTAACAGCCCCTTATACCCCAAACTCCCCATTCCTCAGGGGACCATGCCCCTCTTTCGGAATTTCCCCTCTGCAACATCCCCTTTTACCCCAAATTTTACCCCAAATCTTCCCCTCCGTGCCTGGTTTCCCAACTGCCCTGAGCCTGGTTGTTCTGGGGGGAGGTTTGGGAACCCCCAGCACAGCACAGGGTGACCTTCCCCCTCCCTTGTCCCTTCCTCGCAGGAAGGGCTATTGTCCCACTTCGGGACCCCCACCTGGCAGACCATCACCATCTTCGCTGCTGGTGTCCTCACGGCCTCGCTGACCATCTGGAAGATGTCATAGACTCTCGGGGGGCCACATTTTGTCCCCCACTACCCCCGGAACCCCTCCCCAGACTAGCCCTGCCGGCAGGGATGGTGCTGACCCCCAGCACCTTCCAGGGCTGGGGGGGTTTTTAACCAACAGGACTCGCTCACCTGGATTTTGGGGTGGAGGTCGAGCTGGGGGGGACCCTCCCCCAGCCCCCCCCCTCCCCCAGCCCTTTCCACAAGGGTCCAGAGGCCACAGCTGGGATTTGGGGGGGGAGTTGGGGGTGAATGGGGTGGGAGCACCCCACCTTCCCCTGCCGTGCCCCCCGGTCCTGGTGCTGGGCCTCCCTGGCCTCGGTTCAACCCCAGGACTTGTGGTGCTTTGAGTGGGGGGGAGTGGGGGGGTATCTTGCGGTTCCACCCCCCGATATGGGGGTGAGTGGGGTGGTGGGGGTGTCTCTGTGACCCCCCCTAGAATGAGGTGGGGGGGTGGGGGGGAGGGTTACAGCTATGGCTGTAGGGTGAGTATTTATTGGGGGTCCACACCCCCCAGAAAGGGCCCCCCCAGGTGCAATACCCCCCTCCCGGGGCGGAGGCTCTCAGGGTGGGGGGGCCACACCCCCCGTTTACACCCCCTCAACCCCCCCTGTTTTGGAAGTCCCTCGTGTCCCCGAGGCGGGGGGGGGGGGGGGGGGGCAAAGCGACCCCTTCCCCCAGCCCCCACGGTGCTCTCGGGGGTGGCGTCACGGGGAACCACTCCTCCCAAAAAAATGGGTGGGCCCTGCCTTGCTTCTCTCCATAGTGTTTTTTTTTCTCTTTTTTTGTACCTTGTTTTTTGTATCTCGGGAATTTACATGGAAATAAAAGGCAAACGCGATGCTTCGTGGGCGTGTCCCCATCCCGCCCCCAAAAAACTCGGGGAGCCCTCGGGCTGGGGAAGGGGGGGGACAGGACTTGGGGGAAGTCGAGGCAGCGCTGCTTTCACTTTCTCTTTTGCCACGTGGCTTTGGGGGGGGGGCGGCTGCGGGGCTGTTTTGAGGGGGCTCAGGGCACCCCCACTGTTGTTCAACAACATCTCGGGGACTGGGGGGCCCTGGTTGATGGGGAAAAATGGGGAGGGGGTCCTTCACCCCTTCCTCCCATCCCCGCAGAGCCAGGGGAATGTTTGAGGTCCGTGTGTGTGTGCGGGGGAGGGGGGTCCCGATCCCGGGGTTCACTGAGCAGCCGCTCAGGAGGGTCTTGGGGTTGGGGTCCCACATCTGGACCCTTCTCCACGGGGCCGTGTCCTTCCTGCAGCGCAACCTCTGGACCCAGCGCCAGAGGGACATTGGGGTGGCTTCGGGGGGCGCGGGGGTGGCTTTGGGGGTGGCTTTGGGGGTGCTCCCCCTTCCCCCCCGAGGTTCCTCTCAGCCAGCCGAGCCGGGCGCCCCTGGAGCTGCGGGGACCCCGAGAGATGAGGGATGGGAAGGGAAGCTCCGGGGACACCCAGTTCCAACCAGTCTCCCCCAGTTGCGGAGCGGCGGAAATGCGGATTCAGCTCTTTCCCCGCGGCCAAGTTCCTCTTTTGTTGTCCCGGCGCCGAGTCAGCTCCTTCCGCACCCTACAACCTCTTAAACTCCGATTAACGGGCAATCGCGCCTCGGGACCTGGCAGGACACCCAAAAAACACCCCCCAAGCTCCCTCCAGCCCCCCAACCCTGCAGTGAACTGGGGCTCTCCCCCAGCCCCCCCCGGGACACCGCTCATGGGGGGGACACAAGCGTGGGGTGGAACCCCCCCAGCCCCAAAATCCTGCCCAGTCATGCTGACTGCGGGACCGTGTGACAAACACGGCCAAGGGCCAAGGCCACCGCGCCCCTTCCGGAGGGGCGGGCGGGGTGCCCGGCGGGGCAGGGCGATAAAACCCCGCGGCGGACGTTGAGCGGCCACAGCCGCGTTCTCGCTTCAACAGTGCTTGAACGGAACCGGCTGCTCGCGGCCCTTCGTCCATCTCGGCCGTCCGCCCGTCCGTCCCGCCGCTCCCGAACCCGAACCCGAACCCGAACCGCGCCGTCCGTCCCGCCATGGACTCCCAGATCCGCCAGAACTACCACCGCGACTGCGAAGCCGCCATCAACCGCATGGCCAACATGGAGCTCTACGCTTCCTACGTCTACCTCTCCATGGTGGGGGGCTCGGGGTTGGGGGATCCCCCTCCCTTCTCCCTTCCTTTGCCCCAAAACCCAATTCCATCCCGCCGCGCTGCTGGAGGGGAGGCTGCGCCGCTTGGGAGGGCGGAATCAGAGGAATTTGGGGGGGGTGGGGGGGGGTCCTGGGGGGCTCCTCCTGACCTTCCCCCCCCCCCTCCCCTCCCGCAGGGGTTTTACTTCGACAGGGACGACGTGGCCCTGCCGCGGGTGTCGCAGTTTTTCCTGCAGCAGTCGCGGGAGGAGCGGGAGCACGCCGAGGGGCTCCTGCGCTTCCAGACGCGCCGCGGCGGCCGCATCCTCCTGCAGGACATCAAGGTGTGCGCTGGTGGGAGGGCGGCTGTGGCTGTGGGCCGGTTGGCCGCGGGCTGCCGTGACGGTTCGTGCCCCGCAGAAGCCGGAGCGGGACGCCTGGGGCTCGGCGCTGGAGGCGGTGGAAGCGGCGCTGCAGCTGGAGAAGTCGGTGAACCAGGCGCTGCTGGACCTGCACGCCTTGGCTTCCGAGAAGGGGGACCCCCACGTGAGTGGTGCCGTGGCTTTCACCCCACTCGCCCCCAGCTCCAAATGCTCCCAATTCCTCCCATTTCCCATGCCCGTGCCTTGGGATCGCCCCGCGGCTCCCTCTCCCACGGGCGTCCTTGCAATCTCCTGCTGCTCCTGAGGGTCCCTCGCCTCTCACAGACCCTCGGCCCTGCCTGATATTGCTTTGTCCCACAGCTTTGTGACTTCCTGGAGTCCAACTACCTGGACGAGCAAGTGAAGGCCATCAAGGAGCTGGGGGACCATGCCACTAACCTGCGGCGCCTCGCTGGTGGGGCCACTGGGCCTGGGGGGGCCTCGGCTGGCCTCGGTGAATACCTGTTCGACCGTCTGAGCTTGGAGGAGCGCAGCTGAAACTCCCCCCACCTTTGCCTCCACAGACAGCCCCCAGCACCGTCTTCCTCTGCCCCCAGACCCTTGTAACCCCCCTGCCCCATCCAAGGGGGCCCTGCCTGCTGGGCCCTCCCAGCATGATTCCAATAAAGGGTCTGTCTTTGCCTGCAGTTGTCTCCTCTGTTATTTGCTCCCCCCGCACCGGGGAGGGGACACCGGCCTGTCATGGGATGGGGGAGGTGGCACGGCCCCTTCACTGATGGGCAACACCTAACAAGTTTATAGGAATATCAGGTGTTGCTGAGCACGTTCTGACCCTGTAGTAAGGTCTGAAGAAAACTAGAAGGGGCTCTTCAACACAGGAAGGAGAGCCTTCAACTTCAGCATCTTGGGACAAGTTTACAGAGTAGATCTGTCCATCCTAGGCCAGCCAAAGCTATAGTTCCTTGCAGCTTTTGTCAGCGAGAAATCCTGCACCGTTTTCAAATTAAGGAGGCAGAAGGTGACTCCTGAACATGAACGCCGGCCCATTTCCCTGGGAAAGAAAACTCGCCAGCCCAGGTTCCTGATGTCAGTTTGCAGGGTGCGCTTGGGACTGTCAGGGCAGCACAAGTTTGAGTGGGGGCAGGTTGGGTCTGGGACACAGCCTGCGCCATTCAAATTTTAGGAGGCAACTGCCCATTCAGGGCCACAGGCGCCTGAAATTGAACATCAGCCCTTTTCCCTTACACAGAACTCACCACCCCAGGTTCCTGATGCCGGTTTGCAGGAGGTGCTTGTCACTGCCAGGGCAGCCCGAATTCTTTGTGGGGGCAGTTTTTCTCCATGTGAAATCCTGCTCCATTCAGAAATAGAAGATGCAAAATGTCCTTCTGGGCCACTGATCCCTGGACCCATACGCTTGTTATTGAAGGATAAGTCCCAGACAGGAGCTGCCCCCACCTCATACTTGTTTGTGCTCAGGGTCCTGTGGCCCTGAGCGGGCAGCTGACTGCAAAAAATCCGAACATCGAAGGATAAGTCCCAGACAGGAGCTGCCCCCACCTCATACTTGTGCTGCCCTGACAGTCCCAGGGGAGCCCTAGAAACTGACATCAGGAACCTGGACTGCTGAGTTTTCTTTCCCAGGGAAAAGAGCCGATGTTTGTGCTCAGGGTCCTGTGGCCCTGAGCAGGCAGCTGACTGCAAAAATGCGAACATCGGATCTGTACAGGGGGGTTCCTGACCCCTGCCAGGGTTCCAGGGCGGCCAGAGCCCTACAAAGCCCTGGATTCCCAGACGGTGTCAGAAAGGGACCTGGGGCTGAGGGTGGCACAGATGGTGGGTGCAGCTGATAGGCAGAAGGGGTGTGCAGGAGTAAAAAGGGGGGCACAGAGACACTGAGAGGCTGCGGTGAAGGAATTGAGGGTGACACAAGGAGGCTGAGAGGCAGAAGGGTCTGTAGGAGTAAAAAGGGGGACACAGAGACACTGAGAGGCTGCAATGGGGGAATGGAGGGTGACACATGGAGGCTGAGAGGCAGAAGGGTCTGTAGGAGTAAAAAGGGGGACACAGGGACACTGAGAGGCTGCGGTGCGGGAATGGAGGGTGACACAAGGAGGCTGAGGGGCAGAAGGGTCTGTAGGAGTAAAAAGGGGGGCACAGGGACACTGAGAGGCTGCAATGGGGAGCTGGAGGGTGACACAAGGAGGCTGAGAGGCAGAAGGGTCTGTAGGAGTAAAAAGGGGGACACAGAGACACTGAGAGGCTGCAATGGGGGAATGGAGGGTGACACATGGAGGCTGAGAGGCAGAAGGGTCTGTAGGAGTAAAAAGGGAGGCACAGAGATGCTGAGAGGCTGCGGTGGGGGAATGGAGGGTGACACAAGGAGGCTGAGGGGCAGAAGGGGTCTGTAGGAGTAAAAAGGGGGGCACAGGGACACTGAGAGGCTGAGGTGGGGGAATGGAGGGTGACACAAGGAGGCTGAGGGGCAGAAGGGGTCTGTAGGAGTAAAAAGGGGGGCACAGGGACACTGAGAGGCTGCAATGGGGAGCTGGAGGGTGACACATGGAGGCAGAGAGGCAAGGGGTGCCTTGAGGGACAAAGTGGAGGGTGCCTGAGGGTGACAGGTGAACAAGCCCTAAGCTCACCCCAAACAGCACCCCAAGAACACCAGTTTTCCCCAGCAGCAGCTGCAGGCAGTGACCCTAATGCTGGGACAGCCACAGAACCCTCCCAGCAGCTGCAGGCAGTTACTTTAATTAAAAGGCATGGATGGTGTCTGGGACTGAACACTTTTTAAAGTATTTTTTAAAGTGTTTTTAAAGGGTGTTTGAGGGGTTTTCTCACAGAAGCTCTTGAGGAACTTTCTGGGAGGTTTTAGGCTACTTCTAGGGTATTTTCAGGGTTTTTAAAAGATTTATTTAAGGTGCTTCAAGGGCTTTCTTAGTACTAATTAGAATTTCTATGGGATTTTTTCTGGGGTGTTCTTGGGGCTGTTTTAAGACTATTTAACAATTTTTAGGGCTTTTTTAGGACTATTGGGGGTATGTGGAGGACTCTTAGGACCAGAGTATTTTTAGGTTTTTTTGAGGGAAGTTTTATGGTTTTTAGGGTCTTATCAGTGTGTTTTAAGGATTTTGGGGCTATTTTTAGAGCTCTTTTAGGAATGTTTAGGGATTTTTAAAGGTTCTTTGGGGATTTTTAGGGGTGGTTTAGGGTTTTTTTAAAGTAGGGTAATTTTATTGTATTTTAAGGGTATTCTGAGCCTATTTTTATGATTTTGTGGGGGTTTAGGACATAGTGAGGATGAGGGTGTTTTTAGGGCATTTTAATGGTTTTTTTTAGGGTCTTTTCATGGCATAGAGGCTGAGGGGCAGCTTGAGGGGCACTGTGGGGGCTTGAGGGTGACAGAGGCTGGGAGCTGAGGGAGGAACAGGGGGAGAGGACAGTGGGTGACACAGGGAGATGCTGAGGGGGACAGGGGCAGCTGGAGGGTGACACAGAGAAGCAGCTGTCATTTCCCTGAAGAGTTTTTTTCTGTATCCAGCCCATTATTCCCCTTGAACTCAAATCAGAGGAGCCAAACAGCCACAGCTGCTCTGAGTCAGCCCAATCAGGGGTATATTAACCCCAGCCTTTGCCAAGAGGCTTCATTTGCTCTCTGGGATCCACTGGGGTAAGTGCTCTCCTCTCATTTTTGTGAAGAGGCTCTTTCACCTTATCTCTGTTTGTTCTCTGCAGGTGCTTTTGGGCTTCTAATGCAACAGAGGCTTTGAAGATACTGTGAGGAAAACAACGCTGAACACAGGTAGTATTTAATTTCATGATTTGGGGTTGTGCATTCAGGGGTGGTGAAGTGCTTTTGTAATCTCTAATTTTTTGGGTTTTTTTTAGGAGGAGTGCAACTTCCTGTAATTCCAGGTTGTGTCGAGTACAGCATTTTTTCAGCAGAGTGATCATGTTCCAAAAGGGATCTGCCCTGTGTCAAAGATGATGTCTGAGATTGAGGCTTCAGGTGAGTTGAGGATTGGGACTAGGAGTGGGAGAGTGAGCAGGGTACCCAGTTAAGAGTTATCATGGTGGGGTTTTGCAGGCAGTAGGGTGAGAAATGGTGTCTATTTGCAAGGCTTTTCACAAGCATAGCAGAGGCATCCATGTATCATACAGCACACAAGCTCATCCACTGAACTCACAGAAATGCCATGTAACTTTGCCTCTCTAAACCAGGTGCTACTCATAATAACAGCCAAACCTTAGACTAGGGATGGAGCTGGAGACTTGAGCACCCAGGCACACTCAGGAGAGGATAAGTATCTGACTTGCTGGGATTTGGCCCACATAACACTAAACTCAACCATTGATTTTCCTGTTCTTTATTCTAGCTGACTAAGAGGCCAACAGGAGATCCCCTCCGAGGCAGACTCATTTCAGGTCCAACGTGGATTCGCATTTCCAGTCATCCAAAAGATAAGTATGGTCCATGGCCTGGGGATGGGAGTAGTGGCCCCCTTCTGCACCCGATGGGGATTTGAATCCCCAGATATGTGCAAGATAAGTCAAGGGCTACAACCCACAGAGGGGATGGAAGCGAGGTGCCAGGTTGGGACTCCCCAGGAGGGGTTTTTGAGTTAGTTTTAGAGATGAGGATGTCCAAGAAGTGTCTCCTTAGGCCAGCTAAAGGAAAAGTGTCTGTTTTGATCACAGTGCCGGGGTGCGCAGGGCAGAGCAGTTCTGGTGTGTGTTCTGTCACTTGTCTCTGGTGCACTCTGTGTTCTTTGGGTCTCTCAGTCCTTTCTTCTCATCAAAAGCTCTCTCTCCCTGTCCTGTCTCCTGGTTTGTCATGTCCTGTCCTGTGTCACGGGTGTCTGCACATATTTGTACCGGAGCTGCTCTGCCCTGCTGTGTAGCCTGTAATAGCACAAGTCCTGGGGACTTGAAATTAGTAATGCAGGTTGCAGCTGGGCTCCAGATTTTATTAGGAGATTGACATAACATGCTTGGTACTGTTAAGTTGTCCTGTAGAGGTTTGACATTAGTCCTAACTTCCTTTCAGATGCAGACAGTACAAATCGGTGGCAAAGGGCACCAGTCCTGGATGAGGAACTTCCCATGAGCTGGTCAGTCATTGTTTGCATTTACAGGGGAAGCATAAATGGTGAATCTGTTTCAGCACTGTTCTTTGCCTTTACTTTTAGGAGGTCCAGGCAGATAGCAGCAGTCAAAGCCCAGTGTGCCAGGTGAGCAGTGGACAGAAGCAGTTGTTCTTGCTAAGGTTTCAGTTTTTGGTGCAACTGTAATCATCCATTCTTGTTTTTGTGCTTTAGGGAATCCACTGGGAGTATGCTAAGCCCCTGTCAGCAGCTGGCTGATGGACTGGGTTTGCTGTGCTTGTGAGTCCTCTGGAAGTATTACAGGACCCTGTGATGAAGCCTACTGATTTTGCATTTCAAGGTCCCATCCTGGTAGCCCAGAGCAGTGGCCAAGGAGTTGTGGTGAGTCGGGGAGGTAGGGAGGAGGAGTGAGAGTCCACTCAAGTTTCAGCAATGCCATGTCACCCTTTCTCCACTTAATCTAGGTGTACCCTGAGATGATGCTGTCGGCCTCCAAGCACGCCTGCGGTGTGTGGCCCGACCATTCTGAGGAGAATGGTGAGTAGCAGAATTGTCAGGTTTTGGCCATTGTGCTGTTACGGTTGTGCACTGATGTTTGGTTTTCTTTGTCTTGGCAGACCAAGAGAGAACAGTCTGGTGACAACTGGAGTTTCCCAGACAGGCAGGAGGCCTCGTTCTGCACCCGATGGAGATTTGGATCCCCAGATATATGCCAGATAAGTCAAGGGCTACAACCCACAGAGGGCATGGAAGCGAGGTGCCAGGTTGGGACTCCCCAGGAGGGGTTTTTGAGTCAGTTTTGGATACGGGGATGTCTAAGAAGCGTCTCCTTAGGCCAGCTGAAGGGAAAGTGTCTGTTTTGATCACAGTGCTGAGGTGCGCAGGGCAGAGCAGTTCTGGTGTGTGTTCTGTCACTTGTCTCTGGTGCACTCTGTGTTCTTTGGGTCTCTCAGTCCTTTCTTCTCATCAAAAGCTCTCCCTCCCTGTTCTGTCTCCTGGTTTGTCATGTCCTGTCCTGTGTCACGGGTGTCTGCACATATTTGTACCGGAGCTGCTCTGCCCTGCTGTGTAGCCTGTAATAGCACAAGTCCTGGGGACTTGAAATTAGTAATGCAGGTTGCAGCTGGGCTCCAGATTTTATTAGGAGATTGACATAACATGCTTGGTACTGTTAAGTTGTCCTGTAGAGGTTTGACATTAGTCCTAACTTCCTTTCAGATGCAGACAGTACAAATCGGTGGCAAAGGGCACCAGTCCTGGATGAGGAACTTCCCATGAGCTGGTCAGTCATTGTTTGCATTTACAGGGGAAGCATAAATGGTGAATCTGTTTCAGCACTGTTCTTTGCCTTTACTTTTAGGAGGTCCAGGCAGATAGCAGCAGTCAAAGCCCAGTGTGCCAGGTGAGCAGTGGACAGAAGCAGTTGTTCTTGCTAAGGTTTCAGTTTTTGGTGCAACTGTAATCCTCCATTCTTGTTTTTGTGCTTTAGGGAATCCACTGGGAGTATGCTAAGCCCCTGTCAGCAGCTGGCTGATGGACTGGGTTTGCTGTGCTTGTGAGTCCTCTGGAAGTATTACAGGACCCTGTGATGAAGCCTACTGATTTTGCATTTCAAGGTCCCATCCTGGTAGCCCAGAGCAGTGGCCAAGGAGTTGTGGTGAGTCGGGGAGGTAGGGAGGAGGAGTGAGAGTCCACTCAAGTTTCAGCAATGCCATGTCACCCTTTCTCCACTTAATCTAGGTGTACCCTGAGATGATGCTGTCGGCCTCCAAGCACGCCTGCGGTGTGTGGCCCGACCATTCTGAGGAGAATGGTGAGTAGCAGAATTGTCAGGTTTTGGCCATTGTGCTGTTACGGTTGTGCACTGATGTTTGGTTTTCTTTGTCTTGGCAGACCAAGAGAGAACAGTCTGGTGACAACTGGAGTTTCCCAGACAGGCAGGAGGCCTCGTTCTGCACCCGATGGAGATTTGGATCCCCAGATATATGCCAGATAAGTCAAGGGCTACAACCCACAGAGGGCATGGAAGCGAGGTGCCAGGTTGGGACTCCCCAGGAGGGGTTTTTGAGTCAGTTTTGGATACGGGGATGTCTAAGAAGCGTCTCCTTAGGCCAGCTGAAGGGAAAGTGTCTGTTTTGATCACAGTGCTGAGGTGCGCAGGGCAGAGCAGTTCTGGTGTGTGTTCTGTCACTTGTCTCTGGTGCACTCTCTGTTCTTTGGGTCTCTCGGTCCTTTCTTCTCATCAAAAGCTCTCCCTCCCTGTTCTGTCTCCTGGTTTGTCATGTCCTGTCCTGTGTCACGGGTGTCTGCACATATTTGTACCGGAGCTGCTCTGCCCTGCTGTGTAGCCTGTAATAGCACAAGTCCTGGGGACTTGAAATTAGTAATGCAGGTTGCAGCTGGGCTCCAGATTTTTTTAGGAGATTGACATAACATGCTTGGTACTGTTAAGTTGTCCTGCAGCTGTTTGACACTAGTCCTAACTTCTTTTCAGGTACAGACAGCTCAAATCGGTGGCAGATGGCCCGAATCCTGGGTGAGGAACTTCCCATGAGCTGGTCAGTCATTGTTTGCATTTACAGGGGAAGCATAAATGGTGAATCTGTTTCAGCACTGTTCTTTGCCTTTACTTTTAGGAGGTCCAGGCAGATAGCAGCAGTCAAAGCCCAGTGTGCCAGGTGAGCAGTGGACAGAAGCAGTTGTTCTTGCTAAGGTTTCAGTTTTTGGTGCAACTGTAATCCTCCATTCTTGTTTTTGTGCTTTAGGGAATCCACTGGGAGTATGCTAAGCCCCTGTCAGCAGCTGGCTGATGGACTGGGTTTGCTGCACTTATGAGCCCTCTGGAAGTATTACAGGACCCTGTGATGAAGCCTTCTGATTTTGCACTTCAAGGTCCCATCCTGGTAACCCAGAGCAGTGGCCAAGGAGTTGTGGTGAGTCGGGGAGGTAGGGAGGAGGAGTGAGAGTCCTCTCGTGTTTCAGCATTGTCTCCCCTTAACCTAGGTGTGCCCTGCAATGATGGCGTCAGAATCCAACCACACCCGGAGCGTGCAGGCCAAGAACCCGGGCATTCTGAGGAGAATGGTGAGTAGCAGAATTGTCAGGTTTTGGCCATTGTGCTGTTACGGTTGTGCACTGATGTTTGGTTTTCTTTCTCTTGGCAGGCCAAGAGGTGACAGCTGGAACTTCCCAGACAGGCAGGAGGCCTCGTTCTGCACCCGATGGAGATTTGGATCCCCAGATATATGCCAGATAAGTCAAGGGCTACAACCCACAGAGGGCATGGAAGCGAGGTGCCAGGTTGGGAGTCCCCAGGAGGGGTTTTTGAGTCAGTTTTGGATACGGGGATGTCTAAGAAGCGTCTCCTTAGGCCAGCTGAAGGGAAAGTGTCTGTTTTGATCTCAGTGCTGAGGTGCGCAGGGCAGAGCAGTTCTGGTGTGTGTTCTGTCACTTGTCTCTGGTGCATTCTGTGTTCTTTGGGTCTCTCAGTCCTTTCTTCTCATCAAAAGCTCTCTCCCCCTGTTCTGTCTCCTGGTTTGTCATGTCCTGTCCTGTGTCACGGGTGTCTGCACATATTTGTACCGGAGCTGCTCTGCCCTGCTGCGTAGCCTGTAATAGCACAAGTCCTGGGGACTTGAAATTGGTAATGCAGGGTGTAGCTGGGCTCCAGATTGTGTTAGGAGATTACCAGAACATGTTTGGTGGTGTTGAGTTGTCCTGCAGCATTTTGACATTAGTTCTAACTTCCTTTCAGATGCAGACATTTCAAGTCTGTGGCTGGAGGGCCCGAATCCTTGGTGAGGAACTTCCCATGAGCAGGTCAGTCATTGTTTGCATTTACAGGGGAAGCATAAATGGTGAATCTGTTTCAGCACTGTTCTTTGCCTTTACTTTTAGGAGGTCCAGGCAGATAGCAGCAGTCAAAGCCCAGTGTGCCAGGTGAGCACTGGAGAGAAGCAGTTGTTCTTGCTAAGGTTTCAGTTTTTGGTGCAACTGTATTCATCCATTCTTGTTTTTGTGCTTTAGGGAATCCACTGGGAGTTTGCATATCCCCTGTCAGCAGCTGGCTGATGGACTGGGTTTGCTGTGCTTGTGAGTCCTCTGGAAGTATTACAGGACCCTGTGATGAAGCCTACTGATTTTGCATTTCAAGGTCCCATCCTGGTAGCCCAGAGCAGTGGCCAAGGAGTTGTGGTGAGTCGGGGAGGTAGGGAGGAGGAGTGAGAGTCCTCTCGTGTTTCAGCATTGTCTCCCCTCAACCTAGGTGTACCCTGGAATGATGGCATCAGAATCCAACCACACCTGGAGCGTGCAGGCCAAGAACCCGGGCATTCTGAGGAGGATGGTGAGTAGCAAAATTATGAGGTTTTGGCCCCTGTGCTCTTAAGGCTGTGCACTGATGTTTGGTTTTCTTTGTCTTGGCAGACCAAGAGAGAACAGTCTGGTGACAACTGGAGTTTCCCAGACAGGCAGGAGGCCTCGTTCTGCACCCGATGGAGATTTGGATCCCCAGATATATGCAAGATAAGTCAAGGGCTACAACCCACAGAGGGCATGGAAGCGAGGTGCCAGGTTGGGAGTCCCCAGGAGGGGTTTTTGAGTCAGTTTTGGATACGGGGATGTCTAAGAAGCGTCTCCTTAGGCCAGCTGAAGGGAAAGTGTCTGTTTTGATCACAGTGCTGAGGTGCGCAGGGCAGAGCAGTTCTGGTGTGTGTTCTGTCACTTGTCTCTGGTGCACTCTGTGTTCTTTGGGTCTCTCAGTCCTTTCTTCTCATCAAAAGCTCTCCCTCCCTGTTCTGTCTCCTGGTTTGTCATGTCCTGTCCTGTGTCACGGGTGTCTGCACATATTTGTACCGGAGCTGCTCTGCCCTGCTGTGTAGCCTGTAATAGCACAAGTCCTGGGGACTTGAAATTAGTAATGCAGGTTGCAGCTGGGCTCCAGATTTTTTTAGGAGATTGACATAACATGCTTGGTACTGTTAAGTTGTCCTGCAGCATTTTGACATTAGTCCTAACTTCCTTTCAGATGCAGACAGTACAAATCGGTGGCAAAGGGCACCAGTCCTGGATGAGGAACTTCCCATGAGCTGGTCAGTCATTGTTTGCATTTACAGGGGAAGCATAAATGGTGAATCTGTTTCAGCACTGTTCTTTGCCTTTACTTTTAGGAGGTCCAGGCAGATAGCAGCAGTCAAAGCCCAGTGTGCCAGGTGAGCATTGGAGAGAAGCAGTTGTTCTTGCTCAGGTTTCAGTTTTTGGTGCAACTGTAAGCATCCATTCTTGTTTTTGTGCTTTAGGGAATCCACTGGGAGTTTGCATATCCCCTGTCAGCAGCTGGCTGATGGACTGGGTTTGCTGTGCTTGTGAGTCCTCTGGAAGTATTACAGGATCCTGTGATGAAGCCTACTGATTTTGCATTTCAAGGTCCCATCCTGGTAGCCCAGAGCAGTGGCCAAGGAGTTGTGGTGAGTCGGGGAGGTAGGGAGGAGGAGTGAGAGTCCACTCAAGTTTCAGCAATGCCATGTCACCCTTTCTCCACTTAATCTAGGTGTACCCTGAGATGATGCTGTCGGCCTCCAAGCACGCCTGCGGTGTGTGGCCCGACCATTCTGAGGAGAATGGTGAGTAGCAGAATTGTCAGGTTTTGGCCATTGTGCTGTTACGGTTGTGCACTGATGTTTGGTTTTCTTTGTCTTGGCAGACCAAGAGAGAACAGTCTGGTGACAACTGGAGTTTCCCAGACAGGCAGGAGGCCTCGTTCTGCACCCGATGGAGATTTGGATCCCCAGATATATGCCAGATAAGTCAAGGGCTACAACCCACAGAGGGCATGGAAGCGAGGTGCCAGGTTGGGAGTCCCCAGGAGGGGTTTTTGAGTCAGTTTTGGATACGGGGATGTCTAAGAAGCGTCTCCTTAGGCCAGCTGAAGGGAAAGTGTCTGTTTTGATCACAGTGCTGAGGTGCGCAGGGCAGAGCAGTTCTGGTGTGTGTTCTGTCACTTGTCTCTGGTGCACTCTGTGTTCTTTGGGTCTCTCAGTCCTTTCTTCTCATCAAAAGCTCTCCCTCCCTGTTCTGTCTCCTGGTTTGTCATGTCCTGTCCTGTGTCACGGGTGTCTGCACATATTTGTACCGGAGCTGCTCTGCCCTGCTGTGTAGCCTGTAATAGCACAAGTCCTGGGGACTTGAAATTAGTAATGCAGGTTGCAGCTGGGCTCCAGATTTTATTAGGAGATTGACATAACATGCTTGGTACTGTTAAGTTGTCCTGTAGAGGTTTGACATTAGTCCTAACTTCCTTTCAGATGCAGACATTTCAAGTCTGTGGCTGGAGGGCCCGAATCCTTGGTGAGGAACTTCCCATGAGCAGGTCAGTCATTGTTTGCATTTACAGGGGAAGCATAAATGGTGAATCTGTTTCTGCTCTGTTCTTTGCCTTTACTTTTAGGAGGTCCAGGCAGATAGCAGCAGTCAAAGCCCAGTGTGCCAGGTGAGCAGTGGACAGAAGCAGTTGTTCTTGCTAAGGTTTCAGTTTTTGGTGCAACTGTAATCATCCATTCTTGTTTTTGTGCTTTAGGGAATCCACTGGGAGTATGCTAAGCCCCTGTCACCAGCTGGCTGATGGACTGGGTTTGCTGTGCTTGTGAGTCCTCTGGAAGTATTACAGGACCCTGTGATGAAGCCTACTGATTTTGCATTTCAAGGTCCCATCCTGGTAGCCCAGAGCAGTGGCCAAGGAGTTGTGGTGAGTCGGGGAGGTAGGGAGGAGGAGTGAGAGTCCTCTCGAGTTTCAGCATTGCCTCCCCTTAACCTAGGTGTGCCCTGCAATGATGGCATCAGAATCCAACCACACCCGGAGCATGCAGGCCCAGAACCCGGGCATTCTGAGGAGGATGGTGAGTAGCAAAATTATCAGGTTTTGGCCAATGTGCTGTTAAGGCTGTGCACTGATGTTTGGTTTTCTTTGTCTTGGCAGGCCAAGAGGTGACAGCTGGAACTTACCAGACAGGCAGACGGCCTCCTTCTGCAGCCAACAGGGATTTGCATCCCCAGATATATGCCAGATAAGTCAAGGGCTACAACCCACAGAGGGCATGGAAGCGAGGTGCCAGGTTGGGAGTCCCCAGGAGGGGTTTTTGAGTCAGTTTTGGATACGGGGATGTCTAAGAAGCGTCTCCTTAGGCCAGCTGAAGGGAAAGTGTCTGTTTTGATCACAGTGCTGAGGTGCGCAGGGCAGAGCAGTTCCGGTGTGTGTTCTGTCACTTGTCTCTGGTGCACTCTCTGTTCTTTGGGTCTCTCGGTCCTTTCTTCTCATCAAAAGCTCTCTCTCCCTGTTCTGTCTCCTGGTTTGTCATGTCCTGTCCTGTGTCACGGGTGTCTGCACATATTTGTACCGGAGCTGCTCTGCCCTGCTGTGTAGCCTGTAATAGCACAAGTCCTGGGGACTTGAAATTAGTAATGCAGGTTGCAGCTGGGCTCCAGATTTTTTTAGGAGATTGACATAACATGCTTGGTACTGTTAAGTTGTCCTGTAGAGGTTTGACATTAGTCCTAACTTCCTTTCAGATGCAGACAGCTCAAATCGGTGGCAGATGGCCTGAATCCTGGGTGAGGAACTTCCCATGAGCAGGTCAGTCATTGTTTGCATTTTTAGGGGAAGACTAAATGGTGAATCTGTTTCAGCGGTGTTCTTTGCCTTTACTTTTAGGAGGTCCAGGCAGATAGCAGCAGTCAAAGCCCAGTGTGCCAGGTGAGCAGTGGACAGAAGCAGTTGTTCTTGCTCAGGTTTCAGTTTTTGGTGCAACTGTAATCATCCATTCTTGTTTTTGTGCTTTAGGGAATCCACTGGGAGTATGCTAAGCCCCTGTCAGCAGCTGGCTGATGGACTGGGTTTGCTGTGCTTGTGAGTCCTCTGGAAGTATTACAGGACCCTGTGATGAAGCCTACTGATTTTGCATTTCAAGGTCCCATCCTGGTAACCCAGAGCAGTGGCCAAGGAGTTGTGGTGAGTCAGGGAGGTAGGGAGGAGGAGTGAGAGTCCACTCAAGTTTCAGCAATGCCATGTCACCCTTTCTCCACTTAATCTAGGTGTACCCTGAGATGATGCTGTCGGCCTCCAAGCACGCCTGCGGTGTGTGGCCCGACCATTCTGAGGAGAATGGTGAGTAGCAGAATTGTCAGGTTTTGGCCATTGTGCTGTTACGGTTGTGCACTGATGTTTGGTTTTCTTTGTCTTGGCAGACCAAGAGAGAACAGTCTGGTGACAACTGGAGTTTCCCAGACAGGCAGGAGGCCTCGTTCTGCACCCGATGGAGATTTGGATCCCCAGATATATGCCAGATAAGTCAAGGGCTACAACCCACAGAGGGGATGGAAGCGAGGTGCCAGGTTGGGAGTCCCCAGGAGGGGTTTTTGAGTCAGTTTTGGATACGGGGATGTCTAAGAAGCGTCTCCTTAGGCCAGCTGAAGGGAAAGTGTCTGTTTTGATCACAGTGCTGAGGTGCGCAGGGCAGAGCAGTTCTGGTGTGTGTCCTGTCACTTGTCTCTGGTGCACTCTCTGTTCTTTGGGTCTCTCGGTCCTTTCTTCTCATCAAAAGCTCTCCCTCCCTGTTCTGTCTCCTGGTTTGTCATGTCCTGTCCTGTGTCACGGGTGTCTGCACATATTTGTACCGGAGCTGCTCTGCCCTGCTGCATAGCCTGTAATAGAACAAGTCCTGGGGACTTGAAATTAGTAATGCAGGGTGCAGCTGGGCTCCAGATTTTATTAGGAGATTGACATAACATGTTTGGTACTGTTAAGTTGTCCTGTAGAGGTTTGACATTAGTCCTAACTTCCTTTCAGATGCAGACATTTCAAATCAGTGGCAGAGGGCACCAACCCAGGGTGAGGGTGTTGTACTAAGCGGGTCCGTCATTGTTTGCATTAGGAAGCCAAAGTGATTCCTCAACCTTGGAAAGAAAAGCCTGAGTTTGTGCTCAGGACCCTATAGCCCTGAGCGAGAAGCTGATTGCACAAAATCCGAACATCGAAGAATGTGTCCCAGACCAGGGCTGCCCCTACCTCATACTTGTGCTGCCCTGAGAGTCCCAGGGGAGCCCTACAAACTGACATCAGGAACCTGGACTGGTGAGTTTTCTTTCCCAGGGAAAAGAGCCGATGTTCGCGCTCCGAGTCCTGTGGCCCTGATCTGGCAGTAGTCTGCAAAAAATCCGAATATCAAAGGGTAAGTCCCAGACAGGAGCTGCGCCCACCACATACCTGTGCTGCCCTGACAGTCCCAGGGGAGCCCTAGAAACTGACATCAGGAACCTGGACTGGTGAGTTTTCTTTCTCAGGGAAAAGAGCCGATGTTTGTGCTCAGGGTCCTGTGGCCCTAAACTGGCAGCAGTCTGCAAAAAATCAAAACATTGAAGGATAAGTGCCAGACAGGAGCTGCCCCCACCTCATACCTGTGCTGCCCTGACAGTCCCAGGGGAGCCCTACAAACTGACATCAGGAACCTGGACTGGGGAGTTTTCTTTCCCAGGGAAAAGAGCCGATGTTTGTGCTCAGGGTCCTGTGGCCCTGAGCGGGCAGCAGTCTGCAAAAAATCCAAACATCGAAGGATAAGTCCCAGACAGGGGCTGCCCCCACCTCATACTTGTGCTGCCCTGAGAGTCCCAGGGCAGCCCTACAAACTGACATCAGGAACCTGGACTGGTGAGTTTTCTTTCCCAGGGAAAAGAGCCGATGTTTGCGCTCCGAGGCCTGTGGCCCTGAGCGGGCAGCTGACTGCAAAAAATCGAAACATCGAAGGATAAGTCCCAGACAGGAGCTGCCCCCACCTCATACTTGTGCTGGCCTGACAGTCCCAGGGGAGCCCTACAAACTGACATCAGGAACCTGGACTGGTGAGTTTTCTTTCCCATGGAAAAGAGCCGATGTTTGCGCTCCGAGTCCTGTAGCCCTGAGCGGGCAGCTGACTGCAAAAAATCGAAACATCGAAGGATAAGTCCCAGACAGGAGCTGCCCCCACCTCATACTTGTGCTGCCCTGACAGTCCCAGGGGAGCCCTACAAACTGACATCAGGAACCTGGACTGGTGAGTTTTCTTTCCCAGGGAAAAGAGCCGATGTTTGCGCTCCGAGTCCTGTGGCCCTGAACTGGCAGCAGTCTGCAAAAAATCAAAACATCGAAGGATAAGTCCCAGACAGGAGCTGCCCCCACCTCATACTTGTGCTGCCCTGAGAGTCCCAGGGGAACCCCACAAAATTACATCAGGAACCTGGACTGGGGAGTTTTCTTTCCCAGGGAAAAGAGCCGATGTTTGTTCTCAGGGTCCTGTGGTCCTGAGCGGGCAGTAGTCTGCAAAAAATCAAAATATCGAAGGATAAGTCCCAGACAGGAGCTGCCCCCACCTCATACCTGTGCTGCCCTGAGAGTCCCAGGGGAGCCCTACACACTGACATCAGGAACCTGGACTGGTGAGTTTTCTTTCCCAGGCAAAAGAGCCGATGTTTGCGCTCCGAGTCCTGTGGCCCTGAGCTGGCAGCAGTCTGCAAAAAATCAAAACATCAAAGGATAAGTCCCAGACAGGATCTGCCCCCACCTCATACTTGTGCTGCCCTGACAGTCCCAGGGGAGCCCTACAAACTGACATCAGG
Organism: Taeniopygia guttata; assembly: GCF_003957565.2. Taxonomy (NCBI): domain Eukaryota; kingdom Metazoa; phylum Chordata; class Aves; order Passeriformes; family Estrildidae; genus Taeniopygia; species Taeniopygia guttata. The sequence goes on along the minus strand of NC_054769.1, from coordinate 495 downwards.
AACCTGGACTGGTGAGTTTTCTTTCCCAGGGAAAAGAGCCGATGTTTGTGCTCAGGGTCCTGTGGTCCTGAGCGGGCAGTAGTCTGCAAAAAATCCAAACATCGAAGGATAAGTCCCAGACAGGAGCTGCCCCCCACCTCATACCTGTGCTGCCCTGACAGTCCAAAGGGAGCCCTACAAACTGACATCAGGAACCTGGACCTGGTGAGTTTTCTTTCCCAGGGACAAGAGCCGATGTTTGCGCTCCGAGGCCATTGGCCCTGAGCGGGCAGTAGTCTGCAAAAAATCAACACATCGAAGGATAAGTCCCAGACAGGAGCTGCCCCACCTCATACTTGTGCTGAACTACCTCATACTTGTGCTGCCCTGACAACCCAAAGGGAGCCCTACAAACTGACATCAGGAACCCTGACTGGTGAGTTTTCTTTCCCAGGGAAAAGATCTGATGTTTGCACTCCGAGTCCTGTGGCCCTGAGCGGGCAGCAGTCTGCAAAA